>JAGKQL010000031.1:36165642-36199845 GCA_018398635.1 Cyprinodon brontotheroides | reverse complement strand
CTTTTCTCAGAGGAAAAGATGTTTTTGCTCTTCTCCCGACTGGTTTCACCAAGAGTTTGATCTATCAATAGTACCTCATATGCTTCGTTGATCTGATTGGTTTATTTGGCCCGTCTATCACCAACATAGGCCAATCAGCTAACCAGTTTTTCACCCCTTCCCAAAATTACTTCAACGGAAGGTTTCCAGATTGATATGCGGAGCAAATCCAGCAAATCCATCTGGCGGAGTCAGGTTAGATGAAACTCAACGTCTGTCATTGTTTCCTGCATCTGTAAGCCATGAAGTTAGATTACAGTTTGTAAATCCCACTTTAAAAGCAGACTCCTGCAAAATTAGAGCCACCAAGGCTGCCTTCTTTGCCTGACTCTCCGCAAATGTTACGGGAGCTGCCATGTTGATTTGCTTGTTTACTTCTAGAGAGCAGGAGTACAGTAGATTAAGCCACTAGGAGGCGGTAACATGCCAGCGTGGTGTATGGCGGCCGTAGAGACAGCTTCTGCACAAACCAGGGGTTTTCAGAGTTAATGGCCAGTGTAAATGGGGCCGTAAACACAACTGGACACGCCCTCCATCTACTGGCGAGACTGTTTGTCAACACCGGCCTCCTTACACCGCTGTATATCTAAAGAAGGACATTCCTGGTGGAAATATACAATACAAATATACACAAGGCACTATTTAACTTTTCTAAAGGCATCTACATTAACATCCCATTCTAAATACTGAAGACCAGAGGCTGCTGGAAGTGGCGGTGCTGCAGCACCCCCTAGTGATGAGAAGGAGATAAAAAAATATATATATTAGAAATACTTTGCACAATTTATATATTTCTTAAGGAATACTTTGGGAAATTATTTTGACTTTTTATATTTTATTTTACATGCATTTGGATTCTAATTTAATTCATGGAAGTTACGTTGTCATGGCAACGTCAACCAAGCTAGAGCATGGTATCCCGCTCACGATAGCAGACTAGTAAATTTACATAGTCTAATGACAGGAACGAGGAGGAAATATGGCACAAAAACGCATTTCAGATTTGTCCGCTCATGAGAGGTTTTTTTATTTCCTCAACCTGAGATTGCACCAGAATATTTGGACACCTGTAACCATGGCAGGGTGCCCTGGCTGTGGCCTAAATAAAGACCATGGTGCCGCCACCTACTTTCATATCTATCCGTGCAGTTTAACGTAACCATAGTATTTTAGAGCATTATTTTGATCTTGTGTTCTTTATATAATGGAGAACTGTTCGATAATGTTTAAATAGATAGTAATATAATTATTTCCTTGTGGTTTGTGTAAAATAACTTTCGAGTTGATAGTCACGTGTAACATATTGTTTTTGTGAAGTTTAATTAATAGCGCATATATTCACCTGAGAACTGATGATCTCTATGTGTCACAGACCCTTGTTGCGTGCACTGAAGCATATATGATAATAAAGTAGTGAATCTCAGCCTATTTACTTATTTAATTTTATTGGTCTGGACCAGAGGTTCCTAAACCTTTAGCCTTCTGACCCACAAACAGAACCAGATTTATTTTGTCATTTTGTATACATGAGAAAAAAAGGAAATTCGTTTCAAAACAGCTCTAGACAATTTCATTTTAAAGTGCAGCCTTGAAAACAGTAATAAATACATTTAAAAAAGTAATATAAACATATGACTGTATATTTACAGTTCTAACATTATTTATTTTTTTGAAAGACAAATATTCAAAAATACTCTATGAACCAGAGGTATACAGTAATAGTTATAAAAACAGCACCAAACAAATGTGTTTGTATTTTTAAATTACTATGAGTTTTTTAGATCTTTATAGTAGTGATGCATTTTAGCGAAAGGATTTTTTTATCAAAAAGCATAATTAATGTGCACAAATGAGGAATAGTTGTAATAACTATAAATGTTAACAGAGTTTTATGGGGCCTCCAGGAACTGCCTGGAATTGCCTAATGTTACCCCACCCCCCTAGATGTAAGTTTGCAGGTCTTTTCCTTGAGTCAGTCACAATATTGGGCACAGTAGGGAAAAGCAGCAAGTAGTATAAAATACCACAAACACTTTGTAGACAATGTTTCCCACGTCTAGTTTTAGCAAAGAACTGAGATGTGTAAAATATTTTGGGTTTTAACAGAGTTTTAAAGGAGTTTGGGTATAGGTTCAACTGGTCTGCTATTTGAAACCAAACTACCTGTCAGTGTTTGTCAAAGGAGGTTTAACTGGTGCTTTCTGCAGGTGGCAGTGGTCCGAACACCCCCCAGATCTCCTGGTTCCACTCGTGGCCGGACACCTCCCCTCACCTCCCACCCAATGCCTGACCTCAGCGGCGTCAAATCTAAAATTGGATCCACGGAGAATCTGAAGCACTCACCTGGAGGGGGCAAGGTAACACCTGGCTGTGCATGTGTGTGTGCTGTTGTTATTGTATAACAGAAAGGACAATTTTTACCAAAGTGAGAACATTTTGCTGGTTCTCTGCTTTTTTTTCTTTAATTTAAATTCAATTCATTTTCTTTCTATTGCACCACTTTACAAAACATCATCTCAGGTCACTTTCCAGTTCACCAGATCATCCAGTCAGATTGATTCAAAGTTTTCTATCTAAGGAAAATCTGTTGGTTGCATCGACTCATTGACTCTTCAGCAATCCTTCACACTAAGCATGCTTGCTGTAGCTACAGTGGAGAGGAAAAACTCCTTTTAACAGGAAGAAACCTGCAGCAGAACCAGGCTCAGTGTGGATGCCATCTGCTGAGGCCCACTGGGGTTCAAGGAGACAGAAGCAGACATAGAAAAAGCAGCTGCAAACAACAGACCCGTCCAGGAAACACACAGCCAGGCAGACGAGCTCTGACGAGCTTCTTAGGTTTAGAACTAAGGTGTGAATTGCATTCAGGTTAGGTATGCATTAGTAATGGTTAGGTTTAGAGTTTTTGTTAAATTTGTCGATAGAAGTTGAAAATATTAGTTGAAAATCAATTAAAGTAGATAGGATTCAACACATTGACCTCAAAGCTTATAGAAGATGGGAATATGTTTGATGGTCGGCCCTGACCTGCATACCTGTTCACCTACAGGTTCACATTGTCAACAAGAAGCTTGATCTGAGCAACGTGTCATCAAAGTGTGGGTCTAAGGAGAACCTTCACCACAAGCCAGGTAAGTCACTCCAACCTGTAGTCATGACATCATAGTCAGGAGGAGCCATCTATCAAACAATCGAAAGATAATTAACTGTTGATTAGAAGGAATTCCTTCTGTTGTTGGATTGTTGCTGCTTTCCACTTGAAAGCCGTTTATTCTTAAAGGAAAAAGTCAGTTCAGCAAGAAATAATCAATGGAATATTATCTATACCTAAAACTAATATTGTTTGCGGTAATTTAAGGAATTTAGCGTTAAGCAGTAAAAAAATAAAAAACAATAATTTTCGTTACGATCATTGAGTCTGGGAGCGCCATTTTGCCCAAATATAGTAGCCCCTCCCTCCTGCCATCTTCCAGCAGTGACGCCACGGTGCGGTAAGCCTAAGCGCCATTCTCCCGGCTTCTGAAGCTAAATCAATGGGAACTACTAGACACATCTGCAATCAACAACAATTATTGAAGATTTCCAGAGGACTTCCACCATTGAAATTCACCAGAGCTATAGTGAAACTGACAATGCCCACGTGCATGGCAGCTGGATGCTGGAATACATCGGGGAAAAGTGAAAAAATAAAGAGTTATTCCACCTTTCTGATTCCCTGATCCTCCACGGACGGGTTGGTCGTTGGATCGCCAACTTGAGAGGGAGGATTTTCCATCGAACTTCTGGCCAGAGAAAACCCGTAATATGTAGCCAACATTTGGAAGAAGAATGTTTTCAAGATGACTTGGATAATAGCTGTTGTGACTAGAGATGGGAAGTAACAAAGTACAAATACTTCTGTTACTGTACTCAAGTAGATTTTTCTGATATTTTTACTTTTACTTTACTACTTATTTTTATGGCTTAATTTTTACTTCTACTCCTTACATTTTTAAAAAATTGGCTCGTTACTTTTAGTTTTGAATCATTTCCAATGGAGTTACCGCTATTATTTTTCACGCCATCAATACCTTCAAATTCAATCTAATTGATGGGAATCTGCGCTTGCATTTGACGCACTCACTACAAGATGAATCGACAGATTCGGCGGTATTCATTGGCGGCAAATCATTGCAGCTTGGTGGCGTATGGCGTAGCATAGTAGCATGGACGGCACTAGATGATTGAAAATGAACACAACGGAGATCTAGTCCTATTGGCAGACATCCATTTTAAAATGTAGGCAACGGCATGAAAAAAGTGGTTTCTACTTTTACTTTTTTTATACTTTAAGTACATTTACAAGCCTGTACTTTGTTACTTTTACTTGAGTAAAGAAGTTTAATCAGTACTTCCACTTTTACCAGAGTATTTTTAACACAAGTATCTGTACTTTTAACTCAAGTACGAAAGTTAGTATTTTTGCCATCTCTGCTTGTGACAAAACACCAGATACAGCACTGGGACTTGATCAACAGCCGATACCGCACCGTGACGTCACTAAACCAGTAGGTGGCAGTAGTGTTCTTTTGACAAACATGGATGCCTCCAGTAAAGCACATTCACATGAAAATTACTCTGAATTATAAACACTGATCATTCATTAAGCAGTACGTAATAATTTCATATTTAAAGTACAGAAGTTTGAATTCTGAATTTGACCGAACTTCTCCTTTAAGCGGTAGTTTACTGATAATAGGAAGAGAAGTTATGTCAGCTCGGAGCCATGTTATATCTTCTGAATAAGTCCATTTTATCATTGCTCAAGAAATGTTGTGTTTATTCAGTCAAATACAGCTGGAAAAATCAGTTGTTCAAATAAAATAATGCGCTACTGTTTAATAAATTCAACATATTGTATAAAAATGTTTGGTCCCTTAAAAACTGGAAAGATCCTCTTGATACAACAAGAAACTGAGAATTAAAAAATAATCCCTGCCTTTCAATTTAAGTCCATCAATTAAATCAATCACAGATTAATTTATTGATGATTACCTTGTATCCCGATTCATTTATGGATTCTGTTTCTAAAAAAAAAAATAAAAATAAACAAGTGTGATGTTATATCTGAGCATGTGCAGTGTGACAGACTGTGTGTGAAGCTCCGCCCCTTCTCTGCTCCTCAGGTGGAGGGAAAGTGGAGATCAAGTCTGAGAAGGTGGATTTTAAAACTGTTCAGTCCAAAGTGGGTTCCCTGGAAAACGTCACCCACGTTCCAGGAGGAGGGAAGAAGAAGGTACATGCTTATAAAATATTAAATTGATTTAACTTCATGTTTTTCCTATTTTTATTTACTCTTTTCTAAATATGAATGTTTTTTTAAAGTCATAACTACAACTTTGACATCAAACCAATTACAAAAACGAACACATCCACAGAAGGTCTATTGTGGTCCACTTTAGAAATATAAATTTAACTTAAAACGATAAAATATATAGATAGTTTTCTCTTTTTTCTGCACCGATAGTATAGATTGAAATCACCGAACTGGAGCTCAGGTTTGCCGGATCCTAGAGCTGAGAAATATCTTTTTCTCTGACGCATGTTTCTCAGATTCAAGCCAAGAAAAACACTCAATCACAGGGGTAGGGTCAGTGGCGCCTCCAGAAATCTTTCATAGGGGATGGCCAGATGTGGCCACTAAAAATCTTGGAGTGACAAACTGAAACTAAAAGCCATAATTTCAGGGTTTTGAATCTAATATTGTGGTAAACCTGCCTGTAGAAATCATAAAGACTTAAAGGAATAGTACACCCAAAACATGATTAGCCTTCATTTTCTACTCACCCCCATGCTGAACAACACTCTGGAGTACTTTTTGATATCTCAAATGCATCTGGAGATCTGGGAGGCTTCTTGCTGTCTGCTGACATTCAAATAATGGAGGTCTATGGCTCGGTGACAGAAAGGTCCATAAAAGTCCACAAAAACGTGTCAATATTCCTCCATACTGCTCGTCCAATGTATTCCAAGTGTCCTGAGTGGGTAGCATCCAGAATTTACTCGAAACGAAGTCATTTAGAATGTTTTTAGAGCATAAACAGTAGTGTATAGGATTTCCTGAAAGTGCATTACATGCGCGCTCACGACGCTTACGGAAGCCGGCAGACCAAACCAGATGAAAGTGCGCATTCAGCGCCTGCTCTGCCGATAATGCAAGCGTAGAAGAAGAAATGTGCTGTTTACCTGTGCAAAAGAAAGAAACAACGAAAGAAAAATGTCTGAGGACTTCAGTGTTGAGGAAGAGCAGGAGTTCTTTGCCGAAGCTGAATGCGCTGGTTTGGTCTGCCGGCTTCGTGAGCGTCATGGATCGGCGCTTTCAGGAAATCCTATACACTACTGTTTATGCTCTAAAACACTTCTTTGAGTAAATTCTGGGACGCTACCCACTCAGGACACTTGGAATACATTGGACGAAAGCAGTATGGAGAATATTGACATGCAAAGTTTTTGTGGACTTTATGGACCTTTTCTGCCTCGGCGGCCATGCCCTCCATTATTTGAATGTCAGCAGACAGCAAGAAGCCCCAGATCTCCAGATGCATTTGAGATATCAAAAAAGTACTCCAGTGTTGTTCAGCATGGGGGGTGAGTAGAAAATGAAGGCTAATCATGTTTTGGGTGTACTATTCCTTTAAGTAAACACCTACTCATATCTTGGTATTGTGTGATTTTTTAATGTTACGTTGTTGGCTGTGCAGAATGGGATGAAATGCTAAACAACATTTTACTCTGAGGGGTGGCCAGGGCATTGCACAGGGTGGCCATCGCTATTGGCGCCACTGGGTACAGTACAGTAAGCCACGGCGGTCCAGCATTTCGTACCAGTTAAAGGATTTAAGAGTTGTACACAGTTCAGGGAAGAGCTGTTGCCCGCTGCTTTGTGCAACCAACTGCAGTACGCAGTAAGAAAAGGCTCCAGCATTAAATCTCACACACTACTGTTTAATTCGTGTGTGGTTTGCATTAAACTGTGAAAACCCTCTGCCTGGTTTGTGTGCTCAGCAGCTCAATGCTCTGCCCTCATAGATCAATAGACTATATATTGTGCTATAGGCTTAAGCTGCTGGAGGGTCTGGCGACTACTTTTTTCTACTATACTTTAGTTGTAAAGTTAAACTCTTTAGTTTTTTCTCTCAGAGAGAAAGCTACTTCTGCCATTGGTCCCTATAAGCTTGTGCAGCATGAGGGATTGCTGCAAAGTAAACAACACAATGCAGTCCACTTTCAATTACGCGATATCAGTAAGCTTGAATTCTGCAGGTCAACCTCTCGACTTGCTATGTCTCCTTAGATAGAAAGCGTTTGCATGGTTTTAATAAACTAAACCTGACTCCATTATTTGGTTGGGATTAAATTAAACGTACATACACTTTTTTCTTGGTTTATATGACCGGATTTAAATGCATTTTTTTTTGTAAAATGCCTTATGGCACCTTGTGCTGTGAATTAAGGCAAATCAGATGAGAAGTTTTAACTTTTCTATGATGACATAATCCTGACAGAAGAGCTCCACCAACAAGTTAAAAACCCTTGACGTGACAGGTAACCCCAATTTCTAATTCAGTCCTCTTATGGAGGACAAACCAATTGAAGTGGTTCTGAATGTAGCAATATTCTCTATCTAGATCTAAAGATGTATTCTAAATGGGAAAAACTCTACAATGTCAATAAAACTTGATTTTACTCAATTTATTCGTATTATTCTTTACAGATCGAGAGCCACAAGCTGACGTTCAGAGAGAGCGCCAAGGCTAGAACTGACCATGGTGCTGAAATCATCATTCAGGAAGATTCTTCCCCTCGTCGCCTTAGCAACACTTCCTCCCATGGAAGCCTTAACACTACTGAAGCTCCTCCCCTCGATACCCTGGCCGACCAGGTGAGACAGGCTCCCTCACATCAATGAATACAACCTGGTAATCTGTTAATAACCAGCCTGCTCCTGCCAGGTGTCTGCATCCCTCGCCAAACAAGGCCTGTGATGGATCCAGCTCCGTGCCTGCAAATCCCGCCCTCTTTGTTACCAAGGAAACCAACAGACCAGAAAGAAAATATTTCTTCCTTCTTCATCTCATAAAGATAAACTGTGATTGGAGAGATGTTGTGATTCAGAGTTAGTCAGCCACGAAAGTCTCAGGAGGACAGGAACCAATCATGCTCGTGCCGAGTCCGGTTCTTTCAGAGCTGCTTATGCAAACCCTACAGGAACCTGGTTTCCTTCGCCAGGCCTGGGAAGTTCAGGTGATCAGCAATTTCCCCGAGTTAATCTATTTTATCTTTCTGGCTAGCGCAGGTTCTGGTTCATTCACCTCTTTAGAAACTCCTGCTTCTTCCATCACCCAGAAGGAAGTGTTGGTTTGATGTCATGATGCAAACCCCAGGTGACCTGTAGAGGCAGTAGGTGAACTAAATGTTTGAGGGAATTGAACAAGTAAGACCTTAAGCAGAGTCATAAAGATGATGAAGGGGAAATTATGATTTTTAAATAAATCCGTGGAAAAAAGGGAGACATTTGGATATAAATCAGGTTGACGTGAAACAATTAGCGCCCCCTACTATCCAGTCCCAGCTGAGCTCTGGCTCAGCTAATTCTGTTAGTTTAGATGAAGGAATGACTAAAAGATCTTGCTTTGAGAAAAATAGAACCAGAGCAGCTTTAGGATAAAAAGAAAACAAAACATGGTGCTCATTTTTAACAGAATAAATTTAGTTTCCCATGAAATAAACCAGAGCAGCTGTCCCAGAAACGGAACCGTAAGAAATCCAGGGTTGATCTTAGGCACCGATTTTAACAGGTCATATTTTAGCTTCTTCAGTATCAGTGGAGGCCAAGTGGATCCTGTGATCGGAGGCCTCTAGGATCCTCCTCCAATCAAGTGACTCTCATATCATGTGACTGAAGCTGGAAAAACAAAATCTCTCCAATCACAGTCTGACCGATCTTATCCAAATACCACCCCTTCAGTTTTGAATGTGACTGTGCTGTTGGCCCCTCCCAGCCCATTGAAATTACCCAGAATGCCGTTTGATACCAGGTGCCAAACCACCGCTCTGTCTGTGCCTGTCAGCTGTCAAAGTGCTTTGGAACAATAAAGTTTCTCTTGGCTCCGACTCTTCGCTATTTTTCTTAAGGGAAGCGCCACCTGGTGGTGGTTACGGTGTGGTACTGGACTTAAATACAAACAAAAGAAAACAGCAGACAGCAGGTATGTTCGATTTCAGCAGCTGCATCCTGCATTGGAGATCTGTGAAGAGTTTTGGCTATGGAATCAAACAGGTCCAGCCTTCTACCGCCTGTACGCTCTGTCGCCTAGCAACCATGACAGTTGATACATAAAGCAGGAAAATAATTGATACCGAACTTCTCACTACTAATTTGAGTGCCAATAACATTTTGGAGGAGCTTCAGCAGCAGTACAGTCATGGCAAATATCATATTTATAGTCCCCACACTGCAGATATTTGAATCTATGCTTAAAGCAAAACACATTTTCAAAGTGACAGATAAAATATTTCAATAAACCAAACATTACACGCCACATATCTGACTCAATAACCATTTAAAACTATTTTCATATAGAACTATTCATACATTTATATTAAACTGCACTTACAATATTCACCACAGTTTGGCGCCATTTTTATTTTTCCTCTGAGCAGAGAAGCCTGTGTAGGTACCAGATATGATCAGGGCCCTGCCCTCTATGACGTCAACATATGGCAACTCCACTCGGACAAACTGTATTGAACCCATTTCTTAAGGATCAAATCTCTGTTGGGGTCTCAAGATATTATTATCTATATTTGCTATTATTTTACATTTCATTGGTGATCTAAAGTAGCCGAAAGTAGAAAACAATCATTGTCAGTCTTGAAGGAAAATGCTGCATTCTAAGACTAACTCTGCCATTTACCAAGATGACAAAAAAAAAAAGTCTCAGCTTATTTTTATTTCTTTTATGAAGATCTGAGGGCAGGGGAGGACAAATAGGACATCCTAAAAATGACTTTCATAGACATTTTAGAAAAAATAAAAGAAGTTATTCTACTTATAAAAAATTAAAAGCTGTTGAAGGAATTTAAAAGTAGTGAAGCTTATTTTGGCTAACTGACCGAGCTAAAATAGGCTAACCTGTTGGCTACTGAGCACAGCTAGCCACAGCGCTAACAGGCTCCCTCCCTGTATTTCATGGTCTAACAGCTTTCTTGTTCACCATAAATGGATATTTTTCCGTTTTGTTACAGATACTACAGACTCTGCATACGGACGCTGTGCGATGTTATTATCGTTGCCCGGGCAACCACTTTGTTTTACATCATGTGGCAACGTTCAGCCAATCATGTAGCGTGACGTCACTAGCTTGCACAGGGCCCGAGCAGATCTGGTAGCTACAGCGGCTTGCTTGGACTCGCAATGAATCACAGAATACGCGGGACACTCCGGATCCGTCCACCCAAATGAGCAAAAAGGCGGCTACATTTGTCGCCCAATGAGCAGGAGTCTTCCAACGGGTCTCGGCGCCGCGCTATGACGTAATCAGCAGATGAATCTTGCCTTCGCAGGACGCAGCCCCTGGATTCCAACTCAGCAAGCAAATAGTTAAATAAGATTCCTTCACTGGATTTTGTTAAAGTGTCCAACAGCGCCCTCTTGTGCTCACATGTTTCTGTAAACATGCCACCTCTGCAGCTTTCAGGCGCGTTTACATCGGAACAGAGAAGGCATGAAGGAGTGAGCAGTGTTTACATGTTTTATTTGTTTATTTCCAGGACATTAAAAAGAACAGTTAAAAAAAAAACCCAGCTGTGATGTCACAGGGTTAAGGGGTGGGGCTTCAGGTCAGCAGCAGTCTGTTTCAGCCAGTCAGAGGATTCGGGAGGAGGAGGGAGGGGTGGAGCTAAACATAAATTTATCTGTGGGCATGTCGTCTAGAAACATGTAGAGAGGAGGCGGGGGAAAAACAGGGGGGCGGGGTTAAAGAACATCATCGCTCTCTGGCGTGTGGAGCTGCGTGTCGTCAGCGTCCGTCATGAAGCTGCTGTCCTGACTGTCCTCCACCTCGGCCACTGCAGAGACATGGGTGAGATGGGTGAGATGGAGACGGGTGAGACAGAGAGAGTGAGAAGTGGAGGAGGCTGTACCTTCGTCTTCAGGCAGGTATCTCTTATCGATGGCTTCTTTAATCTGATTATTGGCTCCTTTAGGGTCCAGGTCCATGGCCCAGCTGAAGTTCATCAGAGCCAAGTGGGTCTGACCCAGCTTCTTATACACCTGTTGGAAAGAAGAAGAGTCACAACAAGGTTCTTTACAAAGTAAAATAACAGTTTTCATGATTAAGAAACCTCTTGAACAGATTATTTAAGGTTTGATCATCTTGTTTTCAGTGGCAAAAACAGGAAGAAAATTCTTTGAGAACAGAAACGTTTACAATTTACCATTTAAAGAACTGAGCTCCAGTCCTGCCCAGTGCAGGAAACAAGCATTTCCCATTTCTGATCCATATTAGCTGATAAAACACTAAAAGAAGTGGACCAGCAGTTTTGCGAACACATACCAGAACCGCAGCTGGATGGGTCACATTTCTGATGGATAAGGTCCAAAAACTGTAAAATAATTCGACACTGAAAAAAATCTAGATTTTTTTGTCTTTTCAGGACGATTTTCCAGTTGTATGAGAAATTTTTGATCGGGCCGACTTTCAGCCTGATTGTGCGTCGTGTAGTGTACAGGGGGGTAACGAGGGGCGATCAGCCTCTCTCACGACCACCTCCTGATCAGGAATCGTGAGGTCAGTAGAAAAATCAAACATTAAATTCAGTCGGCTGTCATAAGGAGGTCGTGGGCAAAATCGCTCAGTGCGCAAACAAGGATTATTCTTCTTCCTCTCAGATGAAAACACAGCAGCATGGCGGGGGTGCAATGAGTGAAATGGAGTTCTTTCTGTAAAATTGACAGACCGTTGTAACCACATTTGCTCAGCCATGTCTTTGTCCAAATACGTCGCAGCCTTTTCTTTTTAGGGCTTTCAGCACAAAGTTGCACAAATTGCCAAGGCAGCGCTAGCGTTTCACTATAGTGAGCTTCATATTCCTCTTCTACTCGTTTGGCTTCAAGATAGACGAGTCCGGTAGCGCCATCTCACTCTATGGAGCTGAGTCCCACCTGGTTTTTTAGACGCATTGCGAGCGCAAAGCAGGTAGATCGCGATCAGAAGCGTCGGGCGCACGAGTGTGAGCTGCAGCTGCATACAGCAATTGAAAATATTAGGGATGCACGATATAATCGCCCCTATCGGTATCGCCCTTTAAAACTCAATATCGACATCGCCCCCAATCGATATTTAACCCGACATTTGATCAGCTTCTGAGTTTCTAAAGTCTAAAAAGAAAAAAGAAAAATACTTCTTCTTCTTCCTCAAAAACTTCTTTTTTACAGACTTAAAACTTCTAAAAGACGAGGGAAAAAATATTGATCCATTAAAATATCCCAATATCTTCATATGCTGATATATTGCCATTTAAAACACCATATCAATCTTTTTACTAATGAAATATTGCTATATGTCATCGCTATGCTACGAAATCTCCTAAAATTCACTCAAATTGATATGCATGGTATTCGCATCTATTTTACTAACAAAATCTCTCAAGAATTTGCAAAATATCACGAGAGTTTGTAACAGAACGTATGAAATTTCACCAGATTCTGAAAGTAAAATAGACGATACCCGCGCTTGGAAAAATCAATTTGATATCAGCATATGAAAATATATTTGAGTATATTATTTTTTCAAAGTGTCAGAAATGGATAACAAAACTGCTATTTTCAATGACTTCACTTATTTTTGTCTGAGCTTAACATCGGTATCGATATCGGCTATCGGGTTGGCATGAGTTTTAAAAATATCGCATATCGCCAAAAAATCCCAATATCGTGGATCCCTAGAAAATATCGTACAGTGTATGCTCAGTGTTCTGTCAGACCAGCATACCTATAGTCGCATACTATGTGCAAGACTTCCGATTTGCCTTTATCCCTTTAGCTTTGTACGAAAAAAATATTTAAGGTCAGTTCACTGTATGCTTTAGCGTCGTAGGGGAAACGGCTGTTCCAACCGTCGCAATTCTGAATTCTCTGGTGCCCGATTTTACATGAGTGAATAAAGTGAATGTGATTGGTTGTTAATCAAGAGGGCGGATTGTTGGGAAGGTTAACAAGCAAGTTTGGTTGTGGCCGATTTGTCGGAAGCATCTTGCTAATCGGTTAGCAACTTAGTAAGTTAGCAGGTTCCCAATGGGAAATTCCATTGGGACCAAGTAGCACTAAATTGGTGACTTAGAAACGACGCTGTCAAGGAACGCTATGGACAGAGGAAACATGCAAGAGGAGAAGAGTTTAGTGGATGAGTCTCCTCCATCATCCATTTTTTATTTAGAGGAGGAAACTGGGGATTAAGATGTTGTGGAAGAGGACGCCAGGGGCGCAGAAAAAAACGCCACAGATTTTAAGACAGGATTTTTTTTTTTTCTAACAAAATTTTCAAATTTTTGGGACAATATGTTCTGATAAAGAGTACATTTATATACATGTTTAAGCCAGAATGACTTGAAATATAAATATTAGTAAAAATGAAGTAAGTAAATAGTTTTTTTGTACACGACTAAAGGGATAAACTAAAGGGATGAACAGGTATCGACTATAGGTATGCTTATCTGACAAAACACCGGCTTTAGTTGTATTTCCTCTTAATTTAAGTAGGTTAACAAGATGATTCGACAATTAAGATAATTAGATAATATGCACTTAAGACGATGCAATTGTTTTTCTTATTTTAAATGGAAATTGTCTAGTTGCTTTTTCAAAGTGTCTCACTAACCTCAATTCAAGACAAACTGCACTTATTTTTAGAAAAAAATAACTTATTTAAATTTTTCATTTCTTGCCATGTATGACCTTGTTTAATTGTCACTGCTCCAATAAGCTGTTCCTGAGAGCTCAGAGGCAGCAGGTGGAGCAGAACAGACTCCTACCTTCCCTATGAGGAAGTAAACCAAAGACTCTTTGGGAACGATCTGCTTCAACTCCTCCAACTCCTGAAGGGCCGCCTGCGAACAGAGAGTTCTGATTAGGCGTCTCAGAGATGAAAATCGGATCAGTACCGTCTCTGGGTTGGCAGATCAGGTGTAGGTTACCTTGTATTTATCGTTGGCAAACAGGATGGAGGCTCTGTGGAACTTGCAGAGAGGGTTTTTGGGGTTGATGCCGATGGCTCTGTTCAGGGTCTCTAAGGCAGCGTCGGACTTCTTCAGAGCGTGCTGCACCTAAACACACCAGCAGCGAGTTAGCGCAGAGGCACACGCACACGCAGAGCTGAAGCCAACAAACTCACCACTCCGATGTGGCAGAGCAGCACGGAGCTCTGAGGGTTGATGCTCAGAGCTTTCTTGAAGTGGATTTCTGCCAAGTTGAACTTCTCCTGTTTATAGTAAATCATTCCGAGTCCGTACCTGAACACATCCCACCCACATGTTAGCAGGTACGCAGTCTGTACGTTTCAAACCCTGATGGATTCCTTTTCGTACCAGGCGTTGTAGTGTCGGTTGTTCACTCTGATGGCGTTCCTGAAGCAGGCCAGAGCTCGGTCCAACTCCTCGGTCAGAACGAACTCGTGACCCAGCAGAGTGTAGGCGTAAGCGAAACCTGGGTCCACCTAAGAACAGAGAGGCAGAACTATGGATCAGAATCATCTGAAGCCGCCTCCTCCCTGCAGAGCAGCAACATCTGCAGCTTCTTTCTCAGTTTTCCATGCGAGGTGACGCAGAGGAGCGGAGTGGGCCAGAACACGCTCAGGGCTGCAGGCTCCGCCCACCTGAGCTATTACCAGAGGTAAGGTATGACCAGTGATGACCTCTGACCATGACAATGGCAGCTGCTCACCTGGATGGCTCTCTGGAAGAACTTGATGGCGATGTCGTGCTCTCTCTGCAAGCTGAAACAGTTTCCTGCGACGCACCAGGCCTGTAGAGACGCATCAGTTAGACCCCAGCCTGCTCACCTTAGTCCCGCTCTGCTAAACATCCAGGTGTGTTCTCACCTCTGGGCAGTTCTTGTCCATGTCCGTCAGGTCTTTGGCCAGCGCCGACAGGGCCACGTCCTTCTGCAGGTGCCACAGCGTGGTGGAGTATATCTCCATGCCTTCTACTCGGTACGACTCGATCCTTCGCACCTCGCTGAACAGCCGCTCCGCCTGCAACGGACGGCACTGTGACGATCAAACCGACACAGGCAGAACAGAGTCGACCGCTTTGGGTCGGCGCCACCCACCTGCATGTACTCGGCCAGCTCGAAGTAGGCCCGGCCGACGTGCGTGAGCACCCAGCCCGTGTTGTAATGCTGAGGAGGAAGAGCCGTCAGGATGTTGATGGCCTCTCTGCAGCTGTAGGAGCACAGCGCCTGGTAGCCCCGCCCCAGTTCCCGTAGCAACGCCATCACACTGTCTGAACGCAAACACACACTGTACATGTTACCATTCTTTTTTCAGGTGTCCTGTCCTTTATTCCTGTTTGTTTTATAAACTGATAAGAAATATCCGCAGTTGAAGCGGCGGTACCTGCAGCGGCCCGCTGGTACTGGGGAATCCTGGTGTCTGGAAGGTTCAAACTGGGATCCAGTCTCAGGATGTCCAGACTGTCGTTCAGGTTGCTGCTGTTCGCCGTCTTTGCAGTTTTACATTTGGTTTTCCGGTTGGGGATCTTCGTAGGAAACTTCATCTTTAGCTTCTTACTGTTCTCCTGCAGAAACAGAACCAGGATTGTTCTGCTGAGCCGGACGGCGAACAGAACATTTAGCTAATGGATTTATGGAGCGGGCGGGAGTCTGGTACCTTGGCAGTGGAGCTGGCGCTGGTAAACAGTCTGGAACTTCTTCTGGGCTGAACATTAGGAGGACCAGACATACTGGGACTAAGAACCTGAGGAGAACCACTGAGAGACAGACGGACGAGTGGGTCAGAACTTCCCGCTGCATTTTTATTCATCTAAACCAAAAACTTTAGTTTTTTTCTTTTCTGATACAAACAATTAAAAACAAGTAAAGATAAACGGCATGAGAACAGGTAGAGTTCCCTAATGAATTCATCTACGTATCACACAGCGCTGGTTGCCATAGTTACCTGGTGTGAGGTGCTGAGGTCTGTGATTGGTTGAAGGGGATGGGGAGAACGTCTCTGCTGTTCCCGCTCTGACTGAAGACAGACTTGGACTGACTGATCCTGGAGACGGCCTAACCAGAGAGAGACAGACAGGTGAGGTCGGGACCAACTGGACGGTCAAACGCTTCCTGTTGCTGCTCCTCAGGCCACCCTGGTCTCAGCAGCAAACAGGAGGTCCTCACCTGGATCCTGCCAAGCAGCCATTTCTATACTGAGCTTCTTCTAAACTAGAGCTTAACATTGTGATCAGACCAAACTCGTTCTGAGCATCAGCTGCATCTGGTTTAAATAGGAAGTCTATGGTAGATGTGCATCTACAGGCGTTTTGACCAACTGGGATGATTAGTCTTTAAGCGTTTTAAGAAGTCAAGTCTCAAAGCTCGTCCAAAACGGCAGAAGCCTGAGATGGGAAAACCTGACGGCCCAGTCACACCTGGCCTATTTAGCCAGCGTATGCCCGATGTTCCAGAATCTTCTAAAACGCAGGCAGTTTTTTTTTTTATTTTGGGCGTATATATAGAATATTCATAATGGGTCCAGAACTTATGTCCAACACCAGCCTAACTGATGAATAACGCACGGCAGCGTAAGGCCCATGAACGGTCATAGGCCAGAGTCCTGAGGAAGGCAGCGATGTGCCCAGCCTGCATAAAAAAGATTTCTTTGATTGAAAAAAAAAAAAAAACAGAATAAAGAAAAAGAAAAAATAAAGAAAGAACGTTTGCTGTGGCAGCGGATTCTGCATCATCGGTGCTAGGAATTTTTATGGTCGTGGGCGTGAACGCAGGGAGGATCTATTACGCTCACCCTATGATGGGGATGCAGTCTGGAGGAGAAGTTACTCAGAGGTTTTGGATAAGCCTGACGGCACGACTTATGAGTAACTTACACTTAAAGTACGTCAACGATCAGATAACTTACCTGTAACTTATGCCTCACGTATAGCATATGCTGGCATACGCATGCTCAACATTTCCCGCCGTATGTCACCGTGTGCCAGTGTACTTCAGCCTGCTCATAACTTATACAAAATGTAACCATAACTTATCCAACGCACACCAGCATTTTTGCCAGATTTTTCGTACGACGGGTATACGCTGGTCTAACTTGTCAAGGTGTGAGAGGGGCTTTAACAGCCAAGTTTGCCCTATAGCTACAATTCACACTACTAAATTTAATGGAGCTAATGGATTGTTCCTCTGCATCAGGTGAATAATTTCTTTAAAATCCTTTCATAAGTTTTTAAATAAGGCGTGTGGCTGCGGTCTCTGGTGTTTATTCTGCCTTCTCCCTCATTCACTCTGCTTTCTTGTATGATCAGCTGATCCAGACTTCAAGTGAGGCAAGGCTCACCTGTTTTGTTTTCTTCACTATGATACTTCTGGACTGCTGAAGCTGTTAATAGACACTGCTGCCACCTGGTGGTTTAAGGGGGGGAAGTGCATGTTCCGCTAAAAAATGTTAAAGAATCCTTTAAAAACAATTCCTGCATCCAGATTATGATGCAGGTCATCACTAAAATGTAATTGATTTGGTCCTTGGACTGAGGTTCACCTTTGGTAAAGAATTCATAAGATCCTTCCATAACTTTCAGAACTGCAGTCAGTCCCTAAACTGGTGTGGCTATCACCACCCCTATATAGGGACAAATTTCCCACAGGGATCAGCTTAATAATCACCCTGATCTTGAGTAATGCATATATCACTATCAAATCAGTTTTACAATAAAAAAAAAACAAAAAAACAATAAATTTAAGAGTTAATAAATGGCATTTTTCCTTAACAAAAAAATTCAGGGAACGTCTTTATTCAGCACATTAAAATGCGTTCCAACTGCATAAAGTCAATTCAACAGGAAGAATATGGTGGCCAATGTTCTTCTATCTTTTCATGTGTCTGAGAGTAAACGCACAAGCCGGTTTTTGTTTGAATGCTCCATAATTCCAGGTGAGATGGAAGCTGTTCCCACAGGTAGATTATCTCCTGTTTTCTGTCTTTATCTCTAAAGGAAATGATAAACGTCGGCTCATAAAGAGGACGAGGATGAGGGCCTACCTTTTTATTGGAAGCTGTTGTTTGCGTTTCCATTGTAGCTGAATAATTCTGGAGATATGTGGGGTCTCCTGGGCTGGGCTCCAGGGGCAGGATACCAAAACTGCCAAGAAAAGACAGATCCTCAAGTCAGAGGATAAGATGAGAGATTGCTTGATTGTTAAAGGGTAAAGGACTCACCTGGGCGTCAGGGGGCTGAGGGCTGCAGGCCCCCCGAGTAAACTTCGCCCGCTCTTGGGTTTGTTCTGTTTAGAGAGCAGAGTGCCGGCTGACGCCATGGAAACTGTGTTACCCAATAGCGAGCCAGAGTCCGGGGAGATGAGAGAGGAATCGATGTATGAAACTGATAAATCGGTCGTCAGCTTTCCCGAAGACTCTAGATTAAGACGATTCAACTCCTGAAAGGAAAGAACAGAGTGAGGAAACCAGTGACCCGACCTCTGACCCTCAGGCCACCAACCTATCAGCTAATCAAAGTGTTTTAGGTACCAGCGTGTCCTGCGGCGTTTCCATCAGTGCAGTGTCAAGGCGATGGGATGGGTTCTGGGCGGGGCTTATGTGTGGAGGGGGCGGGGCTGAAGAAGAATTCTGCAAATTTGACAACCTGAACACTTGATCTGGATCCGGCTTCTCTCCTGGAGTAAAATCCACAATATTTTCTATAGTCACACAGCCAGGGGGGGTTTCAGGGAATAATCGTGTGTGAGAGGGTGTGTTTACGTTACCTAGGTGACAGAGGTTCTGGAACGGGGACCAGAGGAACGGGTTGAGGGTTAAACTTTTCTGGAAGCACTCAGCACCTTTAGTGGCGCGGTCGGTCTTACTGCTCGGAAACACGGGACAGAAGTCAGCAGCTGCAGCGCCTCAGCGACCGGCAACAGACCGGAGAAACCCGCGGCTTACCAGTAAATGTGTCCCAGTAACGACAGCGTGAAGGAGGCGGAGTCCCCAAACTCCGTGATGATGTCATCCTGACTCTTCTGTTTGTTCAGGACCCCCCCGATCAGAACCTGCTCCCCCTCAGCGAGCCTGAGAGACAGACAGACGGAGGAGAGACATCAGCTTCTCCCGTTTCCTTCTCCACCATAAAAACAAAACCTGAGTGTTTTCTTACTTGCTGAGCTCCACGCAGCACTTAGCCAGCAGGAATCGAACCTGCGGCGTGGAGCAGCTGTGAGCCTTCAGTAGTCTGTAAGCTTTGTAAGGTTTCCCAGAGCGGTAATAACACGTAGCCAACAGGTAGAGGGCCTCCTCTGAACGCACTGAGAGAGAGACGGGAAAACAGGCAGACGGGTGAACTAACGCAGACAGAGAGGGAAAAATAAAAAACAGGCCAACAGAAAGACAGGTCTAACCTTCAGCGTAGAGTCTCTCAGCGAGGAAAACAGCATCCAGGTAGGCATAGTGGTTGAGAGCCTGCCACACCGCAGCCTGAACAGAACCAGAACAGCAGTCAGGAACAACAGCACAGAATAAACATTAACATTCTATCAGTAATGGCCGCAAAACACATTTATCCCTTTAGTTTTGTACGAAAAATACACTTTAAACTTCCTCAAAGGGAATGTATCCCTTTAATCATGAACAAAAAAACTATTTTAATTACTTCCATTGGTTATGACATGGGTCAGTTGTTCTCATACCTTTGTTGTTGACCTTTTTTCTCAGTTTATAACACCTTTTCTATTATTCCATAGCCTGGGTGCCAGTCAGAACTTAGTCCCGCCCACAAGGTTTGAGTTCGGGGAAGTTCGGTCTGGCTCTGCTCCATAGTAGCGCGGCGGTATTAAAGCCCACTGTCAGGCGATCCAATCAAATTGTCAGGGGCGGGCTTTATAATGATGATGGACAGATGATCAAGAGTAACGTAATCAACCACCGCGTGACCAAAGCGCGCTAGAGGTGACAACAATAATGGCTGCCGCTGGAGAGTTTGGGTGAGTAGATTCTGCTATTAGGTCTGTTCTAGAAGATATCGATAGCAAATTAATTTTAAAAAGAGGAACAGAGAAACGCGGCATCAAGGCTCATCTGTCTTATTATAGGCGTGAAACTGCACGCTTTGATTTTTGTGGACAACAACTATGCGATGCGCTAACATACGCCACGCACTCCGTTGCTCTTATTGGTTGTAGGTCTATCCAATTGAGTGCAGAGGCATTTTTTCTCCTGGTTCGTTCGAAACACCCCATAATCACAGCTCTATGGAGCAGCATCAGACTCATTCTGACTAGAATTGAGTCGGACTACGTCCAGGCTAATTATTCCATATAACCAAATAAGAAATAAATGTATGTATAATTCATGCTGATATAGTATCAGTCAATTCTCAAAAGCTGCAATATATCAATAAAACAAGGAAGTTTTATGTGGGAACCACTTTAAAAAAAGGTACTGATTCTATGACAAGTGAGGGTTTTAAAAAGCACTGAAGAAAAACAAGATTGAAATCCAAAGATTGAAATCCTAAAAGATAAAGCAAGCAACGCTTTGCTTTGTTACTGCGGGCAGACAGAGTCAGTGACTAGTAGGGTTGGGCAT
This sequence comes from Cyprinodon brontotheroides, assembly GCA_018398635.1. Lineage (NCBI taxonomy): Eukaryota > Metazoa > Chordata > Actinopteri > Cyprinodontiformes > Cyprinodontidae > Cyprinodon > Cyprinodon brontotheroides. Next base: position 36,178,960 of record JAGKQL010000031.1, on the reverse strand, counting down.
TGATAGCTGATCAGAATCAATTCTAGACTTTCAATTCTCCCAAAATGGTAAACTTTTTTTAAATTTCTGGATTCCTAGTTTTTATGCCCAGTCCACCAACCAGAAACAGAAGCTGCACAATATGAGCGAAGAAGACTCAATGTGTGAGCAACCATCTGTCTGTGATGCTACCTGAAACGCCAGCGGTGGCATTAGATTATATGAATGATGGCGCACGGTCTCCACAACTACACAAGCAATGGCGACCACCAGTACATTATGCAAAGCAGAGAGTAATGGATTAATCACACGTTTTTTTTCTCTCTGGCAGTTCGACGGAAAATCCTCCCTCTTCAAGTTGGCGATCCAACGACGAACCCGTCCGTGGAGGATCAGGAATCAGAAAGGTGGAATAACTTTTTTTTTCTTTTTTACTTTAACCGATGTATTCCAGCATCCAGCTGCCATGCACGTGGGCATTGTCAGTTTCACTATAGCTCTGGTGAATTTCAATGGTGAAGTCCTCTGGAAATCTTCATTAATTAGTTGTTGATTGCAGATGTGTCTAGTAGTTCCCATTGATTTAGCTTCTTATACCTAAAAGATTCGATAGGAACCCAAATCCAAGTGAGGAATCATTCACATTAGAATGACGTCCGACTCTAGTGACTAGACTGATTTTACCACATATTCCCACTCTCAGAGGGCAGGTAGGGCTGGACCAGAAAGCCAAATAAATCTCTGACGCCACTGAAAGGACGTTTCCCACAGTGGGGTGGAGAAATCACTAGCCCTGTGAGACCATCCTGATCTCGCAAGCTTTCAAGGTTTCCCTCGCAGATCAGTCTGGAGACTCTCCGCTAAAGAAAATTTGGAGCGGTTCACCAAACGCAATGTCCAATCAGCATTGGCTTTGAGGCGGGTTGAGGTGTGGCACGAAGCGAAGCGCGCGACAGTTCAGTCTAAAGAACATGGCGGCTTCAGCCGATGAAACTAGCGCTAGCGTGGCTATCGAGCAAGTTTTATGGGAATTACAGAGTATTTCTTCACTGAAAGAAGAGCAAAACACTGCTCTGGAGGCTTTTCTCAGAGGAAAAGCGTTTTGCTCTTCTCCCGACTGGTTTTGCGCAAGAGTTTGATCTATCAATTGGCTCCTCTTCGTCGTCGCTCTGTTAGTACGTCATATGCTTCGTTGGTCTGATTGGTTTATTTGGCCTGTCTATCACCAACATAGGCCAATCAGCTAACCAGTATTTTCGCCCCTTCCCAAAATTACTTCCACGGAAGGTTTTCCAGATGGATATGAGGAGCAAATCCATCTGGCGGAGTCAGGTTAAGAAATCACCACCTTCCTCCTGATACTAGGTTATTTATCGATTGGTCTGGATGATGAGACGATTTCTGTTTGCCGATATCATGATTTACTTTTTATTCAATTCACCTTTTAAAAGTGTTCCAATGGAGATCTTTCTGTAAAATTGACAGACCGTAGTAGCCACGTTTGCTCAGTCATGTCTTTGTCCAAATATGTCGTTGCCTTTTCTTTTTAGGGCTTTCAGTACAAAATCGCACAAACTGCCAAGGCAGCACGTTTCACATTAGTGAGCTTCATATTCCTCTTCTACTCGTTTGGCATCCGAGAGTCCGAGTAGAAACCTTGAGGTTTCATCGTACCGTGTGAGCTGTAGCTGCGTGCAACGATTGAAAAAAAATTAAAAAGACGCACACAGTATGCCCAGCTTTACTGGGGAAGCATGAGGCTGTAAATTTGGATGCATCACATGCGTCCTACAGATGGAATGGTTAACAGGTTAAACTGTATCCCTCTAGTTCTGATTAATCCTGCAGAGCCAGCAGAAGGTCCGGTTTCTAGGATCCCGAACCTGTCGCCGTGCTGCGTCATGTAGATCCAGGTTTACAGACAGGAACTCTGTAGAACCGTGAGACTAGGGCTGAACGATTTTGGAAAATAATCTAATCTAATAATCTTTTTTTAAACATATACAAACAACAAATCAATCTGTTTCATCGCTTTGCAGATTAGGTGCTAAAAGACACGCTGTGTCCTAATTAATGATCGCGTTCTGCCTACGATATATTTCAACCAAAATTGCAATTTAATTTTGACTTTTCTCTACATAACCACAAGCAACAAAAATAGCCTCTAAATAAAGACAATTGTAAACAAGGACTATTTAAATCAAGAACTTTTAATGTTTTTATTAATCAGAATATTATTCAAGAGAACAGCTTTTAACTGATTTGGACATCAGTCCTTGTTGAACATGAAGTCCAAAGTGCAACCAACAAACCAGTCTATGTATTAAACTGATTAACTGGTACTTAGTGCTATGTATGAATATATAAACTCTAAAACAAGTAATAATAAAATTAGACTAGAAAAAGCTGTTTCGGAACAGCAAAGAAATGGGAATGCTTTTTTGCTGAATGAAAAAAAAGCTGAAATTAACTGCATAGACATATGAAAATGTGATAGGAAGTCATCAGAAACTTCAAACTGCAGAAAACAATTGAATCATCTGAAGATTTTTGTAGGGTAGAATCATTTGGCAGTAAAATGGCAGAAACAGACTCATCTTAAAAAGCTGCACAGCCAAACCATACATGATATCAAAAAATGTCTGTGTTCAATGTGGGCACTAGAAGGGTCTAAATGTAATGTCTCCCAAGTTTCTAGAAAAGTTCTAAAGACATTTTGAAGGGGGCCACCTACTGCCCAGAAACATGTGAGGTGTGTTATGAATTAGCAGCAAGCAGAAAAGCTTTTATTCCTGTCCAGAAAGAGAGCAGAATGAAGCAAAAGTTCTCAGCATAAGCTGAAAAGTATTAAATTAGCTGAATCAGAAAAGAAATTACAAAAGAAAAACTTGAATCTTATCTGGTTGAAAGAAAAAATGAGTAGCTCCAAATCTGGATGGGAAGTGTTGAGGAAGATGGCATTGAATAAGGTATCAAAATTCTGTGAAATTGTGTGAAATGGATCAAGACTTGGCAAAACAATTGGAAAATTATTTAAAATGTTGTGGGTTGATCAGCATAAAAGAAAACAGTGTCATCCTTAGAAGGGATGGAAAATCTGAAACCCATGCTAGACCGACCAAGCCTATGTGCAGGAGACTGACCATGAGAAGCAGAGCTAAGCTTCACAGAAAGCTTGAATAGTACCCATTCCGTTAGAGAGTTAATTCACCCAGCTTAAAGGTTTGATAGTTAGGTATTTTTCTACATGAAATCTGTGGCATCTTCGTCATCCCGGCGGCATGCACGTCGCACTTGCCTTGTGACTGCTTATCCCCTGGCATGGCGTCCAGACAGGCTGTGAGCAAAGTTCTGGTCTCAGTTTTCGTCGCGAGCCAAGAGATAGTGCGTTGGGCCGTACTGCTAGACCCAGCGGGAAATAAAACTTTCTGATACCCAAAACATTAGAGAAAAAGTGAGGACCAATTTTTAAGCATCCCAAAAAGCTTTAGCTGTTAGTACTTGGAAAGTCTTTTCGTTGATCAATTGGTCCTATTTTCTCCTTTGTCGGTACACATCCATTTGTTTTGCGCCTCGTCATTCAGACAGAGAACCCCGCCCCACAACAATAATGTACCATCGCTAGTTCCGTGAAACAACTGACTGTCGGACTACTTTTGGGCTGACCAAAAAACCAGGGGCGCGCAGTAACACCCGCCTCAAGGACGCTGCCAGGCGTAAGCTGTAAAGCGGAACTGATTGCATGCCTGGCAAACAGAACGGGATGCTCACGGGCATCGGCGTATTCAGAGTCAAAAATACCCAACCGAATCCTTTTAAGACAGTCCCGCCGGAGCAGTCAATCGAGAAAATATAAAAGTGAACCTGCATGTTGCGAGCATTGTGGTGATTGAAAGCACCGCTGGCAGGCTTAGGGCTGCAAGGTACAAGGTTAGCAGAATGTTTTATTACGGTCAGTGTAAATCTTAAGAACCTGATTAAGAAATATGCACTGAGGTGTGTGTCAACAGGCCTTGGTAGTGTAATTAGAAGAAATTGGTTGACTTTGGGTCATAGCCCTTAAGCTGAACGCACAATGAATGAGTGTATGTAAGGAAGAGGCTTTTATTTTGTAGGTTCCCTTTAGTCTTATTTTGAAAGTCTATCATGGATGTGTGTCAAGGGAAGGGTCATGCCCAGCAGTGATATAGAATCCATTTCCAAATATGAAATCACTGGTTTTCCATGTTATTGGGTGAATAGATGCTGTATTAGAGTGTAAATGGGAGACTTTTATTGTGAAATTTGCTCTGGGGTATGTTTTGAAAAGGTCCCTAGAGTCTAATAGAAACAAGCTGGTAGAGTTTGGGTCATAATGCTGAGCCATTTGCATCAATTAATAGGCGAGTATAATATAGAGGCTTTTATTGTGTAGGGTCACTGGAGTCTTATTTTGAAAGTCTAGCAGGGTTGTGTGTTGAGAAAAGGGTCAGACCCAGCAGTGATACTTGATGACTTTCCAATCGTTAAATCACTCTTTTCCCTTGTTATTAGGGCAGTAGATAAAGTGGCAATGGGAGGCTTTTATTTTGAAATTTTCCATGGGGTGTGTTTTGAAAACCCCCTAGAGTCTCATTTTTAAAAAAGTGGTTGAGTTTGGGTCATAATGTTGAGCCATATGCTGGGAAAAAAATATGAGTTTAATTTAGGGGCTTTTATTTTGAAGGGTCCCCGGAGTCTTATTTTGAAAGTCTATCAGGGTTGCGTGTGAAGGGAAGGGTCATGGTCAGTAGTCATATTGTATCCACTTCCTAATGTTAAATCAGTGTTGTTCACCCTCCATTAGATTAAAATGTGCTGTTTAAAGTGGCAGAGGTAAAATCTCTTTGAAGCTCGGTTACCTTGACAACGCTTAACGAGCCTGTCAGTGAGAGAGAGAAACGCGCTTCACTTTCGTTCCTTTCCTCTCAGGCTTTTTTGAATGGGAATATCAGCTCCGAACAAAAGACTGCTGAAGACAAACCGTAAATGGTATCTAAAAAATTCTTTCAGTCTAAGCGACAGCTATCCTTTGTCTCCAATTGGGGTAACTTTCATGGCTGTAGCTCATTCTCAGCCTTAATGGGAAGGAGAAATATAAAGGTTTATAAATCCTGCTGGTCTCATTAAATAACATGCAGCAACATGGTAGAGCAGAACGCTCAAAAGCAAAACTTTCCCTGCGAACAAACGAGTGGTGAGCTAAAACCGTAAAAGGTAGTCAAAAAATTCTTTCACCGTTGGCGTCAGCCATCCTTCGGCTTCGACTGTGCCAACTTTCATGTTTCTACTAAAAACTATTTGGCCACGGTGACGATGTAAAAATGTGCATTTTCTGAGTTTGAGGATTTTTCTCAGAATCAGCGTTTTCCTATGCCCGAACAAGTCAGCTAAAAAGCTAAACCATAAATGATATTGAAGAAATTCCTTCAATGTGAGTGCTAGAAGGTTCTGAAGATGTTGTATACCAAGTTTCATGTTAGTACATCAAATAGTTAATAAATGGGAGCGATACGAAAATATGTATCGTTTTGGATTTTGTCTGTGATTTTTGGAAAATCTCTCATTGGATTTCTATTGGGGAAGTGTGGACTTCTTCATGGTCTGGGCCAAACTGTCGGAAAACCGTAAATGCCACACAAATGAGGGTTATATTTCCTGAATCCTGACAAAAATCCCTACGTTTTGATGTATAATTTATTTCAATTGAGTTAAAAATGAGGGACTGAGAAGAATTTGTTCGGAAAAACCAGAACAGCTCAAAAGCTAGAGCACGCACTCTAGCAGTTGAAGAATTCCGTCCATAGACTTCCATTATAAATCTGAAAATCTTAAAAATTTCTTTTAAAGTTTGAAGCTTCACTGAAGCAAAACTGTAAAAGTTAGCAGAAAGCCGAGTTAAACAGTAATAGCAGAAAGATACGGAAACATTTTAAAAGTTGAATGGTGTTTCTAGCTGAAAGTATGCTGAAGTAGTTAAAGGTCAAAGATGATGAAGGTTTAGCTGAATTTTGCTGAAATCTAAGAATTCTACATGCATTTCAATGGGACAAAAAAAACGCAGAAAAAGCTGAATAACGCGAAAACTACCAAAAATATCTTTACCAAAAGACATAGCAGAATTCTCCTGAACGAGCTGAACGTTTTGATACCAAAATTGTTGAAATCGGTTGAAAACTGTGGGACTAGTTAGAGTCAGAAAAATTTAAAGTGAATTAACAATAAGTGGGAATGCATAAGCATTCCCACTTGATTATCTCACTGCTGCAACTGTCTTCCCTTCCATGTGGAGGCAAATCCACTTTAAACATTTTACTGACACCTAAAGAACGCATCTGATTCACTAATTGTTACAAAGCCAAAAATTGCAGACATCCGCATTTTTTTCAATCGCGATTATATTGAAAATGCGATTAATTGTTCAGCCCTACGTGAGACTGAAGAAGGCAGACAAGCTGCCCACCATGACCTTCCCAGATTTCTTCTTCTGTTACTGTGAAAATCAATCACACCTCTTCTTCTGCCTTTATTAAAACAACCCTGTTATACCAGACAGTAAGGTGGAGTTGAAGGACACTTTATATGTAGCAAAAAAAAGGCCAGACCTTCTAATGAGTAGGGGTTTAAATCACACCCATCATGGCGATTCGATTCAGTATCAATTTCCTGACCCAACGATTAGATTATTTTCGATACTCAAGAATACTCCACGATACGATCCATTGTAAATTTTCTTTTGCCCTTACAGGCAAAACAATTTTTTAAATTTGAAATATATCAATGAAAGCTGTAATATCGTCATGCATTTTATTTGAGAAAACAACACCTAGGCCTACTCCCCCTAGGCCTATGAAAACATCATTTAATGAAAAATAATAATGACTCTGTGATATATATGGGTTTTATATTTCATGTTCTTTCACAATCATACAAGTTTTGTATCACAAACGAAGCACTCTTATTAACTAAGCACTCTCATTATCTAAGTTTCTGTTTCCTTGAGAGCATGATATAATTAGTTTTTGTACTCACGAGCTCTCGGTGCCATGCTCTGACCATGATGTAATAACGTTTTTGGTTTCTTTTTGGTGTTGGCTATCCACGAGCCCTGGGTGGGTTCGGGAGGTGCCCGTACTATATTTACTTTTCTGTAATCATGCGCTCCAGACGTCAGAGGGAGCGGTCACTTTTTCTGATTGGGTGAAAGATTTTCCTTTGAAGTTTGGCATAAATGACAGATGGCGGTTGGCACTGGCAGGGTCTGCTAGGGTTGCGTACGGATGCATAGCTGCGCGGGTTGCTGCCCTGCCGGGATCGACCGGCCCTCCGATCCTTGTGTCACAGTAGGGGGACAATATAAATTGTATTGAGACAATATAATTTGTTTTCAGCGCCGTAGCAATGATTGATGTGCTTACTATTGTATGCTTTGTGGCGGAAAAAAATGACACATTTTACTCTAGCAGACAGTGTTTTTGTGTTCTGTGTGTCATCTTTATTACCGAGACTCATCCCGATCCTGCCTAAATTTCATAATACACTCTGTGTTATAGATATCTGAAAGGCCTTGCATCAAAAAATACTGCAAGCGCTGAAAGAGGGTGGTGGCTAAAGGATAGCGAGGAAGGAGGACTAAAAGCTGCAGCTTTAGCGCCACCGCAGCATGGGAGTCAGAATTACGTCCAGGAGCAAATGGATAAAAATAGACCGGAGGAAAAAAACAAACAAAAAAAAAAAAAACATAAATGGATACCCTTGCAGACGTGTCGATGCATTGATTAAAAACCATTATTATTTACACCCCTAATGATGAGATCCAGTCGCTGTTATTTCTTAAAAACAATCTGTTTTTAAAAGAACACTCAACCGACAGTCCAAATATGAGCAAAGATGTGTGTAAATCTGCACATTCTGACAGGGTGAATTAGGGCTGGGCGATATAGAAAAACAGCTTATCGATAAAAAAATGCATATTGATCGATATCGATAATTATTGAAAAGATTTGAAACCATATTTTATGTGCAGCTCTGCCTGGACTTTTTTATAATATTGCTAAATGATTGAATTTTAATAAAAAACACTTCGACTTCGAATTAAATCTTTATTTAACCAATTTAGGCCGAAAGCATTACCGCATTTCTACCATTGAAGCCGGGGGTGCTGTTGCGTCATTCTACCATTGACGCCGGGAGAGCATATAAGTCAAGCAAGAAGAAAGAAGTTTTTTCAAGCAAACATGGAGGAGTTTGACAGAGAAGAGTTGTCGGAAGGCAGTGATTTTGAGGAGTGTGTCGGCTTTGATGACGGTATAGATGAAAATGATGACTTTGAACGCGCTGAACCAATCGAACTACCACCGCAATGCACGGAGTGTTTTCAACCGCACACCTGGAGTGAAAGTTGATTTGCCTGCAGACGCCACACCGCTGCAGGCATTTGAGCATATTTTTAATGAAGAACTTTGGATGCATCTTGTTACCGAGACGAATAGGTACAGTGACCAAACAAACCAAACTCCAACAAGAGCAAAGATGGCAAAGTGGTCACCCGTGACTGTGACGGAGATGAAGACATTTATTGGGCTGTGTATGTAAACCTCTCTTCAGGACGCAGTTCCCCCAAAATATGTCCCGGGACAGATTTGTGGCCATCTGGAGGTAAGTTGTATGCAATTTATAACACAGACATATGCATTATTATGCATAATAATACTGTTAATAAGTAATCATCAGATAGTTATTTATGTAATGTTTGTTCTTTATTTTAAAAACGTTTTATATTGCACATTCTCAATGAAGACATGATCACATATGGAAAAAATAAAAGGTTGAATTTTTTTTTTGATTACTGCTTTTTTTTTTTTTTTTTTGGAAGAATTTCAAAGATAAAATATATTTTGAGTTCTATCTGCTACAGAAGCTGAGATATCAATAATTTAGGCGTTGACACAGTTGCTGAATTTACAGAAAAACTTCAGGTTTTAGGGGTATTTTTTAAAATCGGCCATAGGTTTTTAAGGTGTTTTTTTTCCAGGCGTTTTAGGCCTAAATGGGTTAACCAACTTTTTAACCATAACAGAATTGTTTTAAAGAAAAATAACTTAATAGACCTGAGTTATGTTATTAAATACTGACAAAGAATAAACTAAAGTGACCAGAAAAGTGACCAAAATAAATATAACAAATAAATAAATGCCCCCCACCGCCGCCCCCGTTTCCTGCTTTAACCTGAGTTATTACTTTGAAGTTTCTGGCCCCTCAGCATTTTTCTCTCAATTGTTAGAACTACGTGGGAAACTGCCCAGAACTGAATATATATATATATATTTTTTCCGAAGATTCTCGAGGAGAGCCGCGTCGGGGCCTACACAGCCTCGTACTCCTGCGGGTGTGAGCGGCTGAGATGATAAAAAAAAAAAAAAGTTGGTTTCGTTATCAGACTGGTTTCACTGGTTCCCTACACATTTTCCAGATGACTGTGGTTTGTTTTTGGTCCGACTTGCCATGACCGAAATACTGCCAGACTGTCCAAACTACAAAAACCTTTCTTTGAAACAATTTCCTCTGCCTCTCCCTTGCTGCATCTTCATGTGCTCTGTGTTGTGGTTTGAGAGGGCGGCGCTTGGTGACGGCGTGCCTGGGTCCGCTGATTGTGATTGGTTGGGAGGGAAGCAGTGACTAGCATAAACCTACATGCTAGGCTACAATGAGAAGCTGAAGGAAAACATTTCTTTTTTATCAAACTTTTATCGAATCTCTTTTTCTATTGGCGCCACACGCCTATCGACGATATATATAATTATTGAATTATCGCCCAGCCCTAGGGTGAATCTCTTTAACGCAGCCTCACATAGTCCCCATATTTACGGGAAAGGCTTCTGACCGTACAGACGCCAGAGGACTGTCAGCAGCTGTCTTTATGGGCGCAAAATCAGGTGACCAGACTGAAGAATTTTATGATTAAAGAAAAAAAAAAAAGCTCACAATCAAAATAAACTAAACATAACGTACGTTTGCAAAAACACTGATTATTCAGAGCACCTAGACCTGGACCAGCATCTGGTTCTAAGAGCGATTAAGGCCTCATTGCTTCCCATAGTCAGGCTCCAGGCTCTGCTGTTTCTACCTGACAGGATGAGAGATCAGGAGGAGATTAATCCAAGGTCGGGTCTCTCTGCTTTTCTTCATCCCTCCACGTGCACCTCAGTTTGCCCCGACCCCAGTGATCTGATCAGAACCAGTGTTCAGATGGATTGGATTACCTGCCCCTCTCCTCTCAACTGAGTTGTATCTGATCATAATATTCTACAGGGCAGGTTTTTACTCGCTGTCTCTTTACACCAAACACTTAATGTCATTCTAAACATATCGTTAGACACCTTCCACAACGAGGATGGAGAAGCTAAAACAGCTTAGAAAACAAAGCTGGCTATTCACGGAGCGCAGCATCCAAGCATATTCAGAGAAAGTTTGTGGAAGGAGAACCTGACCAGAACCCAGCTTCCATAAACCTGGTGATCTCAGCGGTGGTGTCATCTGCTAGTTCTGGTGCACTGGGTTTTCTGAAATCCACTGTCAACGTAGCCATCCACCGCGACACCGTGCTAAGGTACAAAAAGCTGTTTTGATGGCCAAAGTGGTGCCATTTTTGATTGGCTGGCAAACTGATCCAAACAGAACCTCAGCAGAACCACAGAGAGCTGGCAACAGGAAGATGAGAGACACCAGAATAAAAAAAATATATTCCACATTGCACAGCCAAGAAATGCTAATCAAAAAGGCTTTTAAATCATTGGGTTTAGAGCAACCTGATCCTCAAGAACACCTCAGTAGAACCACATCAATGCCACGCCGCTTTGATAAATTCATCCAGAAGCAGCCCAGATCAGAAACTGGTGCATAGAAATGAAAATGGTTTCCAGAAGCCTGACTTTTCATTCTGTTCATCTAAAGAATTTTCATTATAAATACAAAAAGTGAAGGTTTGACATGTTTCACTATGTGTAACAAATCCATGTATTATTAATGTTCTACATTTTAATGAGAAAAGACACAGGGCTTGTTGTTTGGACCCTCTGATGCCCCTTACTAACATCTAAACTCGGTCCTTTGACTCCATATTTAAAACCCTGTAGGTTGGCGTGAAGCTGAGAAGTCTCTGACACACAGATTAGCTCGGCTGTTCAGTCCAGTTTCATTCTGCTATGACAAATATCCAAACCCTTTTGCTCAACATAATCTCTGGTATTTGAATTCATGCTTTTATCAAAAACCGCAAATTCCTCTGAAAGGAAAAGTCCGTCAGTAAGTGAATAATCACATCTATTATTTATAATACCTAAAACTAATATGTTGGCGTGATTTAATGAATTTAGCATTAAGCAGTAAAAAAAGGAAAATAATGATTTTAGTTGCGATCACCAAGTCTGGGAGCCGCCATTTTGCCCAAACATAGTAGCCCTCCCCTCCTGCCATCTTCCAGCAGTGACGTCACGGTGCGGTAAGCCTAGCGCCATTCTCCCCGCTTTCCAAGCTAAATCAATGGGAACTACTAGACACATCTGCAATCAACAACAATTATTGAAGATTTCCAGAGGACTTCACCATTGAAATTCACCAGAGCTATAGTGAAACTGACAATGCCCACGTGCATGGCAGCTGGATATTGGAATTCATCGCATAAAAGTGAAAACAACATAAGTTATTTCAGCTTTCCGATTCTTGTTTTCAGCGCAGCTTGATGTTTACCTGTTTCTGAAAATATGAGCCTTACACCCTCATTAAGTCACGCACTGGCTGCCCGTCTCTTATCCCATTGGTTCTAAAATAATGTTCCTTGGTTTTAAACGCTCCGTGCCTTGCCCCCTCGGTATCAGTGTGAGCAGAAGCCCTGCCGTTACAGCGGAGAGGTGACGACTGGAATGCACTACCTTTGCATCTTAAACAATCTGAAATGTAAGTTATGATTAATATATACTGCTGTGTCCAAAACTGGGGGTTTACTTTTTTGTTTTCAAAGTGTTTTTCTAATAAAAGCCTGAATGGATGTATATTACAGATGTACCATAGGGCTGAAACAATCATCAGATTACTCGTGATTTATCGATTATCCAAATAATCAAGTCTGTAAAACATGCCTTTAGCTGACAGAGTGACCCAATTAGAGAAGCATTCATATCAAAATTGTAAAAAATATATAAACATTTTGCATTTAAGATAAAAAATAAAGTTTTCTTCTGTCAATATGCTCTATCTAGACCTCCAGACATGGAAAAGTTTTCATTTCAACTAGTTTAATTTTGTAAAAAGTCTTTCTTAGAACCTTGTGCTATTTGATTATTAATTGATTCATCAAAAAAAATAATCGACAGATTAATCGATTTGCAAAATAATTGTTATTTGCAGCGCTAATGTACCGATCCATTTAAAAAAAAAATCCCTTTCCAATACAAACACAGGATATTAGTTGATGCTGTTAGGGAACCAAGCCAGCCATACCGTTACTTTATGGAGATAATAAATGTATCGTTTATTTATTGTTGTCCTTATGAGCCCCCCCAACCGTTCACAAAAGGACCGTCCATGCCCAGAAGGACATTAACAGACTGATCAGGAGAAACTGCTGTTGACAATTTGTAACCCAAAACATTTCATTATTAAACATGAAAAAATACTTTTCTGTCTTAAAATGACATTGCAGCTTCAGGTCAACTCATTCCCGCTCTAAAACGCTCTCTAAGGAACATCCTTCATTAAACGGCTCCTCATAACCTCATCTGTTAAAAACACATCACCAGCAGACATGCAGCCATAACTGCTAGGAAATGAACAGAAGAAAGAAATACACTGCAATCCAGAACCAAGTGATACAAGTCTGCAGATAGAAAGAACCTGAAGCACAAATGGACCTGTGAGTTCTGGAGGATTCAGCTGTCATGGACTGAAGCTGAAGAAGCACTTGTTCAGAGCACTGGGGGCAATAATGGTAATAAAAAAATAAAAACAAAAAGACTGTGATTTATCATCAGAGCACCTTCCTTGGTGATCCAGTAAAAACTGCACATTGTTCTTTAACAGTTTCAGGTTTCCCCAAGCCCAGAGAGCCGATGTTCTGCTAAATAAAACAAACCAGTCCAGGTTAGTCCAGCAGTTTCTGACCAGATCCTAGCAGCTTCCTGCAGCTGCAGATGATTCACCTCCAGACTTAAAGGAATAGTACACCCAAAACATGATTAGCCTTCATTTTCTACTCCCCCCCCATGCTGAACAACACTCTGGAGTACTTTTTTGATATCTCAAATGCATCTGGAGATCTGGGAGG
>JAGKQL010000031.1:36136744-36161693 GCA_018398635.1 Cyprinodon brontotheroides | reverse complement strand
TAGAATGTGTTTTTGATAAGGCTTCTAGTTAGAGTGGCTCAGGTTATCCTGAGCTATCTCTATAGTTCTGCTGCTATAGGCTTAGACTGCCGGAGGACATAGGGACCCCTTTTCATCATACTGCTATCAATCCATCTCTATTCACTCAAAAAGTATTTGTTAAGTTCGATCTCTAACATCTGGTCTGTTCCTTTTTGGCGGTGACTCCATCATAGTGAGAAATGTGGCTGCCATCAACACCTTTGTCTATAGATGTTGGAGCTTGGCCTGTTTTTCAGTGTAGTCCTGTTTCTCACTGTGACCAACTGGATGTGCTCCCTTTGATACTCTGACATGGGAGCTTGTAGCTCGTCTGCCTTGCTGTGTGTTTCCTGGACAGGGCCGCCTGTGGAGCTGGTTGATAGTTACCTTTTATATATCTGCTTATTTCTATATGCAAACTTCTGTCTCCTTGAACCCCAGTCGGCCCCGGCAGATGGCCGGTCACACTGAGCCTCCCTTTTAACAGGGAGTTTCCTTCTGTTAAAAGGGATTTTTCCTCTCCATTGTCGCAACAAGCATGCTCTGTATGAAGGATTGCTTTCGAGTCAATGAATTGATGCAATTACCTGGTTTTCCTTAGATAAAAACTATATAATCTGGTTGAATTGTCTCTGTAAAGTACCTTAAAGATGACATGTGCTGTGAATTGGCGCTATATAAATAAACTGAATTGAGTTGAATTTGGATTGATGGAAAGCCCTCCTCCATCATCTGTCAGAGATACTTTCAAGACAACAAAATTTATTAAAAGCAGATTTAACCTTCTTTAGGTTTTAACAATTGATATAAAATTGATGGATTCACACTAGAAATTTAGGACTAGATTTACTTCAACTAATAAACAGGTTTTTGTTACTGACTGAATGATCATAGTTCATCATCTGGTCGTGAGTTGTCTGTATTTTCTTAGATTTGTTTCATCCACCAGACTCAGAAACCAGCAGTGGATTAATGCAACACAGAAAACACTTTATTTTACACATTACTGCTGTGACATCATATCTTTTTGTCAGCTTTCTTCACAAATCAGGTCAGAACTCGTGTTGTCAACATTTCAACTGAAACAGCATCACCAAGCAGAATCTATGCTAACACAAGGGGCGGGGCTTGACTTGGGAGGGGCAGGGCTACAAAGTGCAGTTTGCCTCCGGGGAAAGCCGACACTTTGCCACTGTCAGATAAGTCTCCACCTGCAAAGACCCCCAATAGTTTATCATTATCATCAACATTACAACATTATGACACCATCATGACATCACATGTCTCCTTCTTTACCTTGTGCATGTCCTTTTTGAAGCAAGCCAGTAGTTCATAGTTTCTCCGCAGGGAATCGTCAGCTTGCAGACTCTGATAATAATTTCCGTATGGCGCCAGCTGGAGGGTGGAGGTGTCTGGAAAGAGCTCTTCTGCATCCTGATTGGCCTACAAGATCAGGTTTTAGCAACAGTATTGACCTAATGCCCCTTTTTCACTGCAACCAACTCAGAGCCATTCAGTACGGTTTGATTTGCCTTTTCCAAGCTTTGACTATTTTAACATTTAAGCTACATGGAACGTTACTTATTTTTAGGGCCTGTTTACTTTTGTTGTTCCAACCTTTCTAAGTTGCACTGAAAATAAAACGTCAGAGGATCGTCGGTCACTGCTAATTTAAATTACGAACATCTTCAACCTTTAAATCATTTACATTGGGCCTAAGCTGTGAATGTAAGCACTTTTACAAGCTAGTAGTTGTCTGTCTTAATGTTGGCAGTGGGCTTTAGGCTGCCCTGCAAGGCTTTAAACCTGGGTTTAACCGGAGACTAAGCCATTCTCAAGCACATATCAAGGAGCTCATTCTGAGCCTGGATCCAGATTTATTGTTGATTCTGTTCATGGTGGAGAATCCTGCTTCACAGCAGCAGGTTGAGCCAAACATCCTCTAAATGTGCAGGGTCATCTTTGAGCACGCCATTTCACTTTTCTTTCACCAGTTCACCGCAGTTCTTCCAGCACTCCAAACTTTCTCTGCTCTCTTTTTCTCATCGTCTTCTCCTTCTTCTCCCATCCCATTAGTGCGCTGTGTCTAAGGCTACGTTCACACAGCAGCCTAAAGCGACCCAAATCCGATTTTTGCCCACATGTGACCTGGATCTGATCTCTTCATTGCAGTCTGAACAACACAGATCTGATATTTTTCTGAATCCGATACGAATCTGATCTTTTCAAATGCGACCTGTGTCTGAAACGGCCAGGTCGCATTCATCCACACCTGAACATCATATATACCCGACAAAGGTCCCTATTCTGGTTCTTGCTATGAAGAAGCGGCAATAAAAAGCAACAACCATGGTGGACAACGTTGTGGAGAGCCGTATTTATGGTTAACCATCTTGAAACGATTGTGTTTTAATGCATGGTTGGGAAAGATCGCTAGATGCGCTCCGACACTGCCATCCATGTTTACTTCTGTAAACACAGAGCACGCTGGCCTGTGATGTCATTGCGTCCTCTACTGCGCATGCAGGACACATGCATTGTATGAATGCAGTTCACACACAGGAGATCACATACAAGTCGCATATATTTGGAAATGTGAACGGCAATGCAAAAAAATAAATCGGAATTGAGCGTCAAGGTAGCTAGCAGCAGCAACCCACACTGACACAGCTCATTAGCTAATTTGTATGACGTGCAGCCTGGTGGCGGCGCTCCGGAGGGTTTTACCGTATTAACAGGAGAAGCGGCGCAAGTTAAGTTAGACACTGTCGTCGGACAACATGCAGTAATTTATAAATGTTTTAAATCAGGTTGGTACGGATTAGCTAGCAGGTGGGTCCAGAAGTTAGCATTAGCTTACCTACACAGGCTATATAGTGATGGCTTAATGAGGCATCTTTAAGCACACTTTGCCAAACTGTACTGATACTGTGTTGATACTACAAAATACTGACACCTGCTGGACCTTTAAAGACACTACAGGCAGCTTATTTGACAGACTAAACTTAATTGATTTGATGACCGAGTACAATTGCATAATTGAAGTTATTGTAGGTTATATTGTATTATTTCATATCTATGTTTACATTGAAAATATCTTTGCCAATAAATAATGTAAACATATATCATAACGTTAAAAATGTACAGCAAAAATGTGAATGAGTATGCTTGTGGACTTAGTTTTTAAAGCAATAAGTACAATAAAAAGTAAATAACCTAAGAGTCAATTGGAATTAAAATTTAAGTTTACTGATAACTGAAAGGAAAAGTACGACACAAAAAAGGAAAATAAAAACGCAACGGCTGACATGTTTCTATTTATTTTAGGCTGTTCCTAAATTCTTGATAAGTATATTGATAAACCGCAAAAGATTATAAATTTTTTTAGCAGATGCGTCACGTTGACAGATTTTTAATACAGTTTAATGTGTGTGTCAGTTAGATGCAACTCCTGTATCGGTCACATGACTTTGTTGAAATGACACACGATACAGTGTTTGGCTCTTTGGGGTCAATGCATCGGTTTCGCGGCACCAAGCACTAGTGTTATAATTTACATACTTCCAGATAATATTGCATTGCTTCTCTCTCTCCTTTACAAACTCAAGTCGTTCCATATAGCTGTCTACTAACTTCTTTCCTCTTCTCTTTTACTCTGAGTCTGACAACAGTCAAAAAATGGAGTAGGCTGTCAGACTGGAGGTTCACCTTGTCATTTAATATCCCACCCCCACAGAGTTATTATCCCACAATAATGTTAAATAAATCAACCCAAAGAAAACTGGCCCAATCTGTCCCATCCTGAATGGATAAGTTACCAATGTAAAACAGACATTAGTGTTTAGTTTTCTTACCCTGATTAGGTGTAGGATCCCGGACTTCAGGTCAAACAGTTTTGGTGAGATCTGGCTCCTTGGTGAAGAGCCGCCGGAGAGAGAACGGCTGGGAAACTCCCACGATTCCACCAAGCGGTAAGATATCGACAAAAGCTTTAGAACCTTAAAATGATTCATACAAATATGATTTCAGAACACAGAAACCAGTGAGTTCCAATGAAATCAACAACAGCGTTTGCACCTAGAACCCCTCAAAGGGCTGGGCTACTTAACCGTCTTTATAGTACTAATGTAGTTTTTGCTGTTTTACCGTGTAATACTCTGTTGTGTGCTGTGATACTGTGTCTTACAGAGCTGAATAAGTCTTCAATTGGCTATGTATTTCTATAGTACAAAGCAGTATTGTGTAGTACTCTGTCATATGATTTGGTCAGGGTAGTAATGTATATTTTCATGAATTACTATGCAGTAGTTTGTTTAATGATGCCGTAATTTGTTAGCTTACAGAGGGAGACCATCCTGATCTTCTGCGAGAGCTTTCAAGTTCACTCGCAGATCAGTCTGGAGACTCTCCGTTAAAGAAATTTGGAGCCGTTCACCAAGCGAGCGTCCAATCAGCGTTGGCTTTGAGGCGGGTTGAGGTGTGATGCAAGCGAGAAGCGCCGACCGTTCAGTTTAAAGAACATGGCGCGGCTTCAGCGATGAAACTAAGCGTTAGCGTGGCTATCGAAAGCAAGTTTTATCAGAATTCCAGAGTATTTCTTCACTGAAAGAAGAGCAAAACACTGCTCTGGAGGCTTTTCTCAGAAGGAAAAGATGTTTTTGCTTTCTTCTCCGACTGGTTTCGACAAGAGTAGCCTAGCAACTGTCCTCTTAGTGCGTCGCTATGCTTGGCTGATTGATCTGATTGGTTTATTTGGCCGTCTATCACCAACATAGGCCAATCAGCTAACCAGTATTTTAAGCCCCTTCCCAAAATTACTTCAACGGAAGGTTTTCCAGATGGATATGCGGAGCAAATCCATCTGGCGGAGTCAGGTTAGTAATTTGTAGTACTCATTTTACATGGTACTCTGAATTACAACATAGTAATCTATTGTCCTGTGTAGTACTAAGCTGTAGTAAGCTATACTTTGTTTTGCTAGATGATACCATGTACTGTTCTACATTTTTGTTTAGCACTGTGTCGTAATCTGTTGTACTGTATGCAACTGTGTAGGACTCTGTAGTTCTGTGTGGTAGTGTGTAATGCTGTTTAGTACTGAGCACTACTCTGTTTTACCAAGTGGTTTGCTCTAGGAAAATATAGTATTTTATAGTTCCCTCTAGGTCTATGTAGTACTATTTACTGACAGAGCTGCGTTGTGTCTCATGCTTGTCGATGGGGCTGATGATGTAATCTGAGTTGCAGAAATCCTGCAGGAAGATCTTGTTGAGCTGCCGTTGCTCTTCCGTCGGCAGAGAACTCTCCTGATACACAAAAGTACAGAGAAGTACGTGATAATGGCGGCCATGAACAGGGTTAGTTTAACTACGGTTAAGGTCCGTGTCTGGTAGAAGTTTGGTAAACTCACAAATTCAGAGAAGAGCCTCTGAGCGAGTAGATGGAGGTGCTGGACTCTGCTGACGGCTATGGAGAACATGCGCTGGCTGTCTGTGATTGGCTGAGAGGAGACGCCCAGACACATGACTGACAGCAGAAGGATGGCTGGGAAAAAACAGATGAGACAGGTGAGTCCTTACCTCTTAAGCCACCATCGGCAGAATCAATTTTATAGACACCTGAGTTTTCATGGTAATATTCACGTTCAAAGCAAATCAGAAACACAGGATATCTGCAGATCTTACCTCTGTCCATGGCTAATGTGGGATCAGTTCTGGGTCTGAAAAGTCTGATCTTAGATGGGGTGCTGCTGGGTGTTGTGAAGTTCCAGCTCAGAGATTTCAGGTTTTATAGCTGAAAGTTTGATGCTTAAATTCATAAGGAGAAACATGAAACGAACAAACAGGCCTGCGTTCGTCTCATTAACATGAACACCTTCCAGTGATCCTCATGCAGTATTAAAAACATGCCAGGTTTGAGCTGGAAACTCTGATGCAGACATCATGTTCCAAATGTTCAGAGCTTATTGCACCAGCTTTATCGTGGCAGAAAAACAAACCCTCTAACTTTTAGCTACCAGTCCGTGTGATTATGACAAAAACCATAATGCACAGTATAAAACACATTATAAACAAACAAAACGGGCATTTGCTCTGTTCTTTTCAATCATTCACTTTTATTGACTTGATCATATTGTGCAGAGCTTCTTATAAGTAAAAATTTATTAGCATTCGAACATTAATCTGATGTTTAAAAGCTTATGTTATGATTAAATCTATAGTTATAGAGGCTCTGGTTACTCTGAGTTATCTTTGTATTTATGCTGCTATAGGCTTAGACTGCTGGAGGACATAGGGACCAGTTTTCATCATTCTACCTCATTCTATCTATATTCTAGAATTCTGTTGTATTTATCTCTTGTCTTTTTCGCATCATAGTAGCTTCATATGGTTAGTGCTGTTCTGTGACACCATCTTGAAGGGAAATACCTCCAAGATGTTGGCTTCAATTATCTTAGGCAGACCTCTGAAAACTCTGCTGCAGTGATCTACTAAAGATGAATGAAGCAGGAACTAGTTTTTAGGGTCCTATTGAGACATGAGTCCTTTAATCCCAGAGATGTTCTTTAGGTGTTCAAAGGAAAACTGTCTGTGTCTTCTTGAGCACCCAATTAAAATTATCAAGATATCAACTGCACTGCTGCCATTAACACCTTTGTTTATAGATGTTGGAGCTTGGCCTGTTTTTCAGTGTAGTCCTGTTTCTCTGACTGTGACTGACTGGATGTCAGTTCTTCTTTACAGCTGCCTTTTGTACCTTTGGCTCGATCTCCCTGAACCCCAGTCGGCTCAGCAGATGGCCGCCACACAGGCGACGCGTAATGGATCTGCTGGAGCTTTCTTCCTTTTAAAGGGGAGTTTTTCCTTTCCACTGTCGCTACAAGCATGCTTGAAGTGAGGGATTGCCATTGAGTCAGTGGTACAATCCACTGGTTTTCCTCTAGAAACCATAAATCAATCTGACTGTATGTTCTGGTTGAACTGTCTCTGTAAAGTGACTTGAAATTACATGTGTAGTTAAAGGGTGCTTTTGTATCTATGCTTCTTTTTCTATGTCTGCTTCTGTCTCCTTGAACCCAGTGGGCCTCAGCAGATGGTTGCTGCAGGCTCACACTGAGCCTGGTGGGTTCTGCTGGAGGTTTCCTGCAGTTAAAAGGGAGTTTTTCTTACCCTACACTTTGGCTACAAGCATACTTGGTGAAGGGATTGCTGTAGGAGTCAATGAGTCGATGCAATCAACTGGTTTTCCTTAAAAAGCTTTGAATCAATCTGACTGTATGATCTGGTTGAATTTTCTATGCAAAGTACCCCGAGATGGCGTGTTGTGAATTAGAGCTAATTGAATAAACTGAAGTGAGTTGAAGTTTGAGTTTAGTGTTCTATTTCTACCATTAGGACAGAGTCCTGGTGCTTACTTTTGGTCTTTAATCATTTAATTAATAGATTTAGATTCCAATTTGAGTTTTAGGCTACATTCACACAATTTTCTTATTATCTTTTCTTGTTCTTGGATGACCACCAAACAGTCTCATGGGTAAATGGTCCATGGACTTGAAGTGCACAGTGTGTAAGAAGATGATGCCACAGGGTGTTTTCACTCAAGTGTTTCCATATGTATGAATCACTTCAACTGTTTATTTGTAATCAGATGAGAAAAAAAATCATGATAAGCTCTATAGATGAACTATGCCTTAATGTTTGGAATATCATTTTAGCAAGACTTTTACTTTGAATGAAACCAACTCATAAAACAGCAAATAGCATGTCGATGAGATTAAATTGACCATTTGCAAGTATTTCTGCTCTGGGTATGAAAAACAGATGTTCAGCTGAAATTCCAAAAAAGGTTAAAAAACAATCCACTGGACATTGTTTCCAAGTTTGAAGGCGTTTCACTTCCCATCCAGGAAGCTTTTTCAATTCAAAATATCAGGAATAGTGTTGAGTTCAAGGTTTTATACAGTAGCCCAACAAAATCTTCACCAGAGTTCAGCTGAAAACTCCAAAACATTTAGCTTATGCACAAGTTCATAAAAAAAAGTCACTTTACCAAAAAGTAATTTCAATCCAGATATACAGACACATTCAAAGTTAGCTTCAGTTTTCCAGTTTGATCCTTGTCATTAAATAACGCAGACAGATTCTGTCATACAATGGGAAAATAGATGGACCCACTATTCAAGGAAAGTCAGAAAATGGGAAGTTTTAACACGTTTAAATAACAGAAAAATAATAAAACAAAACAGAACAGAAGCGCGGGCGGATGAGGATAAGTGGACCGCAGCGGCTGCAGTGGGGCAGGTAAGTGACCACGATCATCTGACACAAGATGATTATTTGAGTGAGTTACCTGGTTTAACAGTTTAGTCCATCCTCTCTGAGGAAGGCAGGATCTAGCCAATGTCCTTGATGGTGCAACCCCAGTGAGCAGGTAAGAGACAGATCCAAGTCAGAGAAACCGTTCAGAACCGGACAGTTCCGAGATCCAGGAGTCTTTACATCGACCAGGGGTTCCGTTCCGAACAGGAACATACAGATCCAGGGTTCCACGAATACACAGAGTGTTCAGAGTTCTATGAGTCCAGCGTGCTCAGACAGCCTCGCAGATAAAGACAGGCAGGCTCAGTGGTAGACAGGAGGTGTCATATTTGAAGGTGACTCTGGACGAGGTAAAGGCTTAAGAGGTTTATTGAAAAACAAGATAGTGGATGTGAACTGGAAGCTATAAGGTCTGGTCAGGTTCTTCTGGGCTTCTGCAAAGAAGATGAGACTGGTGAATGTGAGGAAACTGTTGCTGGAGGATTATGGAGGGCTGACACTGAGTGTAGAGAGGCTGTGGTCCGATCTTGGGGGAAGTGTCCCCGGTGGTCCGAGTGCTGACCAGTACTCTCTCCCTGGTTGGTGGTTCGAGGGTGGACAGGCAGGAGAGCGCAGGTAGGAGGGCTGAGCGGTGGATAACCCGACATCCCTCTCGGGTTCCTGGTTGCTTTCAGACGGGGGGGTCCAAGGTCTATGGTTCACGGCTGGGTCCAGGGGTCAGAAACGGGGGTTCTGCAAGAAGAGGTTCAGAGCAGGATTTAGACAAGGGTTTTTAGAATCTCTAGGACAAGGTTTGGGTTTGGCCTGTACCAACGCAGTGGCATTAACGAACTGACGCCCTCCTCCTGGTTCCAGCTCCCTAAGGAGGGTGGTGATCAGCTCAGATGTACAGTAGTGCACCTGCCCGTCCATCCCTGCAGAGGAGAGAGAGAGAGAAAACCTGGTCTGCACCCGGATAAAGCCCGGAGTGTGACAGGAGGATAGACAAGATCTGGTACCAGGATAAATGCAGAACTTTAAACTGGTCTCCACATTGAAGCTAGGCTTACAGGAATTAAAGTTGACCTTCCCCGCATTCCGAGCCAAAACCCTGAGGGCTCAGCGGAGAAGAGCCGTGACACGATCAGAAGACAGGAGACAAAACCTCTGAATTCACTGGCCTCCAAGACTCAGGACAATAACCAGGAACTTAACTGTCATGAAACAAACATAAATAACTGACACAAAAACATAACAATAAAAAAAGAATAGAAGAATAATGATCAGGCCCCGATAGCTGGCAGCAGGTGAATAAGATAATTAGAGCGCGGGGGTGGGGGGATGCAACGGCAGGTGAATGAAGTTTTTAATTAGCTCAGGTACCGGTGCTATGATCATTACAGATTCAGCTTATTACTTGGTTTAAGGAAGCCCAGCCGGTTGTGGATCAATTCACTGACCTGCAGCAATTCCTCCTATTAGTATTAGGCAAGCTCTTTTCAGTAAGAGCAGAGATCCATAATACTAAAGTTTTTGGTAATAGTAGCCTACCCAAATGCCCCCTTCCAGGAACTTGTCACAGCTTAACAGAATTTCAGGCCGCATGTAGCCACCATGAAGAAAAAGTGAGAGCATATTAATTGGAAAGGGAGGAACTGCTTGTTCTGTCAAATATCCTTATCTCACAATGTTAGGGAATCTTTACAAAACTCCTGAATCCAGATTATGACGTGGATCATCACCAGTATTTCATAAATTGTTCCTTGGCACAAGGGACACAGATAAAAACAACAACAACAAAAAAAAAATTGCCCATAACTTTTCAAGTTATTCTTTTCACGGAGTGATTCATAGCTGACAAAGTTAATGAGGATGGCAAGGTGAAAGAGTATGGGGGGTCTTGCGGGGTGGAAGTGCACCATCGTCTCGTCTGTTGTGAAAGGGTTCAGCCGTAGTTAATTCTTTTTGCACTAGTGGACCAGCAGATCCACCTCACGCCTGAAAGCAGATTTTCTTTTGTCCTGAATCAGAATGATGACAGTGGAACTGGGAAGAGAACGATAGTTCCATCCAGTAGTGCAGTGGTCCCTGGAGTAGTGGGTATACTCGCACTCTTTTTTTGTAGTATTTACTTAATCTCATATAACTTCACCTATTTGATCTCAGAGAAGAAGGATTAAGAAATAACTAAACACTGGCCCACAGACTAGTGACAATTAATTATTGATTGTGAGTGAACTATTCCTTCATCCTGAGTCCATCCACTTGTATGACACCTATTCTGTCACTTAGCAAATCAGTAGTTACTTTAGTAAACTGTCTCTTTAAACAGCTGATCACAACAGTTAGTGTGGGCCAATATTAAAATTAACATAACTTAATCAGGAGCAGTTTGTTTGTATTACTGGTCACATAGGATGTCAGGATTTGCTTGAGGTTTTAAAGACCCAAATTCAGAGGCAGAGGTGAGTTTGTGTATTTTTATGGAGTGTTCACAGGTAACAGAGGCAGGAATCCAAAAATCCAACTTAAAAATTCAAGACAAACCAGAATCACAGAGACATCAGGAAAAAAAGATGCACTAGGAGCCGGGGAAAGACAAGGAACCGCACAGGGAGAGTTTATATGCAAGACTGAACAAAGACAGGACTAATGAGCTGATTGGGAGCAGGTGTGGGGGGAGGATTCTAGAAGGGAGCTAGGGAAAAGGAGACCAACCCAAGAGGGAAACAGAGGCCAACAAAGAAAAACCTAAGAATTCAAATATATCCAGAAAACACATTAAAATAGGAATTAAAACAATAAAACTAAAAAAAAAAGTAAAACTGAATACTCAGAAGAGAACTTAATAGAACCAAGACCATGGCAGAGGCAGCCTGAATGGATATAAAATATCGATGGGGCAAACATGGTGTTTCAGTTATTTTTAAACATTTATTGGAGCAAAATATTTTAGATGTGACTTTGACATCCTTGTTCAGATTTCACCTTAGATTTAAAAATGAAAATCAAACGCATCAGAAACCAATCGGATAAACTTGGATATATATATATATATACAATAAACATATGATGATTGGAATTCATTATTCAAATTATTCAATAAAACACGTAACATAGCAAAATTCAACATAAAAAGCATTTACAACACATCAAAACTGATTTAATTACCTAACCCATTACTGTTGAGCCCTGACATGTTGTTAACATAATTTACGAGGTCCAACAATAGAAACGGCCATGCCCACCAAGCGTAAGAGCAAAGAGGCACCTTCCTCTTCACTGACACCATCTCGTCCGACGTGGATGGGAGGTAGACTAAGCATCAGTGTTAGACTTACGCCTATGTAACTTAGGGTAGCATCGATAAAATTAGCCAAAATGCTGGCTAATGTTAATTCACAAGGCCGTTCAAATTAGGAAATGAAAGTGTTGTTTGACTATCTCGCTTCACATTACAGATTCTTTGCAAATCCTACAGGAAAATAATTTAAAGTAAACTTTAAAATGTTATTTAATATGCAAGCAATATTAACCTCATCAAGATCCATCCTTCTCTGCCTCCGATTGGCTTACTGGTTGTCATGCCGACAGTTAACCAATGTAATCAGTAAATGCAGTGAGAACTAGTCAATTAAAATTAGAGTAGCGCGAGCAATGGCTTCATCGTCCTACGAAAATGGGAAATTTGTCTCAGAGATTCAGCTTAATGAGTGTCATGTGGGATTTAGATGTGGGTATACACAATGCCGATTGGAAAATAAGCGCATACCCGTGTATACCCTGGACTACGCCACTGGTTCCAACGGTTCCTGCACTGGAGAAGATGCTCTCAGGCTTCAGTCAACGCTTCCTGTCAGTCAGGAAAATATTGAATGACTCGTAGGTCTTGTGAACCAAACAGAACCTGCAACAAATATCTGACAATTCAAGATACCAATAAAGGACGCTTAACTCACAGTGTGTTATGAACCACATCAATCAGTTGGCTGAGAGAAAAGCACCTGTCACCTGAAGTTTATAGCAATTTAAAGCCACCAGCTACAATCCATCGTTATGTTTAACCAGTTCCATTTAAATTAAATCCTATGAAAATATTCATTATTTATTTTCATGTCAATTCAGTTTTACAAACAGAAAAATCAATTTAGCATGAAACTCTGTGGAAAATAATCTACTTAAGCCGGGCATACACTCTACAATTTGTTGCCCTTTTTGGGCCGAATATCCAATCGTGCAAGAATTTATCTATCGGGCCGACTTTCAGCCTGATTGTGTGTCCTGTAGTATACAGGGGGAAACCAGGGGCGATCAGCCTCTTACGACCACCTCCCCATCATGAATTGTAAGGTTGGGAGAAATTCAAATATGTTTGAAATTTGGTCGGCCGCAACCGAGCGTCAGGCCGCACAGTGTCAGAACGTACATCGTTAACTGTAAACTGTTAAACCCTGTGGTTTTGTTGAGTTTGAGCTGTAGCTGTGTGCAACAATTGAAAATATTGCACAAACTTCAAACTTTTACTCTGTGTCTCTCTGTTTTGGCTTCACTGCATGTGGGTCCAAGCTTTAGATAAAATCATGACACAGTGTATGCCCAGCTTAAAGGAAGCCATCTGCATTGAGTCTGGGATTTGCGGCAATCCCTTATGTTTGCCTTTGTGAATATGCAGAACTTATGCTGTTAATCAGACCATAGAAACTACACAATATTAGAAATTACCAGCCTTCCACAATAATTAACAGTATTATTTTAAACTGTCTTGTAGAAATTGAGTTCCTTTAATTTTCCAATAATCAAGACTTAAAAAAAAACTAAAGTGTGTGTGTTGCGCGCTGTTGGCATCGGTGTTGGTGGGGTGTTTTGGGGGGGTCCCGCGGCGCTCGCGGCCAGTTCACAGCGGATGCGCGTGGGCCCCGGCTGCGGGCGCGGCCGCCTGTGTGTTTTTCCTGGGTGGTGGGGTCGTGTTGGGTGTTGCAGCCGGTCGCCGGGGCTTGGTGCCGGGGGGCGGGGCGTGTTAAGGTGCTCTGTGGGGCCGGGGCGGTGTTCGGTGCCCGCCCCTACTTCAGGGTGGCCGGCCGCCGGCAGAGCCCGCGGCCTGCCTGCGTCCCAGCTGCTCCCAGCGCCAGCATTATGCGTGTTAGCTGGGGGCCTTCTTCTCGTGGAACTGTCTCCTCCTCCTCCCTTGGTGAGGGGTCCGATTTCCAGGGCTGGCCCCCTCCCCGGTGCCTTCGGCTCTTGGGGTCCCTTTGGCTGGCCAACCCTTGTCTAGTCTCCTCGGCGCTGGACTCAGTGCTCTGGGGGTGTGCCTCTCTCCCGCTCTCCACAACCACTATTGAGCATTTTTCTTATGGTTAAAACTTTACATGCAGCAGAAGTTCACCCCTCACAAACAACTACATAGTGCTAGGGCTTCAGGTACTTTAGAGATTCACTTCCAAAACAGAAACCCCACATTCATATCTTCAGGTAACACAGAGTACATGTCAGACTTAATAATATTACTTTAGCGATAGTTTCAAAGTGTTGCTTTATTGTATATCTCTTACCGTGTCTTTTGGTTGTGCTGTTCTTTTTACATCTTGTTACAGGTGATGAAGCAGACTGAAAAATGTTTGGTCATTATCTCCTTTCTATCTCGTCTTTCTTTCATCTCTTCTCTTTTTTTTCTTTTCTCCTCTATTTTTTCTTTTTTTTCTTCTGTTTTTCTGCTCTTTTTACTTATACTGCAGTGTCCATATAAACTGTAAAACTCCCTGCATAATTATAATAAAGCAATTTATATGCATTTAAAACAAATTTGGAGCAATATGGCGAATTGCGCCACCATACCGCTACACTTGTGAAAGTAAAATCTGTTGGGCTCTTTTTGGCATCAAGACAATTATTCTTATTGCCACATTGCCAAAATGGACACTGTTAAAAAAAACAAAAACGAAAGTCTCCTTTGATCTGACAGCATTTCATTCTTAATATACAGTAAAATAAACAATGTAGCTTGCCACCATCAGTGTGTGTGTGAAGGACTGAAGTGTAGAGCGCTTTGGTCATGTCCTCTGTCTCGAGAAAGAAGCTATATAAGTACAGGCCATTTACTATTTAACCATATGTCATGAAAACACAGCTGTGTGTGTGGGCAGGTTGTCCATACATTGTAGGGACCAATGCCTGGTTACCATGGATACAAATGCTGTTTTAGGGTTAGGGGTGAGGTTTAGGATTTAGGTATGAATTGAGTTCAGTTTGGGGGTAGGAACAGGTTTAGGTTAGGTTCGGATACAGGTGACGCTTAGGCTGTAAAAATGAATAGAAGTCAATGGAAAGTCCCCATAAATATAGAGAAATGCAATCAGGTGTACACTCCTTGTTCTTAGCCACAGATTATTGCTTACATCATGGTTTTTATTAGCCCTGTTTGTCAGTGTTAGATCATTGTGTTGCTCTTGTTAATGAATATTGTGTTAAATGCCACTTGGTTTATTAATGATATGCGTATCACAGTTACAGCGTGTCCTTGATCTCAGTTTAAATATTTACAACCATCTTGTCTCTATGGAGATGCTGACACATTGAGCAGCTCCTCTGTAACAGTGAATCTGTGCCCTGCAGATGATACTGTACTTCACTTATTTTATAATGGTTGGTTTACAACATTAACCGGATAAACATTTAAATTATCATTGCTTAATACTTTTTTTATTCAAAAGCTGTAGTTTATTTTTGTTGCCGCTGTTCTGTCAGATGAGCATGCCCAGTCAGACCTGCATACCCATAGTCAAAACATGTTTATCCCTTTATTTTTGTACGAAAAATATCGCTTAAACTACCTCAACGGGCGTGTCTTATTTTAGTCATGTACAAAAAATCTATTTAATAAGTTACTTTTTGGTGTTTTTTATAGCCTATGTTGTTTTTTTGGGACATGACTAAAATGGTGTTCAGGTAGGTTAAAGTGTATTTTTCGAACAAAACTAAAGGGATAAACGCAAATCTGACACCTACGCATGCGTATTGACTAAAGGTATGCTGATCTGATTGATCACCACCATGGAAACCCAATGTGCAGTTTTTCAGGAGACGTGCATGAGATTAATGTTCCTTCAGACATAACATTCAAGCTTTTATATTATTTGTTTTTTTGGACACAGACTACCTGATTGGCAGCAGTCATTTGGTGAGAGGCAGGGTTCTCCCTGGAGAGGATGCTGGTCATTAACACAGAAGCTCATAGGGAAACTCAGTTCCGCAAGGAATAATCAATGGATCATTATTTATACCTATAACTAATAAATTTGCTGTGATTTAATGAATTTAGCGTTAATCAGTAAAAAAATTAAATATAATAATTTTAAATTGGTGATCACTACAGAGTCTGGGAAGTGACCATTTTTGCCCAAATATAGTAGCCCCTCCCTCCTGCCATCTTCCAGCAGTGACGTCACGGTGCGGTAAAGCCTAGCGCACACGTGACGTTATGGTCTAAATTCACCAGAGCTATAGTGAAACTGACAATGCCGTGCGTGCATGGCAGCTGTGGATGCTGGAATACATCGGGTAGGGAAGTGGAAAAAAGAAAGTTATTCCACCTTTCTGATTCCTGATCCTCCACGGGGCCGAGGGTTGGTGCGTTGGATAAGCCAACTTGAAGAGGAGGATTTGCCAACTCGAACTTCTGGCCAGAGAAAAACCGTACGTAATATGTAGCCAACATTTTGGAAGAAGAATGTTTTCAAGATGACTTGGATAATGGTAGCGTTGTGACAAACACCAGATACAGCACTGGGACTTGATCAACAGCCGATACCTGCCGCTACCGTGACGTCACTAACCAGTAGGTGGCAGTAGTGTTCTTTGACAAACATGGGGGCCTCCAGTAAAGAACTCTTAATTAAAAGAGTTATCATTTATTGAACCGTATGTAATATTTTCATTTTAAAAGTACTTTCAGAAGTTTGAATTCTGAATATGACCGGACTTCTCCCTACCAGGAGATAATCCATGCATAAACTAGGAGAACGTGCCTACTCCCTATTGAAACACTACAAAAGTGCTACCAAACGCTACCATACCAAGATGCTATTAGCAAAAAAATTTGATTGACAGGTGACCGTTGATTGGCCGAATTTAGGTGTTCAGGCTGATGTATAATTAATTGGCCTGCATAAAATAACAATGAAAAAAAAAAACACAGATTTAAGACAGAATTTAAAAAAGAAAATTTTTTTTGGGACAATATAGTCTACTAATTGCTGTACATTTATATATATATTTTTAAGCCAGAATGATTTAACATTTAAATATGATATCCCTTACGAGATTAATGATAATCAACTTTATTGGTCATTGCAAATGTATATTATTACAAGTTTTTTTTTTTTTTTTTTTTTGTTATATTTAACTCATGTCTTCGGGAGCAGTGGAGAACAATTGGGGATTAAGCTGTTGCTCAGGGAGCCTCAGAGTGCCGGTCAATGAGGTTTGAACTTTATCCTTGCAGGCTTGCTCGGACTGCAAGTGCTCCGTTTCAAACATTAGGTCACAACTCCCCAACAGGAAGGCATTGAAACAAAAACTCCAGAAATAAAGACCACAACTTTTAATCATTTAGGTGTTATTGCAGGTAAAATATCAAAAAACATAACACAAAACAATGATCACATAAAGGAACATTATTTTCTTTTGCAATAAATACTTGGTAATTGGCAATAGCACTATTTTTTTTCAAGTGCATTTTTGTTTCAACAATGATTTATATTTCTTAAAAAATAAAAACCCCGAAACAAAGCAAGAAGAAAGAAAAGAAGAAAAGAAAGAAAAGAAAAGAAAGAAAGAAAAAGAAAGAAAGAAAAGAAAGAAAGAAAAGAAAGAAAAGAAAGAAAAAGAGAAAGAAGAAAGCAGATTAAGATTAAGATTAAGGTTTTATTTTAATAATGAATTTCTGAAAACACTTGATTGTCAGTGAGAAGCCATCTTTGCTTTTCCATTAAGCTAAAAGGGCTAACTTAGAAACCTATGATGACATCACAGTTAGTCATAATCACCTTTGAAAAAAGAAAATTTGTCATCAGTCAGGTGTGACCGCAGTAGTGAGGGAGCAGTTTTCCTCTGATATGAAGGGCAAGGATCTGCTGGTAGAAGGAGAAGCCACCTTCAACCAGAAGCTGCCAGAGATATTTTAGCTCCTAACATTAAACCTTAACAAGATAAACATGCAGAAATAAAATCCTTTGCTGAAGAAAAACTTTGGATTTGCTGCAAATTAACTAATTTTACTTGTTAGTTTGATTCTGCATATATAAGTCACATGGTGAAAGTACTCTAACTGATGGATTTGAGCGGCTGCTTGACATTAGGAGGACGCTCCAACTATCTGATCTTCTGCTCTCCTACCATCTGCCAATTAGTGGCACACAGATAGATTTTCTTCCCTTATCCAGCCCTTCTCTGATTGGGTGTTTACCATTTCAGTCTCAGTACCTTTTTTAAAAATTAGCATCTTTCAGCGCTGAGTTGCATCGACATCCACCAATCAGAAGAAAAGAAAAACAAGGGAGGACAAGTGAAGATACATTTGATCTGAGATGGTGAGCTGTAATGTAAAGAGCTGCTTGGGAACATCATTAAATTTCTCCTTGTTTGCATTAATAAGAACCCAGAGTGATTTCCTTGTGGTTCTTCTGTCAAACTGAAAGTCTCAACAAAGCTTTGAACAGAGAGAAACGTTATCTGGGTTCAGGAGAAGAAAGGATTGGGTTAGGGTCTGCACACATCTCTGTGATGGAAACCTCCATCTTTAGCTGAAGCTAACTGAGGAAGTCTGCTACTTCTTTGACAGGTTGCATCATCGACTCGGTCAGGCTCTCATCCCGTAGAAAGTTGCTGTCGCTGTGTAGAGGTGCAGAGTGGAGGATAACATCCCTTTCTGGCTCTACCTGGATGCTCTGGTCCTCATCTGAAGCAGCTGAAAGTGTCTCACTTTTTCCATACAGCTGGTCCATTCGCTCACAGAGAAATCCTCCTGTCTCTGGTGGGGAAGGATCGCCTCGCAGTCCTTCTGTCCGCTCTCTGTACTTGTAGGATGCCAGTTTAAGCACTCGCCGAAGAAGGCGCCTCCTGTAGGCCCTCTGGATCACTGCCGCTGCCAACTCCTCCTGTTTCTTCCGCAACGTTATACAAATTGGCTCGTACAATTTCTGAAAACAGAAAGGTTAATAATCATTTCACACAATTATGTTTTATTCCACATTAAAATAACTTGAATAGACTATTGCAGAAGTGAGATTAGGGTAAAACCTTTGAGGGGTTGTTGGCCATGAACTTCTCCTCTATGGTTGCTTTCAGACCGTCCATTGCGTCAGACTCCCCCAAAACCTAAAAATAACCAGAAAATATATACAGAGGGGCAATGAGAGTCTTCCCAAATTTGAACAATTGATATGTCATGACTCTGCACTTTATGGTTCTGTTTAAATGTTCTTTTTTTTATATATATTTTCAGTTATAATAATGTCTTTCTGTGTTTTCTAGTTTATTGGTTTCATTTCCATTTTGTGTCATTCTAGTTATTTTTTATTGCAATCGAGTTCTTGGGTATTGTTTGCCCTCTGCTGCCCTCTTGTGTCAGTCTTTTTCCCTAACTCCCCTCTAGATGCCTCTGTCCACACCTGCTCCCAATCTGCTGATTAGTTTTTGTTCAGTCTCCCATTTATACACCTCATATTCATTCACTGTTTGCTGGTTCCTTGTTGTTATTGTTTTGTTGCTCCGTCATCTCCTTGCTCCCCATGTGCGTTCACCCTGATGTTACTGGATTTTTTGGTTCTCAACCTCTGTCGTGCATTTGGTTACTCAAAAACCTCCACCGAACCTTGACATGTTGTCGTAGTTTCAGTTGCATTTCAAAAGATTTTCAATGATTAATCTAGAGAAGCACATCCTATAAATGTTGATAGCATGATATAGAAGGCTTTTCGTCCCCTCTTACCCAACTTTTAATTTCAGTTTAAGGAAATTGATATAAAGACAACTGGTACCCACAGTTGTCTTTATATCAATCCCCCTGCTACAATGGATGGACTTACTGCCTGCAGCCCCTGAGATAGATTCAAATGTCTGGGTCAGTCCTAAGCTTTGCCCCGACCATCTGATTGATTAGCAGAAAGTTTGGGGAGAAAGAGATGGTGTCAGATGGCACTAAAATCAACCTTTTTGTGTTATTCTAAATCAGGGGTGGGCAATTCCAGTTCCTGAGGGCCGGTATCCTAAAGGTTTTACATCCTTTCTTCATAAAACACATCTGAAGCAAATGGCTGAGTTACCTCCTCAGTATGCAGTCAGTTTCTCACAAGTTCTCTCAATCAACTAATTACTTGATTCAGGTGTGTTGAACCAAAGGCACATCTAAAAGTTGAAGGATACCGGCCCCCAGGAACTGGAATTGCCCACCCTTGTTCTAAATCAACTAAAGTAAATCAAAGTGTTTCCATGAACGCCCCTTTCCTTAATTGAGCATGTGGTAGGGATGTTATTTGTTGGTGTCAATCTTTAGCCATAAGAATCACTATGTATTGAAAGGCCAATGGACATGTTTATCTACCATGAAATCTTATGATACCCTTCTTTTCTCAGCTTATGTGGGTTCACTTAACCATGATAACTGTTGAGTGTAAATGGCATGTAAAATTGAACCGGGCCATGCCAGAGACAACTGAACCCTGCTAAACTTGTATTAGCTCAACAGTAGGGCTCGGCGCAGTTCAGTTCTAGTTCGGTTCTCAGATAACAAAGAGTGTCATCTCCTTACAGTCAGTCTCCGTAATCATGAAACTTCAGATGTTCATAAAAAATATAACCTTCCCTACTGTGCCACATGATTTCCAGTAATGATTAGATTAGACTATTGTTTGTTGTATCCACTTCCCAAAAGCTAAATCTGTCAAGTAAATTCATCAAAGGCTGCCCTCTTTGCCTGACTCTCCGCAAACAACGAAATATCACAATTATAGCAAAACTTCCTGAATATTACGGGTACCACCATGTTGATTTGGTTGTTTACCTCTAGAGAGCAGTAGTACCAGTAGTGTAAACTATTGCAAGGAACCAAGCTCAGCACGGTTAACTGATCCAAGCTGGGTCCAAACTCGGCACGGATCGGTTTTCAGAGGGTAGTGTAAATGGGACTATTATATGCGTCTCCAGACCTCAGTATTTTGGAAAATATTTAGAGGGAGCTGTAGCTTTGGGATTCTTAGCAGCAGCCTAGAAAGTTCAATGTTTTATAAAGGAAATATCTTTATTTTCTGATAATGGAGACACTTTGGAGTGACAGAAGTGGAAGCTACCAGACCGAAGAAAGCTTAGAGGTACACATAATTGAAAAATAATATGAAGAGTAAAACATTTCTGGGTTTCTCTCCAGAGAAAAATATCTAGAATGCATCTAGATGTGTTTTCAAACCTGCAGATAACCAACAACTACATCTGTATTAAAGAGAAATTATGATATGTGTGATGTTACCTCTCCGGTCAGTGCTAGCAGGATGTCCATGCAGTGGATCTTGTCTCCGGGAACCAAAGGCAAATCCATTTGTATCAGTTTGATGGTGTTGGGTTTGGGAATTCTCATAGGATCCTGCAAAGTATCGCAGAAGTCTGACAGCTCACTGTGAAACACATCAGATATTTATCAGGTAAACCCGGCCTTGGTTCTGATGAGGTAATTCATGTGTTGGGACTTACCTGTAGTGAATGAATTGTGAAGCTCGAGGGTCAAACTTCTCCCAGGTTTCATAGAACATATCAAAATCATCTTCAGATAGTGGGTCTGAGCTTTCCTCTGTAGCAACATTAAAGTTCTCCAGGATAATGGCGATGTACATATTGACTACCACCAGAAAGGACATGATGATATATGAGGTGAAGAAAACCATGCCCACTCCTGGGCTGCCGCAGTTTCCTTTGACAGATGAACCTGGGTTTTCAAAGTCCGGATCACAGTCTGGAGGTGTGTTCATGATGGGGTCTAGCAGACCGTCCCATCCAGCTGATGTAGTGATCATAAACAGACAAATCATACTGTTTCCAAAGCTCTCAAAATTAAAAATATCATCAATCATACCCTCCTTCTTCACATAGGCAAAATTAGACATCCCAAAGATGGAGAAGATGAACATAATAAGGAAGAGGAGGAGGCCAATGTTGAAAAGGGCAGGAAGTGACATCATTAAAGCAAACAACAGGGTTCGAATTCCCTTAGCTCCACGAATGAGACGAAGGATTCGGCCAATGCGAGCTAATCGGATCACACGGAAGAGAGTGGGAGAAACAAAGTACTTCTCAATGATATCCGCAAGAAGGAGACCTAAGAGAGATAGAAAGGATGCAGGAAAGAAGGAC
Organism: Cyprinodon brontotheroides; assembly: GCA_018398635.1. Lineage (NCBI taxonomy): Eukaryota > Metazoa > Chordata > Actinopteri > Cyprinodontiformes > Cyprinodontidae > Cyprinodon > Cyprinodon brontotheroides. Next base: position 36,139,980 of record JAGKQL010000031.1, on the reverse strand, counting down.
AGAACATAGTTTTTTCCCCCTAGAATTAAGGAACATACTTTATGCTGCCATCAAGTCTGTTAAAAAATAGAAAATCTGATTCTTCCTCACCTGCAACAGACAATATAACCACTACAAAATCGAATATGTTCCAGCCGACATTAAAGTAGTGCTTCCGCAGAGCAATCATCTTGAGGCAGCACTCTGTGCTGAAGATGATGATGAAGATGAGATTGACCCAGTACAGGATGGCTTCCTTCTCAGGACTCTGCTCATCTGTTTCCACCATCATCGTCACCATGTTGAGGCAGATCAAGACCATGATAAGGATATCGAAAAACTGTTTGGTCACAAAGTCAAAGATCAGACCCTGAAACTTGTTCTAAAAAGACACAGAAATGTTGTTGTTAAAAGCAGTTCTACTTAAACCCCATTATGTATAGATTAGTTCTCCTGAAGCTCTACAGAAGGTCAGAGAACGCACTGTGGGTCGAGGAATAGGTTTCTGAGGCTTCTTGGAGCCCAGTTTCTTCATGGCATTGTAGTATTTTTTCTGTTCTTCTGTCATAAATATATCTGTTCCTCCAAGGTAAACACCAAAACATAAATGTTAAATAGTTGAAATAGAGAGACAGGTACCATTCATGGGGTCATTGAGCTAAGACTTATCTTTGCTTTTTGTTGGTTGAAATTGTCAATGATAACTCCAATGAAGAGGTTAAGGGTGAAGAAGGAGCCAAAGATGATGAAGCACACAAAGTACACATACATGTACAGGTTGTCCTCATATTTTGGCTGGGAGTCCACCTAAGCCAACCAGATAACCAGGGACAAAAGAGTTAGATTATCAGAAGTGATCAGAAGGGATAACAATATAGCAGGGAGATTTTCACCAATTTCATCATCAGTACCATCCCTAGTAAAACATCTGGTTATAGCATCCATACCATATCATTTAAATCTCAAGTTCTACTTGCAATAAAGGTACTATCCCCAGAAACAGTACGAGTACAAGAGGTTCTCACCTGTCTAGAATCCACTGCTGCATACATGATGGCCATCCAACCTTTAAAAGTTGCCTGAAAGATACAAAATTCTGTCAATAATAAAGTCCTGTGAGTCTGATCTGGTAAGTGAACCAGTATGAATTCCTTCCTGTGTAGGATTTCTGACTAACCACTTGGAGAAGCGATAGGTAGCCCATCCCTACGTTGTCAAAGTTGATCTTGGTGTTCTTCCAGCGGACCTCTGTAAAGTTTTGCTGAATCAGAGCAAGACACTCTGTCTTATTATTGACTTCTTCAGGGGAGAAAAGTTCCTCTGATGTTTGGTTGAAACAGTAAGAAAACTTCCCTGCAAACAGGTTCACGCCCATTATGCTAAAGATCAGCCAGAAGATCAAACAGACCAGCAGCACGTTGAATATTGAGGGGATGGCACCAACCAATGCATTAACCACCACCTGCATGGCAGAGAAGCAGCAGTAAGTGAAACATTAAACCAACTAAAATGAAAAGTTGTTGGTCCATCTTTTACAATTTGAGCAGTCTGTCTTACTCTCATGCCCTCAAAGCGAGACAGAGCCCTGAGGGGCCTCAGTGCTCTCAGAGTCCTCAGGGACTTGATAGCTCCTAGCTCAGAGTATCCCAGAATGTTTGCTGTCAGTGACACTAGAGACACCTGAAAGACAATTTCTACAGATAAGCTAAACTTTTATTTAAAAGGCTGCTACATCCTCCACAAAAACCAAGGCATTTTCTTATGTTCTTGTTTATGTTCCTCTTGGCATTGTTCTACAGGTCTTGCTTCTTGTTCTTGACACAATGTCTGGGCAGACATTTTTTTTGTAGGGCTAAATACTTTTTTGGCCAACTACTGTTCTGTGATTAGACATGATTTAGAAAGCAGTATTTAGGGGTGGAAAAGCAGAGGTGCCGTATTTATCTGTTAACCCTTAAGGGCTGGTTATAGTCCTACAGCAGTGTGTTGCAGTGAGCTTGTTGCACATATTTTTGATTTATGCACAATATCGCAGCATGGTCTGTGCTATGTTGTTCAACGCCACAATGCAAGAGGAAAAATCATGAACTTCCTGTGGGTCTAGATACAGCAGAGAGTGAGGAAGTGGGGGCAAGTTTCTGCGACAACGGAGGAATAAAAGGGCTAAAAAGAGCGAGGATCCAGGAGGAAAAAGGGCCCCAGCGTCCTGACACACCTCGCTCTTCTAGCTGGTCCAACTTTATGAGTCTTTTTCCACAATAGTGGTCATAAAAACAAAACGAGCCGGTAAGGTACCAAACAGGAAATACGCATAGTGTAGGGTGGATGTAGATTTGACCAATCAGAGACCCACTGTTTGTGGCACTGTCTGTGGTCATTTACAATTTTGGATTAGGATACACCAAAGTGTTTGCGGAAGGAGCGGGGGCACATTAGCGTTCACTGCAACCACACACACAGATGACCTGGTTGTAATGGGTATAAACCAGCCTTAAAGGAATAGTACACCCAAAACATGATTAGCTCTTCATTTTCTACTCACCCCCATGCTAAACAACACTCTGGAGTACTTTTTGATATCTCAAATGCATCTGGAGATCTGGGAGGCTTCTTGCTGTCTGCTGACAGTAGTGTATAGATTATTACCTGGCGCTGGCTCGTTCATGACGCTTCACGAGCACCCGCATCTCAAGCTGTGATGAAAGTGCGCATTCAGCTTTCGGCAAAGAACTCATGCGCTCTTCCTCAACACTGAAGTCCTCCAGACATTTTTTCCTTTCGTTGTTTCTTTCTTTTGCACAGGTAAATGCAGCACATTTCTTCTTCTCACTTTTGCATTATCGGGTAGCAGAGCAGGCGCTGAATGCGCACTTTTCATCTGGTTTGGTCTGCCGCTGCTTTCCGTGGACTCGTCCGGAACGGGTCCTGGCGCCGCACTTTTAGGAAATCCTGTAGCACTACTGTTTATGCTCTAAAAAACATTCTAAATGACTTTGTTTCAGCGAGTAAATTATGGACACCACCCACTCAGGACACTTAGAATACATTGGACGAAAGCAGTATGGAGGAATATTGACATGTTTTTTGTGGACTTTTATGGACCTTTCTGTCTCGGTCACCATAGACCTCCATTATTTGAATGTCAGCAGACAGCAAGAAGCCTCCCAGATCTCCAGATGCATTTGAGATATCAAAAAAGTACTCCAGAGTGTTGTTCAGCATGGGGGTGAGTAGAAAATGAAGGCTAATCATGTTTT
>JAGKQL010000031.1:36098619-36127604 GCA_018398635.1 Cyprinodon brontotheroides | reverse complement strand
GTTAGACTGAACTGTCGCTTCTCGTTCGCGTCACACCTCAACCCGCCCATAAAGCCAGCGCTGATTGGACGTTAAGTTTGCGGTGAAACGGCTCCAGGTACTGCGCTGAGGGAAGTGCCAGACGGTTAAGCGGTGAAATCTTGAGAAGCTCGGGTCCAGAATGGTCTCAGGAGGCTAATAAAGATTGCCCTTCCCAGTCAAACACCAGCAGAATGGCAGCAGACTTCCAACAACTGGAGTGACCCCCTCATTTTCCTGGGCGTGCATATTTATTTTACTCTGACTCCATCCTTTCACTGAATTACAAGGTCTGATCAGGGATGCGGTGCTTCTCTTTGAGATCTTAATGTCAACAAATCATGACAGAAATAACATTTTAGTACAAAGATCGATGTTTAAAAAAGGAGTTGAAAAAAGGGGACCAGCCAAGGACCCATTAAGGAAAATTTTGAATGGCTACTACTGTATGCAGGGTTTTTTGCATCCTCATATTGTTCCCTGCAAGGACACAATATAAGATAAATGTTTTTTTTATCCTAATCTAACCCTATGTTTGCAATTATTCACTTCTAACCCAAGTGCAGCACCTTGCACTGGCTGCAAGATCACTCTTTTACATCATCAATTGATTCCAACGGGTTTCTGCTGACTCTGTTTGCCCCGCCTTTGAAATCCGACCCTACCTACTCCTTTTCAGCATGAAACGCAGTGTTGTAAAGCTTAGGTTAGTTTGGCTGGCCAGGCTACTAAATAACTACCTGAATATTACTTCACCATAATAAATCCAATGCCATGTGACTTCCAGGCAACAAAAACGCCTCACAACTTCGACTCTTACTTAGTTTCTCCCTTACTGACCAGATTTCCAATCTTGAGAAGATCCTCAAACTCGTCAGTCATTGGATAATGCTCCATAGCCATGAAGACGGTGTTGAGTACAATGCAGATGGTGATGGTGAGGTCCACAAATGGATCCATGACAATAGTATAGAGAAGTTTTTTCAGCCATCTCCAACAGCCACAACAGTTCCACTTCAGGAAGATATCAGCAAACACATACCAGCATGGAGGACACGGCCTCTGGTCATCCTCAAAGTCTGAAACACAAAGCTTCTGAGTGAGGGGACATTTTCTTTGAAACCTTATTTTTTTCCCAGAGCTTCACTGCCATTCAAATCTCTGTGGTTTCCATCATTTTTGCAATGATTAAGCCTAAATACATTTGGTTTATCTGTTTACTTCAGTTATTTCTATATAAAGAATTCAGAAATATTAAAATTAAATCAAATCTAATCAAGTTGGATTTGGAAAGCTTGTAATTATACAATGCTATCACAGAGAATAGATGGCAGAATCCAATTATTGATTGCACAGCAACCCTGATCTTGACCAATCATAAGGAGAGAATAGGGAGGAACATCTCCTTTTTAAAGGAAAGTCGGTCATATTCAGAATTCAAACTTCTGAAAGTACTTTAAATATGAAATTATTACATAATCTTCAAAAAACGTGTTTTTTAATTAGGAGAAATTTTTCATTTGAATGTGTGCTTTATTGGGAGGCATCCATGTTTGTCAAAGAACACTACTGCCACCTACTGGTTTGTGGCGTCCTGGTGCGAGTGCTCGGCTGTTGATCAAGTCCCAGTGCTGTATCTGGTGTTTGTCTGTACTGGCGCTATTATCCAAGTCATCTTGAAAACATTCTTCTTCCAAATGTTGGCTACATATTACGTGTTTTTGTTTGACCAGAAGTTTGATGGCAAATCCTCCTCTTCAAGTCCTAGAAGTCCTTCAAGTTCCGATTCATGATCGAGGATCATGAATCGGAAAGGTGAAATAACTCTTTTTTTTCACTTTTACCCGATGTATTCCAACACTCCAGCTGCCATGCTGCGTGGGCATTGTCAGTTTCACTATAGCTCTGGTGAATTTCAATGGTGAAGTCCTCTGGAAATCTTCAATAATTGTTGTTGATTGCAGATGTGTCTTAGCCTGGGTGCCATTCGAAATTAGTCCACCCACAGCGTTGAGGATCGGGAAGTTCGGTCTGGCAACTTAGAAATTAACAGAAACAATAAAAATAAGTTGATAATGAACAAAGTTTAGGCTAACGCTAACCCTTGCTAGCCTGGGTTCCATTCCGAACTTAGTCCTGTCCACGACGTTTGAGGTCGGGAAGTTAGGTCTGGCATTGCTCAACAGTAACGCGGGTATGCTCGCCCAATATCTGGCGGGACAATCAAATTGTCAGAGGCGGGCTTTATACGATGATGGACAGATGATCAACAGTAACGTAATCAACCACGTCACCAAAGCGTGCTTGGGTGACAACAACAATGGCTGCCGCTGGAGAGTTGAGGTGTGTAGATTCTGCTATTAGGTCTGTTCTAGAAGATATCGACAGCAAATGAATTTTATCCTCAGGTTCTTTTTGCAACACCGGCAAAAATCGTTTCACGCTCATCTTCTTATTCTAGGCGTGCAACTGCGGCTTTGATTTTTGTTGACAACAACTATGCCTGCGCTTAACATACGTCACGCTTTTCCGTTGCTCTTATTGGTTGTAGGTCTATCCAATTGAGTGCAGAGGCATTTTTTTTTTTTTCTGGTTCGGTTCGAAACAGCCCCATAATCACAGCTCTATGGAGCAGCATCAGACTCATTCTGACTAGAATTGAGTAGGACTACGTCAGGCTAGATGTGTCTAGTAGTTCCCATATTTTTCTAATGCGAGGAGAATGGCGCTAGACTTACCGCTTCCGTGGCGTCACTGCGGGAAGATGTGCAGGAGGGAGGGTTACTAAATTTATCCAAAATTGGCCGGACCTGGACTCAGTGATTGTGGCGAAAATTATTGTTTTAATTTTTTAACTGATTAGCAGCTAAATATATTTAATCACTGCGAACGTATTAGACTTTCCCTTTAACAAAAAGGAACTTCAGCAGAACCAAAACAGCCATCCAACTTAACGAGAAGGACAGAGAGCAGAAACAGAAAAAAATAACATAGAAGGACAGATTCAGAATGAATAAAGCCAGTGTGTCTGTGTACCATCCATCGTAGTATGTTCCTGCTCATTGCTCTGTGATGCAGAGTCTTGTTTCTCCAAGAGAGCTGCCCTTTGGGCTGCATGCTGTAACAAAAAACAAACAAACAAAAAAAAAACATCAGCTTTTTTCTGAACCATCATGTAAGGGTGTTTTTATTTTCTTCTTTTTATCATAATGTACCTCCTCTTCTCTCTTCTTCAAAGCCTCAAGGATCTGGGCATACTCCTCTTCTTTTTGTTTGGCTTCTGCAATGTTAGCCTCGTTCTGCTCAGCGTATGCCATGGCAACCACCGCCAGGATGAGATTAATGAGGTAGAAGGAACCGAGGAAGATGATGACCACGAAGAAGATCATGTAGGTTTTACCTGCTGCTCTCAGTGTCTACAGAGATACACACAGGTGAGAGGTGATGCTACTTTGGCTACATAACTCACCTCTTGCACATAGACAGTCAATACTATCTAAACTTTGTGTTTTCAAAAGTAAGTTTGTTGATTTTGCAACTCTAATTAGCAGTTCTTATGTTCCCTAATTTAACCGGCCGTTTTGGCTTTTCCAAAGTAAAGCTCCTGTCACACCTTGACGATTTAACCAGCGTATGCCTGACGTATGAAAAATCTGGCAAAAACACTAGCATACGTTGGATAAGTAATGGGTCAGTTTTGTATTAGTTATAAGCACGCTGAAGTACCCTGAAGTACGCTGAAACACGCTGGCACATGTCAACATACGGCAATTACGTCTAGAGTCCGATGTATACCAGCATATGCCCATATGTGTGACATAAGTTACAGGTAAGTTATCTGATCGTTGACATGTGTTAAATTTAAGCTACTCATAAGTCATGCCGTCTAGCTAATCCAAAACCTATAACTTGTGCATAACTTATGCGTAATTTATGTATTTATTAATGTATCTCACGTGTTCCAGACGCCCGCTGAATGTGTTTCTAATTTACAGCTACTATGTAATGGTGCACTGGCAGAATTTTGGTATAAAAGGGAGTTCTCAGAAATAAGCCTCTGTTCTCCTCCAGACTTCAGATGTTCCTCAAGAGGTGGAGGATCCAGCAAGGTTGAGACTGGAATACATATACTGTCAGGACTCCAGTTTTTGTGTTTGTCTTGTCTTCGTGTTATTCTCCCTTCCACCACCAGGAGGCGCCTGGTTCCGGACCGCCTCCTCAAACACCTGCGGACGGTTACCTCATCACCGGACTGCTCTTAAGCTGTTGGTTGCCACTACCTCGACGCCAGAGTGTTTGCCAGTTCGGGGTACTCTAGCCAAGCTTTGTTTCTACTGAGTCTAATCTGAGTTTTTTGTATTGCGAGTTTTTTGTACTTTAGCCAAGCTGAGATCTCATCGAGTTTGACTGAGTGCTTGTCTCCCTGAGATTCAACTTTGTTTTGTCTTTGCCTTTCGGCAGGAAACCTTCCTGCAAACTGGACCTTTCCGGACTGCCTCTCCCAGGAGGGATCAACCGAGACTTAAACTGAGCGACGGATTCCAAACAGGAGGTTTGGATCCAGCCACCTTTGAGATCGTTGAGATCACTCACTGAGTAAGGAAATCATCTTCACCACGACCCGTTCAAGTACCACAGGAAAACTGAGTGGCAACCAGCGTCTGCATCAATCTTCACCGTCCAAAGTTTTGGTCAAACCCTGTTCCACCCTCCATCGAATCAGACAAACTCTGGAAGACCAACACACAGACTGGAGTCAAGGATTCTCCACTTCTCTGGAAATGTGAGTCGCAGCAAAATCCTCTCCTTCAAGATCAACGAATCATATTTCCCACTGAGCCTGAATCTAACAGTCTGTCTTCCCCTCGTCTTCCAGTTCCGGCTGAGCAGAGTTCGGAGAAACTCCGCACCTAGCTCAAATCATTTCAATAAAACCTGTTGAACTTTTACTTTGTGTCTCTCTGTTTGGCGTTACTGCATGTAAGCCCGAGCTTAAGATAAAATCATGACATATACATGCTAGCTGTCCTCCAACATCAGCATGATCTCATCAATTTGACTCTGTTCCAGTTGTAGAGTGAACGAGAGGGTTAGTGTGTTGCATCCTCCCTGCGTTCACGCCCAAAACCAACAAACTTCCTAGCAGACATGACACTGAACCTGCTGCAACTGCAAACCTTCTTTCTTTCTTTCTTTCTTTCTTTTTTTCCCCTTTTTTTTATGCAGGCACCTCCGGGCGCATTGCTGCCCCCCTCAGGACACTGGCTTGAGACATTTCATGGGCATTATGCTGCTGTACATTATGCATAAGTTAGACTGTCGTTGGACATACACTCTGGAGTCGTAATGAATATGCTATGTTTATGCCCTAGATTGAAAAAATACATAGAAAGTTCAGCGAATGCTTGCTTTTAATAAGATTCTGGGATGTTAGGCATATGCTGGATAAATCGGTAAGGTGTGACAGGGGCTTGAGGAGTTAGCAATGACAAGCGTCTGCATTAGGGAGCAGTTTGGTACTGACCAGGTGAAAAAGGTTTTCCCAGAAGTCCTGAGTCATGAGCCTGAACAGAGCCAGAAATGCCCAGCTGAAACTGTCATAGCTGGTATAACCATAGTTTGGGTTTCTCCCTGCTTTCAGACACATGTAGCCATCTGGACAGGTCCTAAACATACCATCAGCATCATTATCAACATCTTCAATTACAAGATTAATATTGAGAATGACCATTTGATTTGAAGGTACCCTGCATCAGAGCTGTTTCCACACAGCAAAGCGTCAAGTGCACCAGGCAGGTAGTAATAATTCTCTGTTAAACACAGACAGATTGATGTTAGTACCTGAGCAGGTGCAGGAGTATGATCTGATAAGTAAACTACTTCAATGTGCTACCTGGGTTGTTGATGTGATTGTAGAAATCAAAATCGCCACTGCTGTTTCCGTAGAGGCTGATGTTAAAGGATTCCTCTGATGTTTGGTTATCGCGTAACATTGATGGGATCAGAACACATTTTTGTCTAAGATTTCCCATAAAAAGCTGAAGACCAATCAGAGCAAAGACACTGAGACAAAAAACTGTCAGAATCATGGCGTCTCGCAGTTTCTTCACGGACTGAATGAGAGCTCCGACAATTGTCTTCAACCCTGCAAGGAGAGTTAGAAAACAGAAGATTTTCTGCCAACTTAGACTGTCATCGTCAGAAATGATTACAGTAGCAGTCATTCAAAATGGCCCTTCCCAGTCAAACGCCAGCCGTATGGCAGCCATCTTCCAGGTACTAGAGTGAACCTTTCCTTCTCCTGGGCGTGCATATTTTGACCAGGAGATGACGCTTCTCTTTGGATCTTATTGTCCACATATCATGACAGTAAGAATATTTTAGAACAAAGATTGATGTTTAAAAAGGAATGGTAGGGGACCAGCGAAGGGCCCAACAAGGAAAGTTGGGACATTTTGAATGGATACTATTGTATCTATCTTTACAAATATTTGAGTCTAAATTAATAAATGATCCACTTTTTACAAGACAAGAAAAATCTATTTCAAGCTCTATGGAGGAGAGATGAGAGGTTTAGTCTCACAATTTATCCATCGGCTGGTAGGACCTCAATAATAATTTGTAAGCATTTTAAGAAATATTTCATCCGAACTTGTGTGATGGTATAGGACATAGAAATGTTATATTGTTAACTAGAACAAACCTAGATCTTTCATAGTGTCCCAAAAAAACAATACTGTACTGTATTCACCACATGTCATGCATGGTGTAGTCCTTGGGTCAGTTTCACAAAACAGGTTTTACTTGAAACTAGGGTTTTTTTTTTCAAACCTGAAATCAGGGAAACTAGTTTTTCATTACAAAGAGAGAGTTTACTCATCCTCTTCTGTTTCCGTAGCAACATTCACCCCAAAACTAAAGTGGGTGTGAGCAGATTTTGTTCATGTCTCCGCTCTCCTTAGAGCTGATTACATAGTTTTATTTCCTGATTTAGTCAGCACATTTTGGCAATGGTGTCAAAAACACTCTGGTAAAAGTTGAAGTATCCAACTTGACCTCTTTACTCAAGTAAAAGGCTGGTGAAAGGTATGTGCTCCAAAAAACTACTTAAAGTATAAAGCAACCTTTTAAAAAAAACAGCCAGATGCCGCTATATGAATTGAAAGCTCAATTTTTTTCGACTAAATTCTTTGAGATAGGGCCAAGGATGATCGAGGTCTCCACCTCCCGATACGCTCTCGCCTATGTCCGACCTTTCAGAAATTTCAACATCTTTTTCTGAATCTGACATTGTAGCATAACTGCTCGTTCGTCGGCGTTTCCTGTTTGAGAGAACACCTGCTGAAACTTCCTTTAGCTAACCAATGAGTGTTGTATCAGGTATGACTCATCCAATTACACTAGTTTTCTCTAGATATTATGGATGACCAATGATCTATTATTGGATGCGGACGCGAGTGTGAAATAAATATTTATGACGTGTACATGGGCGATAGCGTTTCGGGGATGGTGTGTGGGCGAAGTAAGAGCTAACAGAACTGGCGTTATAGCGAGGCAAGGGCTCAAACATGCGGCTGGAAGCCTTCTACATAAACAAGCTTCTGCGCCCACAGTCCTCTTCCACAACATCTTAATCTCAGCTTTCCTCCTCTAAATAAAAATGGATGGCGGAGGAGACTCATCCCACGACCTCCGACACTAAACTCTCCTCCTCTTGCTGTTTCCGCTGTGCATGGCGTTCCTTGACAGCGTCGTTTTACAAGTCACCAATTTGGTGCTACTTGGGGCCACAATGGAATTTCCCATTGGGAACCTGCTAACACTAAGTTGCTAACTTTGGTTAGCAAGATTCTTCCAACAAACCGGCCACAAACAAACGTGCTTGTGAACCTTCCGCCACAACAATCCTGCCCTCTTGATAAACGACCAATCACATTCACTTTATTCACTCGTGTAAAGTCTGGCACTACTCGGGTTTAAAATTCTGCTTGCCTGTTGTCATGGTGACTCATTGAATCAGAGCTCCACCGATAATGACTTTTCATACTTGTTACACACGTGTTCAACTCTGAGCGGACCCAGTTAGTGTAGATTAAACTAACTTAGCCGTTCTAAACTGAAAACTCAGAGTTTCCAACCTTAGGCTAAATCAATTCAAAGTTTAGGATTTGAGTCTGAGTTTGATAAACCAGCTTTGTGAAATTGGCCCTTTATCTTGATAAGAACCCAAGAAGTTGTGCCTTTAGATACCAGGAACCATTTTCTCCTACCTCTGAAGTCCTACAGATCAAAGCCAAATCCTGAATCCCACCAGAAAGAATGTACTTTTTTTTTTTAATGAAACAGACATACTAACCAGGGATTACTGTGATGGTTTTCAGGGCCCTGAGAACTCTGAATGTCCTCAGTGCAGAAACATTTCCTAGGTCAACAAACTCTGTCAGGTAGCTGTAAAACAGAGAAATTCTTCATCAATACAACCGTTTTTAGCATTATTATTATACACAATTGTGACATGCAGCAGACTAAACAAATTCCTACATCAACTTTAGGATTTAATAAAGAATTTGTTTTTAGCTTTCAGAAGAATAAAAAAAGGTCCAGGCAGTTTTATTATTACGCCATGCTGATGACCATGAAGTCCAGCCAGTTCCAGGGGTCTCTCAGGAAGGTGAAGTCTCCCATACAGAATCCTCTGGATAAAACTTTGATGGTTGCCTCAAATGTGTAGATGCCTGTGAACACGTATCTGTCCAACAACAAAAAGACATTATCTGAGACAAGGACCCAACATACTCAGTATCTATTTGAATATTACACACAGGTCAGAGGTCAGACCTCTGGGTTTGATTTTCTGTAGGAATAAAACAATCTAAAATTTGGGGCAAATATTTTTATCTGATCTATCTATCTTATCTATTGCTACTATTATAGCCAATATTTACAGATATTAGATATGTGAATATTTCATTTTCTTTTCTAGGAGGTGAAAAAATAACCACACACTGCACAAAATTTAAATCTATATGTCATTTTTTCTTAAAATAAGTGCATTTGTTCTTGAATTGAGGAGGTAAAAGAAACATTTTGCCAATGGAACAAGACAATTTAGACTAAAAATAAGAAAACACAATTGCATTGTCTTATTTCAAGTGCATATTATCTAATTATCTTATTTTAAAAGTAAAATTACTCATTTCATTGGCAAACTATCTCATTTACCTACTCAAATTAAGGGTGAATACACTCAAGTTAAGAAATTTTTACTTATTTCTAAATCGTTTTTTTCTTCTTCATTTAAACACCCAATAATCATCTGCTCCATCATTTCTGTCCTAAAAGCCAAACAATTGCAAGACGGAAATGTCATGATTGTGCCAAAAGGCTGAACTGGCAACAGGACTGTGCAGGTGCAAGTTAAAAGGATGAAAAGATCAGTTTACTGACACGAAGTAACCAAGGTGATGGTAAAAGATGTGAACGGAAGACCAGATCAAGAGGGGACAGAAAACACTGACTTAAAAATGCTGTTGAAGATTCTCAGTCATCCAGGTCATAGTAATTTAAAAAAAAAAAGACTTTGTTTTCAATTTAGAAGACGTTTCGCTTCCCATCCAGGAAGCTTTTTTCAATTCAAAATGTCAGAAATAGCGTTGAGTTCGAGGCTTTATACAGTAGCCCAACAAAGTCTTGTTTTTTGCTTAGAAAACATGCAAATTGAAAACTGAACGAACGGGTCCACCCCTTTGAAATGGGGGTCGTTTGGCTTCTTTTGTTAGCCTGCAATGCTCCATACCTGTCTATGTCTCTGAAGGGGGTGTTGTTGAGTGGAATTGTTGGCCTGGCAGAATATGTGAGGTCTTCTATTACACTGTGAAGTGGATTGAGGAGGTTAGATGATAGCGGGAGTATTCAGCTCAATTACTTCATTGTAGGTTTTTGAAAGCTGAAATCTGAGTCCAACCCCTCTGTTTAAGGAGTATGGACTCCCGCTACCATTGCAACCCCAAACTCATTCCAAAGGGGTGGACCCGTTCATCCCTTTAAATTTGCATGTTGTCTAAGCAAAAAAATGGCTTTGTTGGGCTACTATATAAAGCCTAAAACTTACCACTACTTCTAACATTTTTAATTGAAAAAGCTTCCTGGATGGGAAGCAAAAGTCTTCAAACTTGAAAACAAAGCCCAGTGGATCGTTTTTTTTTTTTTACTTTTTTGGACTGACTTATATATAACAGGAATTAACAGAAAACAGATTAGTGCCATTAATTAAAACGGGAAAAAACTTGGCTTCTTAAATTAACTCAGTTAACTCAACAGATAGAAATTGCAATGTTATAAAGGATCAAATTGGACCAAGAAGACAACATTTTCAGAAAGCCAAAGGAAATCTTGATGGACCATCATCACCTAAAAAGAAACATGGTATATCACAATAATGAGTTTTTATAATGATCATAATTCTTTTCTGAGTATTGATTTCTTGTAAGCCATATTTATGAGCTTTGATGTTAAAATTGTACTTTTAATGTGTTTTAAGGACATTGGAAGTCTATACTCTTTGTAATGGCAGCATGTGCAGCCTAATAATAAACGGTCTAATAAATATAAATAACTGCTAAGTATACTTTTTCTTTCCTATATAGGTCCTTACAATTGCCCAACTTGTAAAATGAGTTTTCCTTCATTTACAGCAGCTCCCTCTATAGGTTCCATTAGTCTGTTCATCAGAGGGTGATTTAAATTGTGCACTTCGGTATGACTCTCTGTGCTCTTTTATCTACGGTCTACTTGTCATAGACTTCACACAAGAATGAGAAAATAAAACAAAATCAATGTGTAGGGATGCACGATATTGCCTTTTTTGCAGATATTCGCTATGGCAATATTCCAAACACTTAAGCTCTGATTACAATATAACCCGATGCGACACAAACTGATTTCAAAACATGCAAAGTCACAAAATTTAAACATAACCACCTTCACTTGATACTGAATATTTCACAAATATTAAAGAATAACACCATTTCAACTTCAGGAAAATGCAAAGTGTTAACATTTACCTTCAGCACTGGCTCAAACAATATTTTGGAACATTCTCTTCCTGAGCTTAATCTGAAAACATGTATTCAAACCAGATATAAATCTATTTATAAATAAGAAAAACTGTTACCTCTCCAGTACAGCTGCATTGCACAGAATTGAACATAAACAAAAATCAATTGCAGGATAGGATTGCAGATCAATACCTCTACATTAAGATACAAAAGTTCTTTAAAAAAAAAAACAGGTATAAATCAAATGAAACATAAAATTGCAAAGTCACAAATAATTACCGCTGTAGAGGATAAGAACACAATTTCAACTTCATGAAACCCAAAATTTTACATCTAATTTCAACACTGTCTCAAACCGCAGTTTGGAACGTGCTCTTCCTGAGTTTAACCGGAGATCTATTCAAACAAGAGATAAATGAATCAGTGTTTTTGTTTCGTCATTTTGGAAAGTGTGTGTGGGTGTGTGTGGCCATGTCTTTAATACCTGGTGGGGACAATTTCTTAGGAATATGCTACATTTTGGGGACTCATACTGTAGGTACTTGTGGGGACCAACAACCAGAGATGGGAAGTAACGAAGTACAAATACTTCATTACTGTACTCAAGTAGATTTTTCTGATATTTTTACTTTACTTTACTACTTATTTTTATGGCGACTTTTTACTTCTACTCCTTACATTTTACACAAATATCTGTACTTTCTACTTCTTACATTTTAAAAAATTGGCTCGTTACTTTAGTTTTGAATCATTTCAATGGAGTTACCGTTATTATTTTCACGTCATCAATACCAAATTCAATCTAATTGGATGGGAATCTACGTTGCATTTGGCCTTTTTCCACTACAAGATGAATCAGATTGAATTCGGTATTCATTTAGTGACAAAAATCATTGCAACAGTGGCGGTGGCGTTAGCATAGTAGCATGGACGACGAGATGATTGAAAATGAGACTTACTTGGGAGATCTAGTCCTAATTGGCAGGGCATCCATTTTAAAATGTGAGCAGCGGCATGAAAAAAGTGGATTCTACTTTTTACTTTTATACTTTAGAAGTAAATTTACAAGCCTGTACTTTGTTACTTTTACTTGAGTAAAGAGTTTAATCAGTACTTCCACACTTTTACCAGAGGATTTTTTAACACAAGTATCTGTACTTTTGCACTCCAAGTGCGGAAGGGAAGTACTTTTGCCATCTCTGCCAACAACTGGTCCCCATAAGGAAAGTTTCTCTTCTTGGGGGTGGGGGTTAGGTTTAGGACTAAGGTGTGAATTGAGTTTAGGTTAGGTTTAGGGATAGGTATGTGTGTCGGTAATGGTTACGGCGTTAGACGCTCTCGATGACCCCCCACCCAGTCCGGCGGCCGAGGCAGTTGGCTAGGGGATCAAAAGGCAATGCCTTGCGGGCTACGCACTTGCGTTAGTTGGTATCTCTCAGATCCATAGCCAAGCCAGTTTGTAAAACTTGGAGAACTAGGGTTAGCTTTTAGAGTAATGGCTAGGTTTTAGGGTTAAGGCGAGGCTTAAATTAGGTTTAGGGCAAGTGTCAAGGCTAGGGACCGGCTAAGTGTAATTTTAAGGCAATGGTCAGGTGTTAGGGTTAGGCATGGATTCCACAGGGTTAGGGCAAGGGTCACGGTTAGGCCATATAAATTAGTGGGAAATGAATGGAAGTCAATGGAAGGTCCCCACAAGGATATTGTGACACAACATGTGTGTGTGTGTGTGTGCGTGCGTGCTTACTCAACCGTCTTGCTCCACGATGGAGGATCACTCATCGTCATGAACACACAGTTGGTCAGGATTGTCACCATGATGAACAAACTGAATAAAGTTTTAATTTTAAGGAAAAAAAATCAGTTTATCAGATTTTGCATCAATAAAACCTTTTTAGCTGAAGCGGCTAAATAACTTGCATGATCCTTTCAGTTCCTTCTTCACTTTGGTTGATTACACTAAGTCACCTTGTGCCTCTATTTATTTGTGTATTTGATGTATCTTGGTTCTGTTTAAATTCCAGTTTTGATCTGGTTCCCCTGTGGATTTGTTTCAGCCTTTATTTGGGTTTGTTCCATTGCACCTTTGTGATGGTTTACTCTGAGTCCTTTATGGTTCTGTTCTTACTTAATGGTGGTTCTGCTCTGGCTCCATTACAGAGTTGTTCTTATTCCCCTCTTGCTTTGGCTCGTCTATTTACTGCTTTTGTTCTAATACTTTATGTAGCATGATTTTGGGGTCACCCTGTCTTTATGGTGATCCTATTCTGCCTCTGTGTTCCATCAGACAAGACAATTAAGCTGCTTTTCTGCGTAAAATGTAGGATGGAATGCCACTAAGATCTGAAAACAAACAAAAAAAATCCTCCAGTTTCA
This sequence comes from Cyprinodon brontotheroides, assembly GCA_018398635.1. Classification (NCBI taxonomy): domain Eukaryota; kingdom Metazoa; phylum Chordata; class Actinopteri; order Cyprinodontiformes; family Cyprinodontidae; genus Cyprinodon; species Cyprinodon brontotheroides. The sequence continues at coordinate 36,114,156 of JAGKQL010000031.1, read as the reverse complement.
TTCTACAATAGTAGCCATTCAAAATTTCCTCACTTTCCTTGTTTGGTCCCCTTCAGTTCCTTTTTAAACATCAATCGTTGTACTAAAATATTCTTTTTGTCATGATTTGTGGACATTAAGATTTAAAGAGAAGCATCATCTCCTGGTCAGACCCTGTAATTCAGTGAAAGGGTGGAGTCAGAGTAAAAAAAAATTGCACGCCCAGGATAAGGCAAGGGGCTGGAAGTTGGAGGGGATTTTGCTGGAAGTCGCAGGGGGGGGTGGGCTGCCATTCGCCTGGCGTTTGACAGGGAAGGGCCATTTTGAATGGCTGCTGCTGTAAATCTTTTCGGAAACCTTGGAAGGTTTAGTTTAGCTTCTAAAGCTTCAGCATCAGGAGCAGAAAGGATATGAATGAATAAGAATCCTGATGGAAAAGATCCTCAGATTGCTAAAGGGACTCAGCAGGTAACATGCTGGCTCAGCATTGAACCTGTAGATGATGTTTCCTTTACTGAGAACGATGAAGGTCTGCAGAGACAGAGGAGAAAGAAAAAAATATGGAGTCAAAGTTATTTTCTCAGCATTATTATAACTTCATATTTTTAGTTATATTTTGCATCCTAATTCGACTGAAGCCTGTATTTGAATAAATCAAAAGCCAGAGTGTTATAGTTTGATTGAATCTGAGTAGCCAGTCTGTGCTGGGTTGACTGATCAATACATTGGTTATTTCATTGCATAAAAAAAAAACATAATCCGTATCAAAACAGAGACAATATTAGATTTAACCGCATATCCATCTGGAAACCTTTCGTTGAAGTAATTTTAGGAAGGTGCGAAAATACTGGTTAGCTGATTGGCCTATGTTGAGGTGATAGATGAGCCAAATAAACCAATCAACAAAGCATATGACGTACTAACAGCCAGGCTACTCTTGCCGAAACCAGTTGTCGGAGAAGAACAAAAAACATCTTTTCCTCTGAGAAAAGCCTCCCAGAGCAGTGTTTTTGCTCTTCTTTCAGTGAAAAATACTCTGTAATTCCGATAAAACTTTTGCTGCGATAGCCCGCTAATGCTAGTTTCATGGGCTGAAACGCCATGTTCTTTAGACTGAACTGTAACGCTTCTCGTTGCGTCACACCTCAACCGCCTCCACAAACCCAGCGCTGATTGGGCGTTAAGTTTGGTGAGCGGCTCCAAATTTTCTTCAGCGGAGAGTCTCCAGACTGATCTGCGAGGGAAATCTTGAAAGCTCACGAGATCAGGATGGTCTCATTAGGCTACCTACAATGCAGCAATTGAGTCGATCCCTTCCTGATATCATTTCAATCCTAATCCCTTTACAAGGGAACAGAAGACCTCGCCTATTCAGCCAGGCCAACACTTCCCTCTAACAAGACCCCTTTCAGAAACATAGACAGGTATGGGGCATTGCAGACTAACAAAACAAGCCAAAGACCCCCATTCCAAAGGGGTGGACCCATTCTTCTGTTTTCATTTTGCATGTTTTCTAAAGCAAAACTAACAAGACTTTGTTGGGCTACTCAGCTATAAAACCTCAAACTCAATGCTTATTTCTGACATTTTTGAATTGAGAAAAAGCTTCCTGGATGGGAAGCAAAACGTCTTCAAACTAGGGAAACAAAGTAGAGTGGATTGTTTTTGTTTGTTTTCAACTTTTTGGAGCAGGTACACTTGTTTTGGACCCAACTTTTTTTCTTCCCACATGTTTTTTAATGATAGTATATTATTTTTTGCTTTTGTGTGAACTAGGCCTTAAAATGACCTTATAATGAATATTCTGATGTTTTTTCAAACTGTCTCGGGGTCTCTCATGATCTTGGGGACCACAAAGCAAACAAGGAGCAATCATTTAATGTTTAAAGGATGTTATGAACCACCCAACCTTTAACCTTATTGTTAAGCTTTTCCAATCACTTAAACCACTGATGTGATTCAGCAAACCTGGTTATTGTGATCTGAACAATGTTGGAAGTCAACTACCAGAGGAGATGGAACAAGATCTATTATTTAAAAAAAAAATTTAAATGCTTCTGGCAAATTATCAGGAGCACGTTTTTTGTTTTAATGCTGATCTCCTCTTAGTGAACCTGTTGTATTATCATCCATCTTCTACTGAAAAGAAGGTTGCTATGTCAGATTTTAGAGAATGGTTACACCTTCTGTGATTGATAGAAAGGATCCAGTTCCTCCAATGGGGTATTGAGAAACTCAGGGGGCGGCTCTCCATAAATAAAAGGGAGGGGCTTCCCAGCCTCCAGATCGCTTGCTGGTTTAGGAAGATCCTCCTCTGCTATCTGTAAGAGAGTATGCATTCAGAGCAGAGTTGGGTTTGTTATTGTCATGTCCTAACGGACGGCTGTATAGACGGCTTGTAGATAATTCGTACCTCAATGTTCTGCTCCTTTCTGAGTTGCTTCTCCTTCTCTTCAATTTCATGCCTCCGTTGAATTTCTTCCAATGAGGCTGGTGTGAAGCGTCGAAACACCTCCGCACCAACTGGGGGCAGCAGAGGTGCCATATTGACATTTTGTAGTACTACCCGGGCTCCTCTACTGTCTAGCAACCGCTTTCTGACAAAAGAAACACAAAGAATAAAGAAATATCTTAAAATGTACACGTCGGTGCTGTTTATCACAAAATTGAACAAACACAAAAATCTTGGAACTTTAGCAAAAACTATAAAGTTTAATCAGTGGTGCTGTAGCCAATAGGAGGCCACGCTTTGATTGAACACATCTTTTGCATAAAAAAAAGCCAAAAGCACTTGGAGACTTTAAATACGTCATTCTCATCTCTATTCCTCCAGAATTCTAACAAATTCTGCAGAATCTAGTTAGTTCAATCTCTGCACAGTGTATCATAGTGTAGTCCTGTTTTCTCTGACTGGGACTGCTGCTGGACGAGCTCCACCCCATCCTCTGACATGGAGGGCTCCGCTCGGAGCTCGTCTGCCACCTGGCTGTGTGTTTCCTGGGACGGGGCGCCCTGTGGAGCTGGTTGACAGTTGCCTTTTGTATCTATGCTTCTTTTTCTATGTGTCTGCTTCTGTCTCCTTGAACCCCAGTGGAAGCCCTCAGCAGATGGCGGCCACACTGAGCCTGGTTCTGCTGGAGGTTTCTTCCTGTTAAAAGGGAGTTTTTCCTTTCCAATGTCAGCTGTAAATATGCTTTTCTTTAGTGTGAGGGAGACTGCCTTCATGTCAATAGAGTCGATGCAAATCAACCGGTTTCTTTAGACAGAAAACTTTGAATCAATTTGACAGGATGATCTGGTTGAACTGTCAAGTGCCTTGAGATGACATGTGTTGTGAACTGGCGCTATAGAAAATAAACAGAAATGAATTGACACTGGTACTATTCTGAAAGCTGATCTTCTGACTGCTTTGATTAGTTAATCCATTTCATCACTGAAGTTTAAGAGATTCAGTTATCTTTATGTCAAAGAGCTTGACAGACAAATCTGTAAGCCTTCTGTCATTTTAACACATAGCATTTCAAACCTTGACCACTTGGTGGCATATAATACGATAATTCGTTTTTTTCAAACAGATTTTCTGCTGCTGAAGCAAGTCCTCGCTGGGTCAGGAAATTTCTCATCTTATCCATTTCTGATCACCTTATTTGGTAAAATTTCACCAGATTTTAAAACTTTGCATGAAGATGCATTTATAATCCAGTTTTCAATGAGTCCAGAACTACAGTGACGAGAAGTCTACTGTCTGAGGCTAAAGCCCAAATCCATGTGACAGAAGCTTTTACAGGAATACAGAGATGTTTAATTACATCAAAGCAAGAGCATAATTCAGGTCCATGCAGAACAGGAGGAAGCTGTGAGGTAATGTGTTCAGGCCAGAACAGATTATCTGTTTTTGTTCATTTTTTTTTTATTATTCTTTTTTGGGGGTTGGGGTCATTCAGTTTCTTCGTTTATGCTTGCGTTGTTTTTCAAACAGTAGTCACAACATATTGTCACTGCAGATGAAGGGTTACATCTGGTCGATGTGGTTTCTCTTTTCAGCTTGTTTAAAAATGCACTTATACACTTAGAGCCTGTGTTGCCATATGAGGCTTTTATAAGACTTTTACATTTTTGCGGCTCCAGAAAGATTTGTTTTTTTGGTCCAATATGTCTCTTTGAACAGTTTGGGTTGCCGACCCCTGCTCTAGAGCTTCCTGCCTTAGACTGCAGATCCGTTACTTTGAATAAATGATTTATTGAGACATCAAACTGTTTGCTTTGAAAACTGGGTCCTCTATTCTGAGCATGGCTTGGGAGGAGGTTCTACAAAATTTGAGGGTTCACAAGAGCTGCTAGGGTTCACAAGATGCTCAGTGATGCTCTAATAGAGGTGGTTCTAAAAGTTTGCATATAAAAGTGCATTTTTCTTGAATTTTCTTGAAAGTAAGACACTTTGCCAATGGAATAACATGATTTACATTTACACTGCAAAAAATGTAAATCTTAATAAGTCATTTTTTCTTAAAATAATTGCATTTGTTCTTGAATTGAGGAGATAAAAGAGACATTTTGCCAATGGAACAAGACAATTTACATTTAAAATAAGAAAAAACAATAGCATTTTCTTATTTCAAGTGCATTTTATCTAATTATCTTATTTTAAGAGTAAAAATACTCATTCCATTGGCAAATACTCTTACTTACCTACTCAAATTAGAATTAAATACATAATTTAGAAATCTTACTTATTTCTAGATTGTTTTTTACAGTGAATAAGACAAAACAATTGCTTTGTCTTATTTCAAGTGCATGATATCTAATTATCTTATTTTAAAAATTAAAAATATACATACTCATCAAGCTATCACTTTTACCTACTCAAATTAGTTTTAATTTAAGATTTTTTTACTTATTTCTAGATGGTTTCTGCAGGTGTAAATCTGCTCACTGCAAAAACCATCTAGATTTAAGTCTTAATGAAGTGTACTTGCCCTTAATTTGAGTAGATAAATAGATGATTTGCCAATGGAATTAGTATTTTACTCCTAAAATAAGAAAATAATTAAATAATGCACTTGAAATAAATTCATATTACCTTATTTTTAAATGTAAAATTGTCTTGTTCCATTGTAGAAGTATCTCAATTACCTCCTCAATTCAAGAAAAAATGCACTTAATTTAAGCAAAAATTACTCATTTTAGATTTCCATTTTTGCAGTGCTGGAGGAGGTCTCCGCAACAGGCTCCCAAAAGAGGTTCCCCACCGCAAAAACCATCTAGAATTAAGTAAAAATATTCTTGGGGTGAGTGTATTTACCCCTTAAATTTTGCAGCAGATAAATAAGATGATTTGCCAATGGATTAAGTATTTCTACTCCTAAAACAAATATGGTAAGAAGATAATATACACTTGAAATAAGATTAAAGCATTAGTCTTTTTCTTTATTTTAAATGTAAATTGTCTTGTTCCATTGGCAAATTTTCTCAATTACCTCCTCAATTCAAGAAGAAAATGCACTTAATTTAAGCAAAAATGACTCATTTAGATTTCCATTTTTGCAGTGCACAAGTTGTGCCATGAGGGTTTATATTCTGGTGAAGGAGGTCCAAAGAAGTGCTGAGGAGCTCCACATGCATGGGTCCAGTTAGGTGGAGCAGACGATGATCTGCGGGGTTCTTGATGACGATCTACTGATCGGAAAGTGTTCTGTTGAGGTAAACAGAGCTGTAATCATGGTGGCAGAGGCCGTCGGTATAAATCTCACACATTCACACACGCAGCCTCCTGTCTCTGGTTTCCTCTACATTTCCAGGTTTTACTCCGCCCTCTTGTTACCATGGCATCAGCAGCTGTTGGGAGTCATCAGTTTTACTTTCTGGTGTATAATTACAGGGAGGACGATGACCCAGCTCATTCCAATACACACGCACACATACACACAGCTTCATTCCTTTATGTGCTCCTACATGGCTGTCTTTCAGCTCCTCCTCACCTCCCTCTGATCCGCCGCTAACCCGCTCCTGCTTTGACCTCCTTACCATTACTCACTCCCTCCCTCCCTCCTCTCCTGCTCTCGTTTGAACTCATCGTTTTTCACTGATTAATCCTTTGATGCTTCCTCTGAAGACTCAAACTAAACTGAGCTTAATGTTTTAGCTTGACGGATGTGTGAAGTATTTCGTCTCATGCTTTCTGATGAAGGGTTTACAGGAAACCTCATGGTGTTGTGTTGAGTGAATTCTGCTACTATGAGTCAGAAACTTTGAACACAACCAGTGCTGCATTACAGATGGGAAACTGTATGCATGCAAATTCCAGTTAATACAGCACATATATTGAGCTTAAAGGAAAATTCAGACACACATTCAGAATACAAAGTTCTGAAAGTAATTTCAATTCATTTTATTTCTATAGCGCCAATTCACAACACATACAGTTTCATGTCAAGGCACTTTACAGTTCAACCAGATCATCCAGTCAGCTGATACAAAGTTTTCTATCTAAGGAAAACCAGTTTATTGCATCGACTCATTGACTTGAATGCAATCCCTCACATTAAGTATTCTTGTAGCGACAGTGGAGAGGAAAAACTTCCCTTTAACAGGGAAGAAACTTCCAGCAGAACCAGGCTCAGTGTGAGCTTCCATCTGCTGAGGCCCACTGGGGTTCAAGGAGACAGAAACAGAGATAGAAAAAGCAGCTGTAAAAGGCGGCCCCCGTCCAGGAAACACACAGCCAGGCAGACGAGCTCGAGCCAGCTCCCATGTCAGAGGATGAAGAGAGCACATCCAGCCAATCACAGTCAGAGAAACAGGACTACACTGGAAAACAGGCTGATCTCCAACATCTAGAAACAAAGGTGTTGATGGCAGCAGCACAGCTGATGTTTCTCTCCAGGATGGAGTCACAGCCAAAATATAAAACACAGGCTTTAAATATGAAACTATTACTTACTGTTCAATAAATTATAGGTGTTTTTGATTAAGAGTAATTTTCATCTGAGTGTGCTTAACTGGAGACATCCATGTTTGTAAAAGAACACTACTGCCACCTACCGGTTTGTGGCGTAACGGTGCGGTATCGGCTGTTGATGTATTACTCTCTGCTTCGCATAGTGCAATGGTCATCACCATCATAGATAATAGTGCAGAACTTTGCACCTTTCAGCAGCCTTACAAGACTAACATTGTGATTAATTTTCTTTCACGTTATTATTTCAGCCAGTTATGCATTACCATGCCTCATTGCTTGGCATTTTCTCTATTATATTTTTATTTCTAAGTTGTTGTTTTACTCCTCTTAGATCTGTGACAGAAATTCCCCGTGGTTTTAAATATTTCTGTCCATTTCCACCATTTAGCCTCAAGCCTGCTCGTCTCTGAGCCTATCTAGGCTTTCAGTTTGTCATGGTTTCCCTGCTGGATTCCAAGGTTTCTGCTTTCGTGCCGTATCAGTTTACATATCTGATTTTTTTTTGCCAGTGTTTCAGTTCCAGTTTTCCCCATGCCACACTGTGTGGTTTTAGCTTTTTGTTGACGTTAAAAACCTTCGATTTCATGATTTCATTCTTTTATTTTCAGTCTGTAGGCTCGGTCAAGCTTTGAAACGTCAAACCTTAACAATGTTGTAAGGAAATCTGCATTTAGTAGTTTTAGTTAAAGATGCTTCTATTCTAATCAGTTCAAATCTGTAACTCATTTCTTTCAGAAAGCTAAAAACACAATAAGCAGTCATTAGCAGTACTGTTAATTGTTGGCATTCGATAAATTTGAAAGGGAATGCATCAGTCCTAGAGATATGTTTCTACTCTACTATCATAGATGATATAATGATAGCTTTATATCAGTAGTAAACTTGAATCATCCATGGGCCAATATCCTTATGTCCCTAACAGAGCACTTCGCTCTCAATCTGCAGGTTTACTAGTGGTTCCTAGAATTTCTAAAAAAGTAGAATGGGAGGCAGATCTTTAGTTCTCAGGCTCCTCTCCTGTGGAACCAACTACCAGTTTTAGTCCGTGAGGCAGACACCCTGTCTACTTTTAAGGGTAAAATGTTCCTTTCTGATAAAGATTATAGTTAAAAAACAGGGTGATGTCTGGATGGACGTTTCTGCTTAGGTCTTGGCTGTAGTGTGGCTCTATCTTTCTTATACCTCATCCAAAAGATTATCCTGAGCTATTTTCTATTTATATATATGCTATATTACAAGCTAACAAAGACCCCAGCGACTGCCCATTCCGATAAGGCAGACCCACTCGTCTGGTTTCTAAGCCAAAACAAGGCTTTGTTTTTGATTCACTCTATAAAGCCTCAAACTCAACGCTATTTCTGACGTTTTGAATTGAAAAAGCTTCCTGGATGGGAAGCGAAACGTCTTCAGACTTGGAAAAAAAGTCCAGTGGATTGTTTTTAGACTTTTTATGGATTGACACGCTGCTTAAACTGCGGTTTTAAACTAATCTAATTCATCTTGCTCTCCAGTAGGACTTCCTGAAAGCTTAAATAAAAAGTAAAAGATTTAAACAAAATCAAAATAAACTTCAGACGTGCAGAAAAAACCCTGATATGAATCCTGGATTTCACCCACACCATGGGTGAGCGAACTCTCTGAAGGAGTCATGTTTTACTAATAAACCCCCGGGGGTCAGGGGAGCCGTGACCTTTAGTCGCCTCTCTGTGGAGGTCAGACTTTTACATGCAGCAAACCAAACTTCAGGACGATGTGGACAAACAGAAGATGCCTCAAGAAAATAAAAGCTAAAAACTGCCATAAACCTCTGATTCTGGAGAAAGAACCGCACTGCCGGATGTTTAGGATTCGAAAACTTTGAAGCAGAGGTGGTTACCGTGGCAACCAGCAAGCTGCCTAGCAGGAAAATGTAAATCTATGTTATCTCTCTTCATCACAGCTTTCAGTTCGATGCCAGTTTTCCTTTTTTCAATGTTAGGATCATTTTGATCATCTTGATTACTGGTGTTCTCACTGAGGCGTCGATAAATTCACACAGTGGTGAACATCAATATCACTTTCCAAAACAGCCGTAGCGCTCGCATATGGAAGGTGAGATGTACATGGACGTATTTTAGGTGCATCAGAGAACATCTCTATAAGGAAACCCGAGAGCCTCACTGCTGGGACCGCTGTGCTCTCAACCAGTGCTTTAACTCAACGTATGGCTTACAGTGAGGGGTTTGGGTGTGGGGTAGTGGGGGGGGATCAGAGAGAAGTGCATCTTGCAGAGTGAGAGTGGTCCCTCACCAACAGGTCACCAAGTCTCCTCTGTTGGTGATAAGCGGCGCCACACGCAGACTCACAGTCTGCACAGATGCACATCGTGTTCAGCTCCTTATCACCACTAGAGGGGGATGTAACATCTACAAGTTTACTTTTATGCTTTAAAACAGTTTAACTTTCTGTAAATGATCCAACCCCAAATCCTACAGGCCTCAATACATTAACTGTTCAGAAACACCTGTTAGGGTCTGCTGATTGTCTAAAGCAGGGCTTCCCACAGTAGGGGTCCCACCTGGTGGTCCAAGACATCAATTATGGGAGGCAAAATGGTTTTCACTGAGGTATACTGAGGGCCGAACTGTATGGATGGAATACATAAATGTAGATGTCTTATGACAGAAAGAAATGAACCATAAAATGAGTGAATGTGACATTGATTTTTTGTTTAGTACATAATGCAATACATAAAAGGTAATGTAAAAAAGTCTGAAAATCCCTTTATTGTCCCACAATATGGAAATGTATTCTCTGCATTTTGACCCCTCCCCCTGGGGAGCAGTGGGCTGCCATTGTGCGGCACCTGGGGAGCAGCGTGGGGTTAAGGGTCTTGCTCAGGAACCCAGAGTCGAGGCTCGAACTGCTCACTGCTGTAACCCACTAGGCCACCAACACCCCCCACAATATGCAAAATATGCAATAAATTGTCAAATGAAAAACAAAATAATTAAATGCGCCATAAAATCATCTAAAAAAAATATCATTAAATACCATTTAAATACTTAAAAATGAATGTAATTAGATATCAACATTTATTATTAGAATTAGTATATCATTATATCATATTTAATTACATTTTAAGGTCACAGGCTAAAATGTTTGGGAACCCCTGGTCTAAAACAGCATCGGTTTATCTGTGATCAGCCTTCAGGCCAGTAAGGACAGCTGCTGCTGAGGACTTAGCAGGATCACTGACACAGTTTAGAGGCTCTAGTTGGTCCTAGCACTTACTCCAAGTGTTTGGTCTCTAACCACTGGTTCATGTTTTCCTTTAGTGAAAAGGCTCTGAAATGATCTTGGTTGTCATCAGTGATGTCAGAAACATCAGCAGAGGCATGAAGTCACCCCTGTGGTTTCCATTCACTTAGAGGAAACAATCTGAGAGGGTTTCCGCCCCCTGAAAAGAAAGCCCAGAAGCCTTTCTCTGTCTGTCGACACGTGAGTGCTTAAGGAAAACCGCACTCATCGCTCTAAGGGGAACATACTGATAACGCTGACATGCTCCCTGGGCTGTTATCAGCGTGCTGTTCCAGCTCACTGGGATGTTGCTTCACACTGATAGAGAAAAGTCTTCCCGTTTCTAATGGAGCCACACTCTCCTGCATGTGAGCATGTGTAACTGTAGACTGCAGAATGCTTCTGGACGGGGTCAGAAACGTACGGTATTTCCGGCCTTGCAGTTGGATTTTCACGCTAAAGTCAGCTGCTGAATTTGAGCAGGACATGAATGATGGACCATCAAAGTCCTCCTGCAAGAAGGAGGCGCTGTTTAACCCCAGAAACCTTTCGAATTCCCACTAACAGTTGAAAAAAACAAAAAAAACTTGGATGGTTGTTGTGCAGATGCCCCGGAAGTTAAACTCCACACTGTAATGGTTCAACTAAAGATCAGACCCAAATGCAGAAGAGCAAAGAGAGACCGGGGAAGGTTTAACAGGTTTATTAGGAGTGTGGGAAGAATCCAGTGTTGCTCTGAACACTCCTCAACCGGAAATTTCCAGAGAAATTGTTGAATCTTTGACTCCAGTCTGTGTGCTTTAGTTCCAGTGTTTGTTTGATTCGGTGGAGGGCGGAAACAGGGTTTACCCAGAATGCGGTTGTTTTTAGGTGAACGGAGAACCTGACTGCCACTCAGATTTCCTGCGGTACTTGAACGGGTCGTAGTGGAGATGAATCCCTTACTCAGTGTGAAGCTCAAACGATCTCTTGGGGAAAAGTAGATTCAAACCTCCAGTTTAAATCCTTAGCTCAGTTTGAAGCTCAGATGATCCTTCCAGGGAGAGAAGGTCCGACTTGCAGCTTGCAGGATGACTTCTCCAAACTGGCAAACACTCTGGCGTTGAGGTAGTGGCAGTCAGCAGCTTAAGAGCGCTCCGTTAACGAGGTAATCCTCTGCAGGTGTGTGAGGAGGCGGACCAGAACCAGGCGCCTCCTGGTGGAGGAAGGGAGACAAACACAGAAACACAAACACACAGACGGGAATCCTGACACACACATTTCTTTTTCTTATCCAGTTTTGATTGGTAGCCTTATGGTGCTTTCTCTTTTCCATGGTGATACATCGAGAGTAGAAATTAGCCGGCTGTTCATGAAGTCTGCTCATTAAGCTGCTTCACAGTCCAGTCCTGAGCTCCTACAGCAACTTCTAACGTATATCAAACTGTTTAACACAAATTGAACTGAAACCCAATGGTTGGTGATGTCCAACAGTCACAGCTCACCTGTCCTTCACTCAGACACACAAGGTAAATAAACATGCACTCACACGGTGACCAAAGAAAACCGAGATATGCATAGGAGGGAGATGCAAACACCAGGCAGGAAAAGACTCCAGGGCGGGATTCAAACCCAGATTCTTGGAGCTGCAACTTTCCAAAAAAGTAAAAAAACAATCCACTGAAAAATAGCGTTGAGTTAAAGACTTTAAAGAGTGGACCAAATCAAAGCCTAGTTTTGGGTTACAAAGACATGCAAATTAAACCTGATGAGCGGGTCCGACCCTTTGGAATGGAGGGTCATTTTGTTTGTTTGTTAGTCTGTAATACCCAAAATCTGTCTATGTCTCTGAAAGGGGGGTCGTTAAATGGGGAATTATTGAGCTGTTTGAAGGGGCGAGGAGCTCTGATCCGTTGCAATGGGGAGGGGGTCGTGATGATAGCGGGAAGGAGCTGAAATCTGAGTCCCAACCCATTACAGGGAACCAAAGCACCTCGCCTCTTCAGCCAGGCCAACAATTCCCTTTCAGAGACACAGGGGGGCGGCGGCCTAGTAGTTAGGGCATAGGGCTTTGAATCCTGAAATTGTGAGTTTGATCCCCCACTCCCACAGACTGCCACTCTGGGTCCCTGAGCAAGACCCCACAGTGCTCCCCGGGCGCCGCACAATGGCAGCCCACTGCTCCCCAAGGGGATGGGTTAAATGCAGAGAATTCATTTCGTAGCTTTGTACTTGTGACAGTGTAATGACAATAACATTTTAAAATTTAACTATATATTATATAGTTATAGACATGTTTCGGGTATTACAGGCTAACAAAGAAACCAAATGACCCCCCAAAGGGGCGGAGCCACTCATCAGGTTTAATTTGCATGTATCTAAGCCAAAACAAGGCTTTGTTTCATCCACTCTAAAAAGCCTTAAACTTAATGCAATTTCTGCCATTTTGAATTGAAAAAGCTTCCTTGATGGGAAGCGAAACGTCTTCAAAGGGAAACAAAGTCAGTGGATTGTTGTTTTAACTTTTTTTTGGAATGACGGTAGCTACGTTTACATGGACACAACTATTCGGAATTGAAAGGCTGATCAGATAAAATGTTTCATGTAAACGCTGCATGGCGAACTGAAGAAGGAATTCATCGATTGAGTCCGATGGATCCTAAAGTGACTAATTCGAAGAGGTGGTTTTGCCGTCGCCAATTTCCGATTAGCGTCCATGCCAAGCACCCGGCCGGATCTTAAAGTAAAATAATCTTCACTTTCTGCGCATGTGTGCGGCGATCAGCGTAGTTTTTCGCCTTGTCAGCAACAAGGAAACACCGGTGCGGCTCGGCTCTACTTGTGAACAACATATGGCCGGGGAGGTCTGCAAGGCATGCCGACTTTTCCTCAAAGAGTTCATTTAAAGCTGCAGGAAGCGTTTACAGGATGAAACGTTTTCTGCTCTGTTTTTTCTCACTCCACTTTTCTCTTCCGCTCTCGCGCCCGGTTCAATGGCTCATTCTCTACATTTTCTCTCCGGACATTTTAAACATGCCAAGCGCTTTTTTTCTCCTCTCTCCGTTTTCTTTCCGGCTAAACTCCGGCGCCATACGTTTAATCAGGCCTCCCAAAAACCAGGCGCGAACCAGAACTGCCAAGTTTGGCAGGAAGTTCTCGCGCGCATGCTTAAAAGATTTAATCTGATCCAGCGCTTGGTACATGTATACACACACGTCATGATGTCCAGGATCATTTCATTTAGTAGTGTCCATGTAAGCGGAGATTTTGAATTTCGATCAACCAAGGTTTGGATCGGATCCGGGGAAGACCTAGCGCATGTAAACGTAGCTTATGTCTTGGATGACTGAGAATCTTCTACTGCAGCACTCGGAGCTATAACACTTCATCCGTTATCCGTTAGTGTTCATCCGAACACTAGAAATGGGGAAGTAGGACATGGTTCCTGAACAGGGGACCCTTTTGGATCACTTACTTCATCTCTAAAATACATCAAGCACACATTTGACACCAAAGGATTGGTTCTGGAGTACCACAAGGCCGTGTTCCCGCATCCTTTTCAGTCAATAATAATGAATGAATCACCAGAGAGCTGACTGTAGACCATACAGCTAGTAGATGACACCTCTGTAGATGCTCTCCTGTTAGTGACACCTCTGCCCTCAGACGGTCTAACAGGTTCAGACTGTCTAATGACCTTGTTTCCACCATGATGATGAAAAAACAGATGCACTGATTGAACCATTAGAATATCTGACAAGATGTGGTTAATCTGTGTGAGAGTCATTACTTCTAAAAAGGATCTAATGGCAAAGCTGTCTCTAATCCTTCTCCATCTGGTTTTCTCACAGAAGGCGACACCAGAGCCTCCAGACGAGTGTAACTTCAGCTGCAGTTTCCTGCACCGCTCCAATGCTGCTGATGCTCAATGTTGGTTTCTGATGAAAGCAACTGGAGAGCCTGAAACCAGAATCCCATCACATCGTTTTGTGCAAGTGAGAGTAACTATAAAGCAGGATGGTTGTGTGGATCCTCCAGGCGTGTGGTGGATCATGAGAACCATGAAGCCAAGGTGTGAGGAAATGGAGAAGAGGTTGGTTAAAGATCTGCATGAAGAGACGAGTCTGTAGGACAGACTGGAAAAGTCTGGGATTGCTGGGAGGCATTTTGGTTCCTCTGTCCACAACTAAGGGTAAACTCATCTAAAGTGGCTCTTCCATCAGTACATCTGTCCCAAAATGTTAACTTCAAATAGGTTTCATTATCTGTAAGACTTAAAAAATGTTTTGTTTCAGATAGTTTTATAACAGAGGTTGCTAAATATGGAGAGAAATGTGCTCCAATATTATTGAAAAAATAGTTTCAAAATAGAAAATTTGAATCGAAAATAACTTTTAAAAAGTTATTAATCGAAACAGAGTTTTTTTAGATTAATTTATGTGTTTGGAGGTTTTAAACCAGATTTAAATTCCTAAATGTAATTCTTTAAAATAATTTTTCATATATACTTTTATTTATTTTTTTCATCTTTACAAATCCATCTGCTCTGTTTGGACTTTAGCCACAGCTTTTCTATTGTTCTGAAGAACAGAACATCCAGAAGTTTAGAGGGCAAGATCTGTTAACGGGATTTAAACAAAATGCAATACAGAGAACTCAGTCTCCCCATGATAATCTGAAACATATTTGGAAAAAAGTGGGGATAACAAAACTGGCAAAAAGCTTAGATACATTGTAACTTACTCTCAAAACCCTTTAAAAAAGTATTTTCTTTTACTAATATTGAAACAAATATATCTCCATAGGATCCAAAATAAATTGGTGTTTTGACTCAATCAAATTTTGTCTAGTTAAATATTGTGATATATAAAGAAAATGAATATTTCTTACACCCCTGTAGATCAGCCAAATATTTCACTTAAGTGTGGCGATACCAAAGTGGTATTGTTACATAAATAAAAGCGCAAAACGACAGCTCTGTGAAGCTACTCTTAAGGGAAAAGTCCAGTCAGCAAGCAATAGTCAATGGATCGTATATACCTAAAAACTAATATGTTTGTGGCTGATTTAATTAATTTACTGTTAATTAGTAAAAAAATAAAAACAATACTTTTCTTTTCGATCACTGAGTCTGGGAGCGGCCATTTTTGCCCAAATATAGTAGCCCCTCCCTCCTGCCATCTTCCAGCAGTGACGTCACGGTGCGGTAAGCCTAGCGCCATTCTCCCTTTACCATTGAAATTCACCAGAGCTATAGTGAAACTGACAATGCCCACGTGCATTTCACCTTTTCTTTGATCCTCCACAGACGGGTTGGTCGTTGGATCGCCAACTTGAAGAGG
>JAGKQL010000031.1:36031753-36074128 GCA_018398635.1 Cyprinodon brontotheroides | reverse complement strand
CACAAATCATGACCAGAAAGTGATTAGAAAAAAAATATTGATGTTTCAAAAGGAATTGTAAGGGAATCCAGCCCATCCAGGAAAGTGGGGACATTTTTGAATGGCTGCTACTGTATGTTTATTAGCTCTGATGTTCATTGAAGCAGTAAAGACTTGGGGCTGCTTATGGAGCCACAGATGATATCAAAGGATTCTTCATGAACTTTGACCCGATTTCCAACATTTTATTTATATCTGCAGTTTTACGTATTTATTAAGGGACGATTCATAAATTCCACCGGGACCAAAATGCTTGATTGTTTCCTGCTTCTGATTAATATTGCTTAATAAAGTATGTTCGTTGCAGTCCTGAGTTTCTGCTTAATTTCCCCCAAACAGCTGCTTCCTCACCCGTCCTCTGTCCTGTCCACCTGCAGCTCCTCCAGATAGATGGACTGGAGCACCTCGATCTCAGACTGAACCCTGCGGACACAAACAAACAAACTTTTACTCTGTTTACCATTTTATAACTGCTAAAGCTAGCGGGTTAGCTTCTCGTTAGCTAGAAGCTGCGACGTTTTTTTTAGGTTTTCCTCTAAAAACAGCGGCCAGACGGGAGCTGGAAGAAGGGAAGCAGTGCCTAAATATGTCGCTTCCAATGTGAGAAAGAAATCCATAAAATCTGAAGGTGAACTCACTCGGACTCCGCTGCCATCGTGATGTTTCTGAAGCTAGCTGGAGTTAACCGGATGTGGCCGGAGACTTTCAAAATTAAAGCCCGATTAACAAGGAAAATATGTGTTAAGATTACGTAATGATTTTACATAAAGAATAATAAACAACGCATTGTTTTTTAGGAGTACCTTCCCACAAAAACTGTATCGAATGAAGCTTTAATGAACCTCCACTGCAGTCAAACAGTCTGTTATTGTTAATTGGAAAACAAATACGTCAGCCGGGCAGCCATATTACGAGTGTCATAATGCACAATAAAAGGATACTACTTACTGTGTCAAAATGTATCTCTTTTATGGTCACAGTATTTCGTTTGGAGGCTAATAACAGTTCAAAATAAATAAAATGGAACATCAAGCATGAAGATAGTGTTGATAAAAACTGTAAATTAAAAAATTATTTATTAAAAATCATGACATAATTGATACCTTTGTGTGATTTAGTGTATAAATATATCTACCTAAACCCCCTTTAGTTCAGTTTAAGATAACTCCAAACTAATGTTGGATTTTAATCATCTTAAATAAACAATGCGTTGTTTTTTAGGAGTACCTTCCCCCAAAACTGTATCAAATAAGGCTTTAATGAACCTCCAGTTCCAGCACCTGCAGTCTACAGTCTTTTATTGTTAATTGGAAAATAAATACGTCAGCCGGGCAGCCATATTACGAGTGTCGCAATAAATGCGCAATAAAAGGATTAAGGATGTTGAAATATATAACTTTTATGGTCACGGTATTTCGTTTGGAGGTTAATAACAGTTCAAAATAAAGGAAATTGAACATCAACCATGATGATAGTGATGATAAAAATTGTAAATTAAATAATCATTAAAAATCATGATACCTTTTTGTGATTTAGTGTGATTTAGTGTATAAATATCTATACCTTAACCCCCTTTAGTTCAGTTTAAGTTAACTACAAACTGATGTTGGAATTTAATTATCTTAAGAGAGATGACTAATGGGTCTAATTCATCTGCTCTTCAGTAGAAACGATTTTAGTGTCAATATAAATTAGATCATTGAATAATTTAGTCTATTCATATCGATGAATTGAAATCCAACAACATTCAATTTAATCCTAAATGTAAAAGACTGCAATCAAATTCATCCTGATGTCTGTTGATCATTAAAAATCTGTCTATGGAAGCCCAGATGTTTATTGTGTCACTTACTTTCATAAAGAACTCATGCTTTACTCCTTCATACTCGGAATGCATGTGGTGACAGTGGGAAGGATTTCTAGCAGACAACAGGGTTTTAAGAGAAGCGGGGGTGCAGGTTCAGCCAGCCTGGCGTGAATCCGACTCAATTCTAGTCAGAATATGAGTCTGATGCTGCTCCATAAGAGCTGTGATTATGAAGCGTGTTTTGAGCGAACCAGGAAAAAAATGCCTCTGCACTCCAATTAGGATAGACCTACAACCAATAAAAGCAAGTGCGTGGCATGATGTTAAGCGGCGCATAGATTTATTGTCAAGCAAAATCAAAAGCGTGCAGTTTCCGCCCTAGAATAAGAAGATGAGCCTTGATACGGCGTTTCTCTGTTCTTCTTTTAAAATTAATTTGCTATTCGATATCTTCTAGAACAGACCCTAATAGCAGAATCTACTCACCTCAACTCTCCAGCGGCAGCCATTGTTGTTGTCACCCAAGCGCGCTTTTGGTCACGTTGTGGATTCACGTTACTGTTGATCATCTGTCCATCATTGTATAAAGCCACGCCCTGACAATTTGATTGGCCGCCAGATATTGTGCGAGCATACTCGGCGCTACCTATGAAAACAATGCCAGACCGGAACTTCCCGACCTCAAGCGTTGTGAAGGGACTAAGTTCCGAATGGCGCCCAGGCGTAGATACAGAGTGGGCGAACAGACGGCACAGTCAGGGCAGAGATTCGCGCCTGTAAGTAAGGGCCCTGTCTCGATCAGAGCCATGGTAGCGGATCCCACCTGCCCCTCGCAAAGCAGCGTGTCCGTCTCTACGCACCTGCAGGGATCAGCTCCCGCCCCTCCCTCCATCAAGGCTCATTTTATTTTGGCTTCAATCAGCCTCTGCCGACACCTGCACGCAGCAGTTGCGCAGCGAGCGCAGTTAGTGCGCTACGTCTCCTTAAGGGAAGATTAGACTTCTGCAACGCGCACACATCAAATGTAAACGTGGGTCGAGAATTAAGCACCAGTTTTGCTGGTATGCTTCTGCACCGTCTGTCTGGAATTTCTAGGGACGCACAGCAGTTTCCCGCCAAAGCGCAAGGGGGGGCCTATTTGAGAACTCCCGAAAACTTCTTCGGTGGCGCTAGCAGGAGTGTTTGTCTTCCAAAACAAAAACGGCGCGTCTGGAAGATATCACAGTCACGGAGATGGCTAGAATTGTTTGACATCAAAGAAGAACAGGTTCTGTTAATGGTGTTGGCAAACAGAACGATTAACCTTTCGTCGTAGTTGTTAATTGTTCCTCAGTTTTTAAAAATGGCGCGCCCTGGCACCGAATCGAGAAGGACGACCACACAGACAGCCGTAAAGGCGTACAAAGGTCCAATTACAGCTGCTTTTTCTCTGCGCACTTCCACTTGAGGTCTGAGTGGGTTTGTGACCATCCAACGCGTAGTCAGGATTTTCTCGCACAGAGACAGATTTGATAAGATAAGATAATCCTTTATTCGTCCCACAATGGGGAAATTGCAGCGTTGCATCATAGTGAACAGTACAGTAGGAAAAAAGAAAAAATATAAAAAATGTTAAAAGTATATAGAAAATATATATTAAGTATATACAGACAATGTCATCACACTTGGTGTGAACAGTTAAATGGCTAAGGCTAAGGTTGCAAACACTGGTATAGAGTGGCAAATGATTGATTGTATAAATTATTGCAGAGTTAAATAAATATGAGTGAAGTATACAATAGATATGCAATAATAACAGGTAAAGTGACGGTTGACATATGGTTGATACAGAGCTAGCATTGTTGGTTGTACAGTCTGACAGCAGCAGGAAGAAAGGATCTGCAGAATCTCTCCTTTATACAGCGAGGGTGTATCAGTCTTTCACTGAAGCTGCTCTCCAGAGCAGAGAGAGTGTCCTTCAGGGGGGTGGTCCTCATGGTCCAGCATAGACATGAGTTTGGACAGGGCCCTCTTGTCCCCCACCTGCTGTACAGAGGACAGCCCAGGACTGAGCTGGACCTCTTGATGATCTTGTCCAGTCTTTTCCTGTCCCTCTCAGTGATGCTCTTTGCGTCAGAAGCATAAATTGGCCTTTAGACAACCGGCCTTAAACTAGTTTGGATTGTTAAAGGGGTAAAAGCAAAAATCAAAACAATCCATGCAAAGCGCAACAATAAAATTTGAATACATGGAAAACACAATCATGTTTTCTCCTGGGAGAGTAGTGTTGGTGCGTGCAACACAACCGCACCAACACTACATTCCCCACAATGCAACGGTAGCCTGCAAAGTCACAGTAGTGTGCACAAGCCGGTGTGCACTGTGGACCGGTTCTAATGGTAATTAAATATCATCCAGGGGGCCGTGGATAAACAATTCGCAGGCCTGATCCGATTTATACATATTTTATATTTTATAACGTTTTTTTTTAAATAAATCTAATCTCTGTGAATCTTACAGTAGCCTATTTAAGGAAGATGGGAAGTAATTAAACTGTTTTCTACCATTTTACAAATGTTTCTTACATTAAATGTGCAGCACTGATTGAAGCTTTACAAAGAGGCAGAAGGAACACAGATGTTCGCTGGGAAACAGGCAGCAGAGACGGCAGCTCTTTAAACGGCGGACAGGGATGTGGAGTGGGTGAAGATTGGCATTATGAGAACATTTGTGTTGCCTTCACTGCGTAGGCTGACTCTCCATAGAAACCACAGCTTATTGAAACACTGATCCGTTGATATTCTAAGAGCTGGGGAGGCATTCGAGAGAAGTTTACCCACAAACTATTACAGCTGAAAATATTTAGTTTGCTTTTTTTCTCTAAAATAAAAGACTTTAATTAAATTTTGACTGTGTTTTCACCCTGTTCCTCCCCTGATAACACCTGGTCTATCCTCCTTTGACACATCTAGGTGAAGAACACGGAAGGTGGGAAAAACTGTATTTGTTTTTGTTAGTTTTCAGGAATAAGCAACAGACAGAGAATCTCTCTGCTTCTTTACTGTCACCAATCTCTCAGCAGATCCTGTGTTCTGCATTCAAATGGATAAAACACACAGAAAGATGCAACTATTGGATAAAAGTTTATAGATAATATTTGTAATTAGAGGAGCTGCAATCGCTTTATCTTATAAAGAAACTCAAGATATCCTAGATTTTTTCCCTGGTCTTAACCCTATAATGCCAAATGTATCATATTTGATACATACGGTTTCTGAAATGTTTTGCGTCTGACACCTTTTGCATAATTTAATGGTAAAAACTTTGCTCAAAATCCTATTGTACACAATCAGATATACCTGATAACAGCCAGTAGAAGACTACACAAAAATAATCTTGACTTATCGCATAGTAATAAATTATTAATATATAAAAATGTATTTCTGTTTTTTCTTTTTACATATTTTGTTAAAAGGCCAAATAAGGACTTCAAACCAAAAAAAAAGTTATTTTCTGTTTTGTTTTTATTCTTGGATCGGGCTTTAAAGGGTTAAACATATCATTCTTATCAAAGTAAAACGTGCCGGTAAGTTACCAATTTTGTAGAGGGTAAGTCAAGTAACGAAGTACAAATACTTCAGTTACTGTACTTCCTATACACTTTTTAAAGTATCTTATACTTTTACTCCATTACTTATTTTTCTTCCCTACTTCTGACTTGCTACTACTCATTACATTTTCACTTTCAAGTATCGGTATCTGTACTTTCCTATTCCTTACATTTCAAAAACAAACATTACTTTCGTTACTCTTTGCCGGTTTAATGTTTATAAATCTTTTATTTTCCTGTCCATGTGTTCCATCCAATGCAGATCATTTAAACTTCACCCACATCTAGTTTTGAAAACTGAGTTGTGATCTGGATGAGTCATCATAATGCAAACACTCAATTGGTTAGCTAAAGGAAAACCATCAGAAGCCAGCAGGTGTTCTTTCCAACTGCTAACGCGTGGTGTCTATGCCATGCTACAATGTGGGATTCAAGAAAAGATGCTGAAATGTTCACAAAGAAAGGTCGGACACAGGCTGAGGCGTGTCGGAGGATTTTGAGACCAACAAGACCTCCTTTCATTCCTTGGCAGCCTGGTATCTCAGAGGATTTTTCAAAATAGTCCCAAAAAGTTGAGCTTTCAGTTCTCAAAGTGGCATCCTGGCTGTTTCTTTAAAGGTTACTTTTATCTTTTAAGTAGTTTTTTTGAGCACAAACTTTTTCACATTTTACTTGAGTAAAAGAGGTCAATTTGATACTTCAACTTTACCAGAGTGTTTTTAAACTTCAGTATCTATACTTCTTCCATAAAGCTACAGTGTGTAACTTTTGCGCCATCTAGCCGTCAGACTACAGAACTGCAGCTTAACATGAAACGTCTCCCCCAGCTTCTCCCCCAAGCAGTACTGCAAGCAAAGTGCTACGTGTATCAAAATAATGTACTGTCCACGTCCGCATCACCTACCTTCTCAAGTGATGAGGTTTGTTTACATAGATAATTTTACAGATAGTGTTTCATTGGTCTGTGTAGGGTATAGATTTCATGTAGACTTAAGATAATAAATATACCCGATATTTTTCTACAATACGTTGTGACATTTTGGCTTATCTACCACTTAAGTTTGTTGGCTCTGCACTGCCATGAAGTAAAAGATGTCTACCTCCACATGGCTACAAGACCCGCTCCTATGTAATTATAAATAACGAATTCTAAGGCAACGAAAATATTAAGGTTAAGAGGCTGAGCTTCGTTAGATGATGATAAATAACATAGTTCATGTAGACCATAATATATTACATTTCTGACTGTATATCCCTGTAATTATTATACACTGTAGCTTTAAAGTAACAAATGTGTGAACTTTTGACACCACTGATAATTTGTAATAAATAGTGAGCTACTGAAAATGAATAGTCTAATTTATATTTTTGTAGATTTAATGTAAATTATCGGAAGTAAATTTTCTAAATATTGCAGATTGTTTACTTTATTTTTTTTTTTTTTACAGCCGTAGCAAATGAGAGCATGCCCCATAAAAGCTGGTAGAATCATTGTACTGATAAATGACTTTAACTTTCAAGCTGTTTGTCATCAAGCAATCAACACTTAAGTGTTCCCCAGTTCAAGCAGCAAAGTATGTTTTTTTTTTTTTTTGTATAGTAAATTTATGTTTTGTGTTCTAATATTTGTACGGTATATGTTTTAGTTGTCATGGTGACTGAAGTAACTGTGGTGAGGATCTTCATCAAATAAAATAAAATTTTTAATTCACCCGTCAAGACTGGCTGAATAATTCAAGGACTGAGCTGCTACACAATTAAAAAAATATTAGGATATATAAAAAAGAAATCAGCACAGAGACGAGGTCTCACCATGTTTTGCTGCTTTTATTTTGCCTAAATCAGTTCAAATTTTCAAAGACATTTTTCAATAAAAGGCACTTTTTTTCAGGTAATACATTTATTTTGTTCTCATTTATTAGGAATAAATTTAAAACTATTTTTTGCTCTAATCAAAATAAAATAAAAAAAGAAACTTGTTTCTGTGGTTTTTGAGTTATGCATTCAGTAAACAATGTACTACTATAACTTTCCCCATTCTAACCTACCATCATATTATACTGTAAGCAATAATTTCATACTTCTTACAGTAAAAACTATATTAAAACATATTTTGAAACGTTTTTCTTCAACCAATCAATCAAACACCTTTAGTTCTATAGCATATGTGAAAACCAGTTAAGAATAAATAAATAAATAAGATAAAAAATTGACATAAAGGTAATAAAACGTAACGACCAGGTTTACAACAGTAGTAATGCTATTCAAAATCAGATCGCATATCGAAAGGCCAAAGAATAAAAACATTGCATCGAAAGATATTCAAAAACAGGAAAAAATGGAGCCTGTTGAACACTTAAGGGAAGAAGCTTAGAAAACTGCTGAAGCAAAAGCTGTTTTCCCTCTGAGCTTCAGTCCAGTTCTAGGGATGATCAGCAGACCTCAGTGATGGAGGTGGGCAGTAAAGCTGAAGCAGCTCTGTTAGAAATGGTGGAGTGAAGTTCTTCAAACAATAAAACACAAATAACAGCAGATTAAAGTAAACTCCATATGAAACAGGGAGTCAGCGAAGGGACGCCATGATGGGAAAGATAAGCTCACGCCTGCGGGCGAGAGATCAAGTGAGCAGCAGTTCTGCACAATAATAATAATTGAACTTTATTGATCTCACATTGGAGAAATTCACTCTCTGCATTTAACGCATCTCTTTGGAGAGCAGTGGGCTGCCATTGTCGCGGCGCCAGGGGCAGTGTGGGGTTAAGGGGTCTTGCTCTACTTGCAACCTTCTCAGAGCACAGGCGCACTGCTTTAACCACTAGGCCAACACTCCTACACCCTTTTTTTTTTTCATTTTTAATATTAATTTAACTTAACCGCATACGCCTAATTAATGTCTGCATACAAAGCATGACAATAGTCCAGACAAAGTGTGAAAAAAGCTTCAGTTAATGTCTCCAGGTCAGGATCCCCAAGATTGGTTTCACTTTGGCTTTTTGACAAAGTTGATAAAATGCTTTTCTGTTGATCTGTTTCTTAAGACTGGATTCAAACTTAACCCCAGATTTCTAAAACAGTCCCCAAGATAAACTGACAGCGAACCAAGATCTAGTTACTGTATATCTAATATCACATTTTTAAGTCATTCTTTTAAACACCACCACTTTTCTATAATTTTAGTTTAATTAAAACCTTCAGAGGATTTTTGCTGGATTCTGAATTTTTATTTAAACCCAACATTACAAATCTGGCTTGCAAATTCTGGTGAAGTTCTCTACATAAATGCTTCGTCTGAATGTGACAGAAGGCAAGATGAGTCTTTAAACACATGAAGGAAAACTCTTTGGATGAAATAAATCTATAAGACACTACAAGATGTATCCCCTTCTTTTCTTTGAGTGCTTCTCAAAAGGACAAGCAGCCATTCTGCTTTACGCTCATGTTTTTTTTTATCCATCTTTAAGTTCCTCACATTAAATTGTCTAAAACTGAGCTAAAATTGCCTGAATTTATCCTATTTAAAACCTTTAGTTCCTTTTTTCATGAATGTCAAAAAGCATCAGGAAAACAGCCCCAGCGTCTGAACAAATGTAAAGGTAGGAAATCGATTCGTTCGAGATATGAGTTTCTATTAATTAATTAGTATTGCATTTATTTGTTTTAGGTCAGAATGCATATGTAATTGGTTTTATTTTATTTGTAACTTTTGTTCTTTTTAATTGCTTTGTGTTTATGGGATATGTTGAGTTATCCCTTAAAACATAAACTCTGTCTGAATGTGTAATTATTTTTAACCTGGTTGAATAAAATCAATAAACAAAAGTTGAATCAGATGTGATCATGAGCAGCACATGATGATTTGGCTTCATTATCGTTGCAAGCAAAGAACACATTTCGTAAATGGAAATTTGGAAAAACAAAATTTTCTTTTCAAATTCATTTTTCATTAAATTTTATATATATATATTTTCTTTTTACAAATAATGTTATTTGTTCACATTTAATTTTTCAAATGTTCTTTTAATGATTTAAAAATTTTCAATTCTTTTCACTTCTAGGGGCGGCTTTTCCTTTGACGTAAGGAAGGAAGAAACATTTCTATTGGATGTTAGTATTGCTCAATGTTCACATCATGAGTGAGCATTTTTATTGGGCTTAAAGTGAAGGGAATGTGATCAGTAAAATTCTATTTGAAAAATAATGCAATTTGTGAAACTTAATATAGGAAACAAAAATAACAACTAGAAATGATCAAATGTGTCAACATTTTTTTTTTATTAAATAAATAAGTGAAACAATGAAATCTGAGAAAATAGCAGAGTGACTCTCAGAACCCTGATTAAATTTTTTTTATAAATGTTTTTGTTTCTGGATTGCTTTTTTTAAATTCAGTTTACAAAATGTGCTCTTTGCTTTTAACAAAAATGGAACAAAATTACCTCCATATATACATAGATCAGTTACTCAGTATTTAAATGGCCATTTACAAAATTGAGCCTAGGTGGACGTTCAACTGAAGAAACTGATTACTCGCCTTCATCCGCCAATGACACAACCAATCAGCTTTAAATCACACCTCCATGAAAGCAAATCGGTATCCAAAGTTCATCTTAAAAGGCCTCTGATCCGCAACTTGTCCGCTACCCTGTGCACAGGTGGTGGTTGACTTTTTTTTTTTAAGTACATTATTTCAGTCTTTATATATATTTTAGCCATTATTAGGAGCCGGTCTAGAGGGTCCAAAGGACCAAATCTTGCTCTGGAGCCGCAGGTCCTGCTCTAAATTGTCCCCGTTTTTAATCAATCAGAGCATCCATAGTGCCTGCCATTGTCCACATGGTGGCGCTGCAGAGTAGCAGATGAATAACAGACACTGATTAAAAAGAAGTCCCACTTGCTGGACAGCACTGGAGCTCCAATAGAAGTGCCACGGCTGCCAAAAGCTCTCCTGGCCTCTGCTCTGCCCTAAACATCCGGCGGCTGCTGGAAGTGGTGAAGCACAGGCAGGCAGAGAGGGACATGTAGGCGGTGTGGAGCACAGAGGAAAAGATGTTCTACTGCAGGAAGCTGTGTGGGCGTACGTTGCTCTCCATGGAGCACAGTGATGATCCCAGCTCCATGGAGCCTTTCCACATGGCTAATTTCTGTTCCACACCTGGCCTGGAGCCCATCCCAAACTTTCCACCCTCCTCTGTCTGTTTAAAAGCCTCTCTAACCACTAATGGATGCTGAGAGCACTCACTGAGAGGTCTTAACGCACACAGAAGCCTGCTGATCTTTACATGTTAATGGGATTCAAAAACACTTGACATTTATAATACGAGCTGCTTTTCATCACCGTCAGCCTCATAAAGATTTATATAGATCAACACAAAGTGTAACTGTGAGGTAAAAAGAAAATAACCTTGGTTTCCAACATTTTCTCAATAGAAAATAAAAACTAGGACATGCATTTCCTTCAGTCCTCCTTAACGACACAGTACAGTGATCGGCAGACATTTTCAGATGTTGCATCTTCTTCCAATAAAACTGAAACCATCTTATTTTATCAGAAGATAGTGCTGATCTGAAATGGGAGATAATGCATCTATTTACTTTATTTTTAAACCTCCCCCTGGGTCAGAACCTCTCTTTTTTTATCTTGGCCATTCTAACCTATAAATCTGCTTTAATCTAAACCATCCATTCTATCTCCTCAGCAACAGTCTGGGTTTTCTGCAACCTCTAGCAGGTCATCTTCCACGATTATTCTGGATTTAGCTTCCTCAAAAGAACTCCCACAGCATGATGCTGCCACCACTATGGCTTATTACATTTGTAGCAAACTGCGAAGATGGCTTCATGATATATATGATAAATGGCGTCCTTACCACTTTGCTGTTGGGAGATATCTTCAATACACTAAGAGTTGTCTTTTCAGGAGATTTTCCCACTAGAACTGTGGATTTCTAACCTGACTCCACCGACCCGATGGATTTCGCTCAAGCTTTCCATCATGGAAACCTTCTGTTGAAATAATTTTTTTGGGAAGGGGCTTAAAATACTTGGTTAGTTGATTGGCCTGTATTGGTGATAGACGGCCCGAATAAAACCAATCAGATCAAGCAAGCATATGACGGTATTTCAACAGAGCGCGGCATTTATCAAGAGGGAGCCAATGCGATAGATCAAACTCTTGTTGAAACCAGTGGGGAGAAGAGCAAAAACATCTTTTTCCTCTCGGAGAAAGCCTTTCCAGAAACAGTGAACACCTCTTCCTTCAGTGAAGAAATACTCTGTAATTCAGCCAAAACTTGCTCGAATAGCCACGCTTAACGCTAGTTTCATCGGCAAGCTAGAAGCCGCCATGTTCCTTAGACTGAACTGTCGCTGGGCTTCTCGCAGGCCACACCTCAACCTCTCAAAGCCAACGCTGATTGGGCGCCTCTCTCGCTTGGTGAACGCTCCAAAATTTTTTTAACTAAGAAAAGCGCCAGACTGAAAAGTCCCTGGAAAAGTCATGAGATCAGGATGGTCTCCACGAAGGCTAGTGGATTTCTGCAGCCCCTCCAGAGTGACCATGGTCCTCCTGTCCACCTCTGATTGATTCTCTCCTTGAACAGCCAGTCACTCTAGGTGTGTCTTGCAGTTGGTCCATCCTCTCTTGATGATCAAATGATGAGCCGATCAGAGCTCTACAAGATGTTTAAAGCTTAGAATGTTGCTCTAGAACTTAACTTTGTTTTAAACCAAAGCAGAACCCTGACTTGTCTGCCAAGTTCTTCGGTCTCTGTGATGCTGGTTGTTCTCTAGATGAGTTCTCAAACTTCTAAGGCCAGAACTAAAACATGTGCATTTAGACTCAGATCGATGCAATACTGTGACTGCATAATAACCAGATTTTATGCAAGAGTGTCGGAGTAAAGGGGCCTTGATACCCCAGAAAGAAGACTTTTATTAACTTGCGTCTAAAACTAGAAGAAAAAAAACCTTTCTCTACTTTAAAGGGAAGAGGCAGACAATTTCTCCATTGTTAGATCAATAAAGTTCAATTTTCTTTCTTTTTCTTCTTTATTTTTTACGTTTGATAAAATTAAATTTATCTGTCAATCGAAAAAAAATGACAACAATAGAACACATTAAAACTGTTTTTAGAATTAAAAAGATTAGTCCAAGAATTTGAATAAAGCTATAGATCTATCATGAGGCAGATCTAAAGCTCTCTGGCTCTTTGGGTCATAAACTTTTTTATCTGCGGTGGATGAGTGGGAATATCTGACCACTTGAACCAGGTGTCGAAGAGTCAGGCTACGTCTCCGGTTCATAGAGAGGTTTTAAAAACACCACATGACATGTGTTTGGCTTGGCATGAGAGGCCCCTCAGAGGGAGAAGTTATCTGTCCAGCCAGGCAGATGGAGAGCTTCACAGGCGTACCTGATGGAATGAGACGCCTATTTCAAACTTTGGCTTTCATATGTTAAACATGCAGATCATAGTAATGACTATTACACAGCCAGGAGAGGCAGATGGTTTTTACTAATAAGGTCAACTAAACCATTTAGTTTTTAAAGGTGTTCTTTCAGATCACCATACTCAAAGCTAATACGCATGTGCAAGAAGTAAAATTTACTTTTATCCCTTTAGTTTTGTACGAAAAATAGACTTTAAATTACCTCAATGGGCATGTATCCCTTTAGTCATGTACAAAAAAACAAAAAAACAATTTAAGGTGATATTGCCATACGGTTCAATAAACACCATAAAGTAAGTAATTACTGACAAAACAAATGAAAACCCCAAAATTCAGAATAAATGTCAGAAAATTAGAATATTAAGTAAATAGTGAACAAAACCTGGTTTCATGGTGCCATAATCACTTATAAAGGCCTTAAGTGTCTCTTGCATTGTATTTAGGCTACACACAATCATTTTGGGGGTATTTTACAGTTCATTGAGAAATAAAACGATGACTTTTGTCTTTCTGGAGATTTGTGTGAACCTTATTAACTGGAAAAACGATCAAGAAAATAAGTAAAAAATTCTAAATGAAGTGTATTTATCCTTAATTTGAGCAGTTAAACAAGATTTTTTAAGCCAATGGAATGAGAGTTTTTACTTTTAAAATAAGACAATGCAGTTGAGTTTTCTTATTTTAAAAGCAAATTGTCTTGTTCTATTACATCCTCAATTCAAGAACAAAAAAAGGACTTATCTAGAGTTCGATTCTTTCCAGTGCAAGACGTCATGCTAAGGAGGTTGGTTGTTCACAGAGCTTTGTTTCCGAGCTCACCCATAGAGAGGAAAAGGGAAGGAAAGGATGTGGTAGAAAAAGTGTTCAAGCAAAAGGAATAACTATATCCTGGAGAGGATTGTGGAAAAAAGAAAAAAAAAACATTAAGAAAGTGTGGGATATTCACAAAGATTGGACTGCAGCTGGATTCACTGCTTCAAGGACCACCACACAGATGTCTGAAAGATGCCAGTTTCAGCTGTCGCCTCTGTTGTGTCAAGCGACTGTTCCACAAGAAACAGCCTCTGAAGTTACTTCCCAAGGCTAAAGACAAAAACTTGACTGCAGCTGAAAGGCTGGAAGCTGTATTCCCTGTTCAAAGTAACGTTTGCAATTCCTTTGGAAATCAAGGTCCTGGAGTCTAGAGGAAGAGCAGAGAGGCACAGAATCCACATTGCTTGAGGTCCAGTTAGAATTTTCCAAAGTCAATGATGGTGTGGCATACCATGTTGGGGTCTATTGTCTTTTTTGAGGTCAACATAGCTGTCAACCAAAAGTTTTAAAGCACTTCAATCACCAGACAAACTTTCTGGAGATGCAAATCCCGTTTTCCAATAGGAGTTGGCTCCTGCACACAGTACCTGGTTTAAGGACCGTAATATTCTAATTTTATGACCAGCACTGGTAGACCTGCATTTGGTTAGATTATCGTGAGCAGGTTGCATGATGACCATAGGAAAAAAACTGTTGTTGCACAGAGATTGTGAATTAGTGCATTCAGGAACCATTCCTTAAGATCATTTGAAGGCCATTTATTTCAGCTCCATCCATTTTTTATCCAGTTTTTTGTTTGATTTCTCAATGCATGCCTGTGTTGTTTAAATTGAGACTGATATTGAGAAAGCAAAACAGCAGCGGAAAATAGAAGGGATCGGTTGGGCTGATGGCAATCCTTGGTCCTGCCATCTCTGTAGTTGAAGATTTGAAGAAGAATTGAAGAATTCAACTTTATTGTCATTATACTGTCACAAGTACGAAGCAATGAAATTAACTTTCTGCATCCCCATCCCCTTGGGGAGCCGTGGGCTGCCATTGTGCGGCAACCAGGGAGCAGTGTGGGGTTAAGGGTCTTGCTCAGGCACTCAGAGTGGCAGTCCGTGGGAGTGGAACCCTCAGGAACCCAAGCACAATGCCCTAACCGTTAGCCCACTGCTCCCCGGTCTTGTCTTGTCAACAAGCCGAATATTATCTATGCCAAAAACACAAATAAAGTCTGATTTTTGGCTCTCAAGAAGCTGATTTTTGAAAACTTCAACGGTCAGTCAGATCAATCAGGTCAATGAGGAAAGCCGGGAACGCTGGAATGAAAGAAGGAGTCTCAGAGTGTCATGATCTGGCCTGTTTGCTCTCTCCTTAATTAGTCATTCTTTTCACCTGTCATTTTCCCTCCCCTGCCTCGACTATAATTTATTCCCCTCACCTGTTTCCTCTAGTTTATATTCAGTTCAGCTGAGCATTTGGGCCAGATCATTTCTTGTCTTTTTGTCAGCCTGTCTGTTAGTTTTATTTCCTTGGTTCATGTCCTGGATCCTAGCAGCCAGTGGAAAGAGGGTTTTAGTGTTTGTCTCGCCTCCTGATTGTCCACTGTTCCTCCCCCGAGTCCTCTGGGGAGTTTTGCGCTCATTATGGGGAGGTTAAGTTTTTATCCAGTAAGCCCTGGCTCCAGGGAGGAGCACCAGTTTAAAGTCCTGCTTCAAGTTCCGGTTCCTAATGTCCTGTCTCGCTGCTACTCCTCTTCCACTGAGCCTGCTCATCTGCACCTGATCCTGTCTGCTCCTGTGGCGTGACCACCTGGTCATGCTTCTGGTCCCAGTCAGACTCTGAACCTCCTGGGAGCCTGTGGATGCCTGGAAGTCTGGATCCTGCCACCTGTTTCCTGTTCCTGCCTGTTCTGGATCTGTTCCTGTCTGTTCTGGATCCTCACCAGGATCGGCTTCCAGACCTCTGGGACTGCAGCACTGGGGACACTTGTCGTGAGTCTGGACTGTTAAACCAGGTAAGTGACCAACACAGATAATCATCTCTTGTCTGTTGATGCGTGGTCACTTACCTGTGTTTCCCTAGAGTGTCTGAGGGTGGTGATTGCCCGCCCCGCCTGCAGTGTCCGAGCCCACAGCTCAGCTTTTGTTTTGTTTTATTTTGTCAGCGTTTTGAACTTTCCTACTGACTGTCTCTCCTTGAATACTGGGTCCCTTCTGTTCTCAGTTCACAACACAGAGATGGTTTGTTGAATTATGAGTGCCGGTTTACTTGAGATTTTGGGTTGTTGCGGGGTTGAGGGTTTGTTGAAAGTCCATGATCCTTGGTTTTTGTCCCACAGAGGAGAGATTGAACTTGAGGTACGTGCCTTGAAGCACTTTGGGAGGACAGGATATGCAGGAGGAAGAAGCAAGGATCCCCTCCAATGCAGGGCTGGAAGCCCGCTTTAACTAAAACAACTTAAACTCAAACCCCATTCCCTGACAATCTGTTTTGCAATCTCATACTGCTGTTGCCATAAAAACCTAACTTCAGCTCCTTTCATACGTCCTTCCCCTTATTTTGCTCATAGAATACAGTTGTTGTCTTCTTGAACACTAAACCATTTTGTATAAAAGATTGTTGGAAACCCTGAATGAACAGCAGAAACTCTAGGTTCAACCCAACTTCAAAGAGTTGAATTTTGGACTGGAGCTACTTTATTGGTTAATACCTTCTCTGTCCATAATGCTGTTTAACTAGCTCCACCATGACAGTGGACAGTTCCATCCACCTCCAGGCCTCAGATGGTTGTCAATCTGAGGGGAGAGGTGTTCTCTGAACAGAAGATCTCTTGGCTGGCCTTCAGATTAATCACTTCTCTGCAGTTACCTAATCTTACTCCTACTTCAGCTTTGCTGACCTCTTGTGTTCTTGTGCCTCCCAGGTCAGGGCTAAAGTTGAGATTTTCTTGTAATCCTTCCTATGACAGACATCTCCTGGAGACTTGACTGCTTCAAGTGTGTCTTCTGCAGCTCCTTCAACTCTGCTGTGGCTCAGTCTTAAGAGTCGCTACCATTTCAGTCTGAGAAGTTGCAGGTTTGATCATAGATTCTGACACATGTCAGAATGCCCTCAGGAAAGGCACTTAACCCCATGTCGCTTACAGTGCCAAAGTATGTGTGTTTGAAAGCGGGCATGGCTAAATAAAAAGAGATAAAGTGCTACAGCGTGACCAGGAGAGCCCTGTATACATTAAATGAATTTACTGTTTCCTCTAGCCTTTGCCTCCCTATCTTAGCTTTCTCTCTTGTCCCACTTTGGTTGAATTCCCTTGAAACAAGACCTGCAGCTTGTGACATTAGAACTTCCCAACAAAACCCTAACTCACTCGTGTCAACCTCAGAACAGTAAGGTTACCAATCAGCCTGTAAGTCATACTTTTATAACGGTGGGAAGAAGCTGGGTACTAGGAGAGAACTGAAGCCTGCACACGGAGAACATGCAAACATCATGCAGAGGGTTTTGAACACGGACCTTTCTGCTGCTAGACAACAGTGCTGCAGACGGTGGCAATGTGAAATCCTCCCGGTGATCCATGGCCCTAAATAGGTTAAAGGTATAGAGAACAATTTTTTATCTCCAGGTAGATCATCTTTCTGGTGATATGTTTTACATAAGGCCAGAGATGGCAAAAGTACTCACTTTCTGTACGGGTAAAGTACAGATACTTGTGTTAAAAATACTGTACAAAGCACAGGCTTGTAAATTTACTTAAAAGATAAAAGTAAAGAAGTAAACCACTTTTTTCATGCGTTGCCTACATTTTAAATGGATGTCTGCCAATAGGACTAGATCTCTCCGTTGTGTTCATTTTCAATCATCTAAAATCGTCCATGCTACTGTGCTAGCATACCGCCACCAAGCTGCAAATGATTTGCGCCAATGAATACGCCCGAATCTGTGGAATTCATCTTGAGTGGTCGTCAAATGCAAGCGTAGATTCCCATCCAATTAGATTGAATTTGGTATTGATGAGGGTGAAAAATAATATTGGTAACTCCATTGAAATGATTTTCCGAAACAAAAGTAACAAGACAATTTTTTTAAAATGTAGTAAAGAGTAGAAAAGTACAGATATTTGTGTAAAATGTAGGGGTAGAAGTAAAAATTAAGCCATAAAATAAGTAGTAAGTAAGAAGTAAAATATCAAGAAAAATCTACTTGAGGAGGCACGTACTTGAGAATATTTGTACTTAGATTGCTTATCTCTGCATAAGGCCCTCACAATGATCGGTTAGCCATCAATATCCTTTTCTGGCGTGTGCACTTATAGGAACTTTGTATCTGTGAGGCTTCACGGTTTCAGACAGTCATAGGCTCACCTTTCGTGGTTGCTTTGAAAATGGCGAGATTAGGTAAGGATTCTCTGGTGTAAGAAGGGAACAAAGAGGAGGCCTCAGAAGAGGCGATTATATCCCAGGAAATGCTTTACACTAGCGGCGCTCTAACTAAAGCACTATGGGATTTTGCTGTCTGGTGAAGCCAGCACAATAAGCCATAGGTAAGCTGCTACCCAGCAGTGGCGACTAATAACAAAGACGTTGGCAGGCACGGTGCAGATGGACCAAGGGAGGGAAGTGATCATCTGTCCAAGCGGTAAGTTGACTTGTTGATTAAGTTCAGTATTAAGACGCCACTCTATATAATGATTGTGTGGGATTTAGGGGTTAGGAAGCGGGGCGTTCGGACACAGTAAGCCTTGAATGAGCCTATGAGAACAGCAGCTTTTCAAACAGAGCGTGCTTGCGAGGAGAAATGTGCATGCTCTTGCACGATAATTTTTTTTTGAAAAGTGGATACCTTTAATTGTAAACCTTAAACCAATTTAAACCCATTTAACCAAATGAAAGTTTAATTTATTCAACAGTAAAAAAACTGTAAAAAAAGGTTAAACCTTTTGTCGATGAATAAACTACAAAAAGAAAAAGTTATTTTTTTTAAACTTGTGGAAGCTGGAAAAAAAATGGCTTCCAAACTCATAAATTTATATGCAATTAAGAAAATATTCGATATTTGGTAGAACTCCCCTTTTTAGTTTTATGTTTTATAAGTGACTGAGATCAAATTTATTATCTTTTAACCTTAAACACCTAACATTAAACCGCACACTGATTAAATGCTTTTGAATTATTTTTGCAGAACCTGAGTTTTAATCGCCAAATGACATTTAAAAGGAATTGTTTATTCAAAAAGTAGCGTGAGCCCTTTGAAAGGCTTTCATTTTTCAGGGTTTTTGTCCTTTTGGTTTTTAATTACATTCTTTACTAAGTGACTAAGAAAGGCTCTTGATGATAATTCAATGAGTCCATGTGAGAGGCAAAGCGCCGCTGCCTTTCTCACCTCTTAATTGGTCAGTGTCACTTTCGCCCGGCACTCAGCTTGGTTCCCAAGGAAACAACAAGTCTGTATTCACCCAGACT
The DNA here is from genome assembly GCA_018398635.1 of Cyprinodon brontotheroides. Classification (NCBI taxonomy): domain Eukaryota; kingdom Metazoa; phylum Chordata; class Actinopteri; order Cyprinodontiformes; family Cyprinodontidae; genus Cyprinodon; species Cyprinodon brontotheroides. The sequence continues at coordinate 36,054,985 of JAGKQL010000031.1, read as the reverse complement.
GCAGTAGAGATTTCTTTTAAATTCAGCTTCTGAGACAGAAACCGCGCTTCCAAGTTCCGGCTTCAGATCAGACGCCAAACAGACACAATCCCTTGACCTCACTGTGGCTTTATAAAACCTGCAAGACTTCCTGCTGAAGATCACATCTCACCACCACGTTTCTATCTTATGATACTTACCTGTTGCATCACGTCTCCATGACAACCAACTCCCTAATGATGAGGGCTTTTGTAACACATAAGCCTGCTGGTGTTGCTGAGAGGAAATAGGATCCAAACACCTGCTGCTAGCTGTAAACTCGGCCAAATCAGAACCTGAATGTTTGTAATTGATCCCAACACCATGCTGTGTCATCTGCATGAATTTGATTGGGTTTGATTCAATTCATTCAATTCAGTTTATTTATATCAGGGGCTAATTCACAACATGTCATCTCAAGGCACTTTACGGACAGATCATACGGTCAAATTGATACAAGTTTTCTATCTAAGGAAAACCGATTTATTTCATTGACTCAAGTGACTCAAAACCACAATCCCCCACACTAAGCATGCTTGTAGTGACAGTGGAGGAAAAACAGGAAGAAACCTCCAGCAGGGCAGGCTCGGTGTGGCTGGCCATCTGCCGAGGTGGACTGGGGTTCAAGAGACGAAGCAGAGATACAAAAGCAGCTGTAAAGGCGGCTCCAGGAAACTTACACAGCCAGGCAGACGGCTCCAAGGCAGCTCCCATGCCAGAAGGACGAAGAAGATCCACTCAGTCACAGTCAGGGAAACAGGACTACTGGAAAACAGGCGATCTCCAACATCATCAAAGGTAAATGATGTTTCTCTTCCAGGATGGAGTCACAGCCAAACAGGAACAGACCAGATGAAAGCTACTCTACCGAGGAAAAGCAGAAGAGCAGAAGGTTAGAATTGAACTAACAGATTCTTAAGAACAGAGATAGAATGAGCAGAATCTGAAATGCCCTATGTCACTCCAGCAGTCTAAGCCTATAGCAGCAGAACTTTCCCTGTTCTTTTCTTTAGCTGTCACTGGTGAACAATGGTAGATTATGGAGGATAAAAGTGCCAAAATAAATAAATAAATACTTGGCCATTTAAGGCTTTATATGTGAGAAGGAGGATTTTAAATTCTATTCTTGATTTAACAGGAAGCCAATGAAGAGAAGCCAGGATAGGAGAGATATGATCTCTCTTTTTAATTTTCATCAGAACTCTGGCTGCAGCATTTTGGATCAGCTGAAGGCTTTTAACTACAGTTTGTGGACTTCCTGATAGTAAAGAATTACAATAGTCCAGCCTTGAAGTAACAAATGCATGGACTAGTTTCTCAGCATCACCCCTGGACAGGAGACTAATATAAAAGTGCCACAATTGAATAAATAAATACAGCGATAAACAATTAATTAAATGTGTAATTCATTAAATAAATAGAGAATTAAATATATAAATGTGTCATTAATTTAATCTGGAAAACAGGTAGCGTCTCAACATAACATTTTCCCATTGTCTAAAATTCTACCAATATATATAATTATTTCTCCAGTGTGCTATCATTAACATGAACAAACTGAATTCAGATAGATAAGTTTAAACCTGTGTGCCTTTAATTCAAAAAAATATTCAGAGTCTTTCTAAAGAATGTTTATGGTCAACTGTAGTTCCAAATGCAGCACTAAGATCAAACAGAACAGGTTCAGATACAAGTCCATTATCTGAGGCCAGCGAGAATATCATTGAGTGACTTTCACCAGAGCTGTTTCAGTTAGCTATGATGAGCTCTGGTTTGCAGAAGCACATGATATCAAAGAAAACATTAACAGAAACTTTACTTAGTGACCAGATATGGAAGCTTTATTAGAATAAAATGGGACAGGATTCATGGCTAAAACATCTAAATGAATTGAATAAGACTGTAAATAAACTTAAAGAATCATCTGATGCCTGTTGTGAGGAGTTTCCCTTTTCTTTTTCTTTAGCTGTCACTGGTGAACAACGGTAGATTATGGAGGATAAAAAGTGCCAAAATTAAATAAATGAATACAGCATTAAATAAATAATTAAATGTGTCAATAATTAATTAAATGTGGAATTAAATAAATAAATGTGTCATTCATTAATTAAAACCACGTCACTAATATAAAGTGCCACAATTAAATAAATAAATACAGCGATAAACAATTAATTAAATGTGTAATTCATTAAATAAATAAGAGGAAAAATATATAAATGTGTCATTAATTTAATAAAATATGTCTTCATTTTATTAAAAAATATATATAATTATTTCAGTGTGCATTTAATTATTTCATGGTCCTGTGTCGCAGTGCATCGAAACCATTAAAAGAATCTGTCAAACTCACCCATCAAAGTTGGGGGGCGGTATCTAACTACTACCTGATTGGTCACCCTGCACATTAAAGAGGCGAGAAGCAAATGGATTACAGAGCTGGATTGGCGTTAACCCGCCCCCATAACTTTGATGGGGGCGGGGTTAATATTATGTTTTATAACTTCACACTAAACAAGCGTAAAGATCCCAGCAGGAAGCAGCCTGAAAAATCAACCCAGCATAATTTGCACAACTTAAACGTAAAGCAGTCTGCACATTTGTAGTTCTTTTGTGTGGCAGGGTTAGTGCCACCCTCCTCAGAGTTGCTTGTAGTCTCGGTTAAAGCGCACAGAGGCCCTCAGACGATGACGATATATGTCAACATATAATTTACAAAAGCTATGAAAATATTTTATAAGGTTTAAAAGTTGCAGAAAAGTTTGGGGGAGCGGCGGCCTAGTGCTGAAACACAGAGCCTCAGATCCTCAATCCTCAGAACCTCAATCCTGAGGTGTAGGAGACAAACAAAGACACACAACCATGCACAAACATCCTCGCACAAGGACTGTGGGAGGAAGCTGGAGTACCCAGAGGGAACCCACATATGCACAGGGAGAACATGCAAACTCCATGCAGAAAGACCCCGGGCCAGGAATCGAACCCGGAACCTTCTTGCTGCAAGGTGCATTGGATAATAATGTGTAATTTATTAAAAATAAATCATCAGCTGGCTATAAAAAGAATAATTCTCATACCCATTATCTTCCATTGTATCCAGGACCGGGACAGCAGTCTCAGCAGAGACTCCTAGACCTCCATCCCCTCAGACAACGTTTTCTATTAGTTTTCCTGAATGTTGGCAATAACATTTTTACTGGTTAGCAGAAAAGGTTTGTTGGCATAGTGGTAGCAAAGTTTGTAGCACAGTTGCCTTGCAGGAAGACGGTTCCAGGTTTAATTCCTGGGCCAAACTCTTTCTACATGAAGTTTGCATGTTTTCCCTGTGCATATGTGGGTTCCCTCTGGGTACTCCAGCTTCCTTCCACAGTCCAACTTGTGCGAGGATGTTTATGCATGGTTGTGTGTCTTTGTGTGTCCCTGTGTTGCCCTGCTCTCTGTGTACCCCGCCTCTCACCCATAGACTACCAGAGATAGGCTCCGGCCCCATCGTGACCCCGACGGAATAGGAGGGTGAAGATAAATGAATAAAAATCTGTAAAATACCATTTCGAAAAGAATGCGATTTATAAAACTCCATGGAATGGGGAGCTGATATGGTTTAGAGGGGCAGCGCATGACTCATATATTGGTTGTTGCAGGTTTTAGTCCCGATGTTCTGTCAGGTCAGCATACCCCGTCAAACCAGCATACCCATAGTGACACTGCATGCAGAAAGACAGATTAAAACAACTTCTGTTACATTTGCAGATGAGTTTGACAATAAGAGAGGTTAGCTCTAGCCTGGCAGTAGTCCTACTCAATTCTAAGTCAGAATGGGTCTGATGCTGCTCCATAGAGCTGTGATTATGGAAGCGTGTTTTGAGCGAACCAGGAAAAAAAAAATGCCTCTGCACTCAATTGGATAGACCTACAACCAATAAGAACAGCGGAGTGCGTGGCGTATGTTACTTGCGACGCATAGTTGTTGTCAACAAAAATCAAAGCGTGCAGTTTCACGCCTAGAATAAGAAGATGAGCCTTGATAAGCGTTTCTCTGTTCCTCTTTTAAAATTAATTTGCTGTCCATATCTTCTAGAACAGACCTAATAGCAGAATCTACTCACCTCAACTCTCCAGCGGCAGCCATTGTTGTTGTCACCCATCGCGTGCTTTGGTCACGTGGTTGGTGCGTTACTGTTGATCATCTGTCCATCATGGTATAAAGCCCGCCCTGACAATTTTGATTGGATTAAGCCTGACGGTGGGCGATAATACTGGCGCTACTATGGAGCAGAGCCAGACCGAACTTCCGACCTCAAACCTTGTGGGGCGGGACTAAGTTCCGGAATGGCACCCAGGCTAGTTAGCTGCTACGTCAGGGTGTGAAGTAGCAAACACAGAAAGCAAGGCTGTCTGTGTTTAAAGCAGTTTAGAGTTAAATTCTGTTTACCTTAGACTAAAATGTTTTGTTAATTACATCACGGATAATCAAACTAGCTTACCTTACTTTCGTTATGCTTTTCTGGGAAGTTTGTTTGTTTACCTTCAACTACAACTTTTTGTTTATCTCATCACTCATGAATAAATTAGCCAAGTAGACTTCCTATCACTTATAGTGTCAGACGTATGCAAATCTGATGTGTTGCACATGCGTATTGACTATGGGTACGCTGGTCTCCTGATCTAACAGAACACCGGCCCTCCTGACCTTTGCCGAATGTCTCTCTCCTCTCCTCTAACCCACTTTCCTGTTTCCATACTTTCAAACATAACAAAATAAAGGCCACTAGAGCCTAAAAATAAAATAAAAAAACAAAAAATAAAAACTTGATGTAGTAAATAAAGGTCCATTGTTGTTGCGAGCAAAAAAAAAATATTTGTAAATGTGGAAAAAAAGAAACATTTCAGAGATGAAAATGAAAACATTTGCAAAGTTACTTTGCTTCTCCTTTAGTTTTACCGATTTGTTTTATATATATATATATATATATATAAAAAACTTTCAATTATTGCATTCTTTGTTAGATGTGCTCTCTGCTTGTAGCAATAATGGAAAAAACTCATTCCATATTTATCCTCTCTATGAGAAAGCCACCCAGCAGCTTGTTCTCTTTTTCCTGTCAGGTTGTCAGAGGAAATCACGTCCACACGTTGCACGGTTAAAGGTGACTTACACAACCACTAAGATCTATGACATCAGCATCCCAGAGTTCTCTGGGTCCAGTAGGAGAAGACGACTATCCATGAAGTGATCATGATTACCGAAGCTAATTCAGGTAAAAAAAAGTGTTTAAAACCAACCCAACATTTCTGTCTTTGCTGATATTTACATTTTATCCTTCAACTTGTTTCCTTTTATTTCAAAATAAAATTTCTTAATGGCTTCTTTGCAACATTTTTTGATAAATGTCTAAAGTTTTCGACACAAGTGATGTTTTACAGTTAAGGCTTTTAAATTCAGGACTCCCAAAGCAAGTAGTTCCAGCAATTTTTAAACTACTCTAGTAAAATATGTGATGTGATCTAGTTGTGAGAGTCTTTGCTCTAAAGATATCTGTTTCAAAAGGGAATACGTCAGGTTTCTGTTTTAGGTCCACTTTTATTAACTACATCCATAAATAAATTGGGTCATAATGTGGTCCATACAAATTTTCCCTTTATGCTGATGACGCGGTCATTTACTTTGTGTCCTGTCTTAGACTTGCCTTAAAGGACATATAGATTGCTTTTAAAGGCTTTCAGGATAATTTAACACAGCTGAATCTTTTTTTAAATGTTTCACTACAAACGAGCCCAAAAAAACAAAACACAAACTGACTCTGACTTTGATATATTTAAGCTAACTTTCATGTTTGTTTTTTCCAAATATTTTAGAAAAAACACTAAATATAAATGTTAGCTATAAATTATGCAAACTTTGAGCAAAGTTGCTGTTTCACACATAAAAATGTTCTGAATTTTGAACAAATTATTTAATGCTAATGCTAACTAATTAGTTAGTGCTAACTTCTTTCTGCTGAAGAAGTTAGCATTGTGGGCTTCAGACTGTAAGATGTCTGAAGCATTTAAGCAAAATTTAATATTTAAGGAATTGACTCTTTACAAGTCTTTAAATATGAGTCCTGTCTCTATGGCCAATAAATAAAGCTGGAATGAAGCAAAATATTAATTTTATAAAAGTATGATGTTTAGTCTTTAAAGAAAATATAACAAATAAAACTAGGCTACTCTATGGAATACTATTTTACATTTTTTATTTTGGAATATTTCATATTTTTTTACTTATTTTAAATTTAAATTCTACGTTAATTAATTAAATTAATTAACTCATAATTAATTCAATTAATTAAAATTAATAAATTGATTAAATTAAAGAATTAATTAATTAAATCAGAATGAGAACTTAAGTAACAATGATAAATCTAACTGGAAAAAAATTAGAGCAACTCTTTTCAAGTTGGTTCAAAGTAACATTAATCACATGAAAAATTTACCTCAATACATTAATAATAATAATACTTTTGATTTAAGGTACATTTTAAAACAACCAAGGACACTGCAGGACAGACAATCAGTAGAGTAATGCAGTGTTGACTAACTAAATTTGAATAAAACCATCAACTTAAATTTGAAATCATTATATTAAAATAGAACTGTAAAGAAAACACATTCAATGGGTTTAAAGTAACATCAGTTACTATGTATATATAACCTATATAACCAGCATTATGTCTTCAGTAAAAGGGGTAAAAACAGGGGCCAGGGCCAGTTTTTCAGGGGCACTGGCCCCCATTGACCCCTGTCTAGAAGCGTTCATGCAGAAAGCTTCATAAAAAGGAAAACGCGAGAATTAATGCATTAATATTTAATGTAGCAAAGCTGACCTGAGTCCAACCATTATACCATCATCAGTGTTCCTGTCATATGAAGGGAACTTAATGTGAAAATGAGGATCGTCAATCTGCTTTGTTTGTGTGTTTCTTCTTTTCTGTGTCAGGGTCTCTGCTGAAAAAAACTCCCTCAGCAACAAGTGCATCCATAAATGGAGGCAGCAGCCTGCAGCCTGAGCTCCAAACGACAGGTATAACACAGGAGAAAGCCTTATGGCTGTATCCCGGGCTCAAAGGTGTTCATGGCTGTGGCACATGTGTGAGGCCCGGTACCATGAACTGCATTCCTGCTGCAGAGAGGCCTCCAGCATAGGGGCTTGCTGATGTATCCCTCATTTAATCACATTTAGAGGAGGCTGGAAGCTGCGGACGAGGAATGCCGGACCACCTGGGATCGGACTCTGGAGCTCACATGGCAGAACACGCTTGTTGCTTATAAAGCAGCTGGCTTCCTTCCACTAGAATCTTTGGAGCTTGGATCTGTCCGTCACAGAACGGCCCGCCTCCTGTCAGAGCGCCACCTAATCCTGCCTTCCACTTCCCTCCTCAATCCTGCTCCGGGTCTTGTTTCTCGCTTGTTCCCTACTTTGAAAGTAGGTCAGTGTTTGCTTTGTATTATTCAGCAACTGGAATGATTGTACTGTGAGGGTTCCTGACTGTGATCCTGGTGACATGCATGCAGCCGGGGGTTTTTAGAGCAAAGAGAAACTCACCAGGAACAAGACATCCTGCCCAGCCAGCTTTAGTATCTGACACTTGAAAGAAAATTGGCTTTTCCCTTTAGTTTAGCTTCCTCATACTTTAACTACAAACCTCCGTGTCCTGTCAGTCCCCCCGTCAGCCTGTCGGCGGGAGAATAAACAAGCACCTTATTAACAAAGAAATCATTACAGACAAAGAATCCAAAGCTGTCAGAGTGCATGTATGAACATGCAAGTGTGGAAACAGTGCACTGCTGCATGGTTTTGATGCAGATGAATTGATATTAAGTCCAAGCTGGGATCCTACCTGGAATGCAGAACTGTTGCATAAACCCAGAGGACTTTGGTTGACCTGTGGTTGATGCATTTTTGGCCTGTTGTGAGCTGACACTAATTTCTCAGAAAAAAGACACAGAAGGCAGCGTCATTAGCATCCACTGGCGGTCGATATCACTTCGGTATACGTTGCTTTTCTGAAGAAGACAATGTGAAACCACATTCTTTGGAACTGAGTAAACTGAATTGACCAGCTCCTCCTCCTGCTGCTGTTGCTGCTCCGGCTTTACACTTACAAGGAGGAATGAGAGAACAAAACACCTGAAACTCTTCTTGGTATTTCAAATTCAGAGTGAAAATATTTCTAATTGAATTTGCTGCAACGAGCTCTAATATTCTCTGTGGAAAAAAAATGGTAGTCCGCTTAATAGGCTATGAGAAATCTATAAAAACATAATTTGAGGGGTGGATTCTTTAGCAGGAAACAAACTATCACACATAAGAACCAAGGAGATGTTGTTCAATTTCAATCTGAAAAACACAGAGAGAAAAGACAATTAGAAGAAATTTATTGATAAAATTACTTTTTCTTTGGTACTCAGATCATGGCAGGAAACATAGTGCTGAATTTTTTTATAGATATGCATGAACAGGAGTAAAGAACACGGCTGTTTCCCCCCCAGGCCTGAAACTGGTGGTGGAGTGGAGATAGATGAAGTTGGTCAGTCTGTAGACTGCTGGTTGGAGAGGCGGTCTGCTGAGCTTTATGGGGAGATCCAGTGGACTGCGTGAGCTGATACTAGAGCTTCACTCAGGGACCTGGAAGATGGAAGTCCATTTTGGATAACACAGGTTGAGAGAACCTATCCATGATGAGCAAGCATGAAGGGACAGTGGAGAGAAAAAACTTTTGTTGGGAAGAAACCTATGATAGAACCAGGCTCAACATGGCGGTCTTCTGCTGGACCGGCTGAAATGAGATGCGGAATGCAGTAATCACGCGCTATGAAGGAAGTCAGAGTGCATCCACTCTTGCGGATCAGAGGCCTTTTAAAATGAACTTTGGATCCTGATTGGCTTTCGTGGAGGCGTGGTCCAAAGCTGATTGGCTGTGTCGGAGGTGGATGAAGGAATCAGTTTCTTCAGTTGAACTTCTGCCTTGACTCCATTTCTCCAATTAAGATTTAATTATCATCACTAAGCTTATATGGAGTGAATTTTGTTCAACTATTGTTGATAACAAAGAACATGCTTTAAAACTTGAAATATGGAAAAATACATTTAGAAATTAGAATAATAAAAATAAGTGAACCATATAAAAAAATATATATATATTTTTAAAGTGACTATGATGTTTTGATACCTAAATAATTTTTTTTATGTATATCCCTTTATTGTCCCAGAATGAGGAAATTCACTCTCTGCATTTAACCTGGAGCAGTGTGGGGTTAAGGGTCTTGCTCAGGGACCCAGAGTGGCAGTCTGTGGGAATTCCACTCAGAACCTTTGAGACAAAAGCGCAATGCTCTAACCAAGTAGGCTGCCACTCAAAATAATTCTTTATATTTTATTTCTTTATCAATTATTTTCTTTTACATTTAAATGTGTTTTTTACAGATTTTTTTTCTTTATTCTAAATCCTTTTTTTCAATATAATTATTCAATATGATTATAATTATATATTCAATATAATTATTTTAACAGGTCAAAGAATTAAAAAAAATAAAACAGGAGAGTTAACTTTTTTGTAGGTATTGCAGAGCAAACTCTTGATCACCGCAGCGCATTTAACCTTTGACCTTTGAAGACCCTGGAGAAACCGGTTGGTTGAGCTGAGAGCTCTCTAAGGTGTGTGGAGGAGGAAAAGATCACGTCGACAAGATGGGGAGAGACTGCTTAGAAATATTTAGGCAACTTACATACTTTTAAAAAAATGGATGCATGAGCAGACAGAAGGCCAAGAGTTTTAAGGCCACGGTTCGGTTCATGTAACGGGTTTAAAGGTAAGCTGCTGTGTTGGAAGGTAATAAAAGAGCTTGAATAAAATAAATAAGTAGATCATTAACTTTAAAAACATTCAGTTTTCTTTGACGTGGAAATGAAAAACAGAATGGGAAGCTGTGGATCTGGAGGAAGAAGGCACAGCGGCTTTGTAACGTTTCTGTGTTACTTTTACCGACCTGGAGTTACTGACCTGGAGTTAATGACCTGACCTTAACGAGCTGGACTTAATGACCTGACCTTAACGAGCTGGACTTAATGACCTGACCTTAACGAGCTGGGCGTCGCCCTACGGGTTCAGGTGTGTCACAGATAAAACAGGACAAGAGTCCTTTTTATTTTATGTTGAAGAATGAGACAAAAAGATGATTTCCTGTCAGAGGTTTTCATTACACTGATCCTAACTATTCTTCATCTCGTTTTTATAAAGTTTTATTTATTTGAGGTAAAGCTTGAGGACAGCAGACTGGACAACCAGTCGGAGGACCAGTTTGACTGTTAAATTAGTTTAAGATATTGAGTAAATGAGATAAATTATATAATAATTTAACAATATTTAAACTGAAACGCTCAAACCTCTAACACAGTAAGTAATGAAAACTTAGGCTACGTTCACACTGCAGACCTTAATGCTCAATTCTGATTATTTTGTGAAAGACGATTTTTTTTGTGTTGCTGTTAACATTTCTAAATATATGCAACCTTTATGTGATCTCCTGTGTGAACTGCATTCATACAGGTTAAGCGTCCCCTATGCGCAGTAGAGGACGCAATGACGTCACAAGCAAGAATGCTCTGTGTTTATTGAAGTAAACATGGATGGTTTTGCTGCAGCGCATCTACCGATTTTTCCCAACTTTAAAGTCGTACGTGTCATGATTGATTTAAGAGATCTGACTCACATGCAGAGAACCGCTCAGAGAACCAGGGGAAAAGTTCAACAGGTTTATTGAGAAGACTGTACAGGAGTGAAATCTGGAACTCAGAGAACTAGTGAAGCAGAACTGGAAAGTCTGGAGAGGAGATCACAGTGATCACTTCATGGGCCGTCGGAAAAACTGATTAAGTCTTTAGCACACTGGAAGCGGGACTCATGTTTGAGGGGATTCTTGTCTTTCCTTGATCAGAGATTGGTTTGGGTTTATCCAGAGAGGCAACTTGTTGGAGAGCGGACAGGTAGACATTAGTTGGACCCTGAGGAGCAAAGAGGCCGGACTGTCACTTGGAGTTTCCCAAAAAGAGGACTTGAGCGGATATGTGTGGATGTTTTTCCCCATCAGTCTGTGAACTTAGTTATTTAGTTAATCCTTCCAGGGGAGAAGGCCAGGCATCCAGTTACACAGGAAGGCTTCCTGCTGAAAAGGCAAAGAAGACAAAAACAAAGTTAGACTCAGAAACAAAGGCTCCAGATTAGGCTCCAGCTAAACTCGAAAGCAGCTAGAAATTGCCCCAAACTGGCAAAATACTCTGGTCGCCGGTAGTGCCAGTCTGCGGCTAAATACTCTTCAGTGATGAACCAATGAGCCGCGGAACGTGGGAAGGCCAAAGAACAGAGGGCACCACCTGGTGGTGGATGGAGAGGAAAACCACACAAACTGGATTCCCTAACAGTACAGAAGTCAATATTTAAATGTCAAATCCTCTTCAGGGAACCCCAAACAAATTATATAAATAAAATCTTTCTCAGACAATTTTGTGTACCAAAATTTAGATAATTTCTATTTAAAAATAAAATCCTGTCTTAAAATCTGTGGGGTTTTTCTTCTTTATCTTCTGCAGGCCAGTTAGTTATATGTCAGCCTGTAAACCTAAATCCGGCCCATCAATAGCGGTCACCTATCCATCAAATTTTTTTCGGTCATAGCGTCTTGATTCATATGTTGCAGCTAATATACTGGCAGCTAGAAATAAGAAATCAGAATCCTTTTCCTTTCCCATTGAGTTGCGGTCCCAGTGTTCACGGGGATGGGCGTCTGTGTCGGACGAGGCGTGAGAGCTAACAGAACTGGCAAGAATTGCGAGGCAAGGGCTCAAAACATGTACGGCTGGAAGCCTTCTACACCAAACCAAGCTTCTGCCCGCCCTGATCCTCTTCCACAAACTCTTCGTCCTCGCTTTCCCTCCTCTAAATAAAAAATGGATGGCCGGAGGAGACTCATCCACGACCTCCGACACTAAACTCTCCTCCTCTTGCATGTTTCCGCTGTCCATAGCGTTCCTTGACAGCGTCGTCGTTTAAGTCACCAATTTAGTGCTACTTGGTCCCAATGGAATTTCCCATTGGGAGCGTGCTAGCACTAAGTTGCTCCGCTGGTTAACAAGATGCTTCCCGACAAACCCGTACAATCAAACTTGCCTGAGAACCTTCCGCCACAATTCCTGCCCTTTTGATGAACAAATCCAATCATTCGTGGGGAAAGTCCTGCACACCACTCGGGAGAATTTGGAAGTGCAATGGTTAGAACAAACGCATTCCCTATGACTTTAAAACCTTAAACTTTTCAAGATGGTAAAGCATAAATACGACTCTCCCCATTATCGTCCACCATTTTTGTTGTTTTTCTTGCTGCTTCTGCATAGCAAGACGCGGAAAAGTGACCTTTGTCTTCGTATCGGATGCAGGATCACACAGCCAAGTGGCTTGGTCAAACTGGAAAAAATCGGATCTGTGTTGTTCAGACTGTCATGAAAAGATGAGATACAGGTCGCACATGGGCAAAAAAAAAATCGTATTTGGGTCACTTCAGCCTGCTGTGTGAATGGAGGATACAGACGTATGTTTGCTGCAGGACTGGTTTACTGTATCTAAGGGCCGTGAGATTTTTTGGTGATCTATTAAATGGTGAAATTAGGGTTTCTGTCCTGAAATCATTAAAGCTCACCTAACTGCATGGTATAAAATATAAATGACAACTTTTCTGACTGATTAGATGTGTTTTATTGTCTTTCCATTATATTGCTTATCTGTGATCATTAGAGAGCTGTCTGGTAAACTTGTCAGGACTCCTGTTTTGTGTATGTGTTTCTGTGTTTGTCTCCTCTCCTTCCTCCACCAGGAATTTATCTGCTGGTTCCTGGTCAGCCTCCTCACACACCTGCTGATGGTTTCCTCAATTAAACGGAGTGTTCTTAAGCTGCTGATTGCCACTACTTCGACGCCAGAGTGTTCGCTAGTTTGGGGTACTCTCAGCTTAAACCAAGTTTGCTGAGTCAAGCTAAGTTTTTGTCAACCTGAGTTTAACTTTTGTTTATTCTTGCAGCTGGGAGGAAGTCATCCTGCTAACTGGACCTTTCACACCTCCACCCCTGGAAGGATCAGCTGAGCTTCAAACTGAGCTGGGGTTCAAACCAGAGGTTTGGATCCACTTTCCCCAAGAGATTGTTTGAGCTTCACACTCAGAAAGGGGTTATTCTCCACTACTCCCCCTTCAAGTACCACAGGAAATCTGAGTGGCAGTCAGTTTTCTGTTCTTCAACTATCAACCGCATTCTGGGTTAAACCCTGTTCCACCCTCCACTCAATCAGACAAACACTGGAACCACGGCACACAGACAGGAGTCAAGGATTCAACAACTTCTCTGGAAAATGCGTGAGTGCGGCAACCAAAACCTCTTCTCCAAGTTTCATGCGTCAAATTCCCCACTGAGCCTGAACTAACCGCTGTGTCTTCCCCTCACTTTACAGTTCCGGTTGAGAAGTGTTCTGAGCAACACTTCTCCCCCAGTTTTACTTCTTTAATAAAACCCGTTAAACCTTTTTCCTGGTCTATCTGTTCGGTTATCTGCATTATTGGGTCAGAACTTTGTAACATCATGACAAAACTATGTTTGCACCATGTTTAGCTGTGTTTCATTTGTGTCGCTCTTTAGATTACGCACCACTGTAGATACTATGAAACCTAAACCAAAAATTACTACAATTGTTTGCAAATCCTAAACCGAAAACAGATCTGCTGGTTGTTGGGCAAAGATTGCACTTCCAGGACAGATCTCACTGATGAGTGACAAAACAAAAAGTATGTAAATACATTTATTTTCTCAGCAAAGGTGTTATTAATCCTTTACACAGTGTAGTTTGGGTTGCTTTTTTGTCATTAGCGAAATAAATAAATAGCTTGTCTATTTTCATAAGGCATTGTGCAAAGTGTATCAATACTTCAACGAGACCTGTAGCATAAAAGAAAACAGTAGAACTATGTGATATAATAAAAATCACAGAGCAGGAAGACTTTTATCTCCTGGAAAATAGCTTCAAGGTCTGAAGGAAAAACCTTCAAACCTGCACCTTTTCCACTGTTTTATTTGGATAGCTTGTTTATTAAAACGGGAATGTATTTAAAGCTCAGGGCCAGGCTGCTACTTGGCAGTGGCAGGAGATTTTGCAGCATGGTTTCAGCGGGAACATTCATCCCACATGGCCCAAGCTTGGCTCAGATATGAGGTTGTAACAGCTTCTGCTTCCCTGTCTTGTTCTCCCAAGGGGACAGGAAATCCTCCGCCGGGCCCCGTAGAGCTGGGGGACAGAGAGCGACGGCTCCTTCAAATCATCTCAGCACGAGCAGCTGATTTCTTGATGATCGTTCTTGGTTATACTGTCGGGTAGGATACTAGTTAAAGGGTCCTTTGCACTCTTACTTTGAGATGAAATTGCAGGTTAGCTCCGACATTACATCACTAAATTCCTAAAAATAAAAAGGCATTTTCTTTGCTTTTGTGTCATTTATTCTGTCTGTTCATTCATATCACAAAAACCCCTACGCATTACCTTCACTTCACATTCCCTTTTATTTCTTAGTCATGTTTCTTTCCTGTTTTCTCCAAAAGAATGCCATAGAATTTATACAAGGTTAAATTTTAAGCAAAGCGTCATTTTATAAGGCTCTTTAAAGACTTTCAGTACATTTTACATTTATGTAAGAGCCTTGGAGAAGACACTGAGATTTCCTGTTGGAATACGCTTTATTTCAGACTCACACTCCTCCGTTTCCTGCTGAACAACAGCCTCCCACACTGTGCAGTAAACATTACATCGGTCAGACATTGGAAAAGGATAAAAATAGATGGTTTATTGCATTGGAGCTGGCTGAGGCACTTGAGGAAATCTGCCGGGTAAAGATCTGTGTTTTTGTTCCTTTATCCTGCAAGAAGCAGATGCAGATAGCAGACAGATCAAGTCAAACCCGGCACGGAGCTATAAGCTGCCGACTAATTAAGAGGTGGCTGACTCAGAGGCAACCGGTGTGCTAGTCTGATTGAAACTAGGTCGCATTAACCAGAAGACGAAGTAGGTGCTTATCCTGGGAGATGAAAAGAGATGGTGTTGCTAAGAGACAGAAAAACATCACGTTTCTCAGTGGTTTCAAATGTGACTATCAAATGAATGTGACCCAGTAGAAACCACGTTATGGGGCTCTGATCTCCTCTTCCTTGCATTTTGCCTCCTTCTGACTCCAATCACCCAATTTCTCACACAATGCATCAATAGCGCTTTAAAGGTCATAGCTGCAGCTTTAATTCCTCCCAGGCCTCTCAGGCTCCTGCGCTCTTGTTCTGCACCATTTGACAGCCAGTTTTGAAGTCATTTTTGCTTAATATTAGCAAACATTTAACTTACCGGTCTAGTTGGAAAGTGTTTAGCTTAGCATGGCTTTCTTTTGCCCTCTTAAGTCGGTATATCTCGGAGATGGTTAACATCTGAGAAATGTAACGCAGATAAGACGCTATTTATGAGCTCTATCACAAGGCTACTAGGATATGACATGAAATCAGATGTTCACGTTAAAATAAAGCAATACTGATGGTTTTACTTAGTCCTTTTTGAGTCTGACATTTTTTTTGCACTAGCAGAGATAAACACTTAGCAGAAATAAACTTTGATGAACAACGTCACCATCTGCTGATAGCACTTACTCATCTTAAGCTTCTCTTAAAGGCATACTATGCAACATCTTTCAGTTAATTAATGTGTTCCAAAACGTTTGGATGATTAAATGAGGTCATTTCAGGGTCGAACAAAGGTTTTCTCCGCCCGCCCTGGTGGTCTGTAGGAAATACCGTGCCTGCAATACAGGAGCCCTGGGCCGCACCCACACAGGCTCAGAAGTCGTGCATGAGAGTGGGATCTTGCTACGCGGCGAACTACTACTGCGCCCCCAGTGAAAGGCATGCTGGTTGCTAAGCGCAGTGGCCATATTTGTGAAGTTATCATGGCGGAACCAGCGAGAATTTTCAATTCGAAAATTGGAACAAAATAGTCACTTACGGGGAGTAGACTTGGTGATTGGTTGCGTTACCGCCTGTCTGCTGAGCTCCTAAACAACAGCGCCTGGCAGCCCGGACAAATCAGGAGATCCAGTTGAGGCATGTTTTACGACAGGTGCACTTTTACTTTTCGCCCTCTGCGGAACCTGCGCTGGAAAAATCAACACGGTTGCATAGTATACCTTTAACTTGCTAGCTTCAGCAGCTTGAGTTGCGCTTCAGTTTTTCAAGGTTAACAATGATCCTTTTCCCCTCTCTCAAATCAACTGTCTTCCTTGGCCATAATATGGACGTTGTTGTCCTCAAACGGCTGTCCTTTAGCCTTCAGGTGCAGGTGAACTGCTGAGTCCTGTCCTGAGGAGTTGGGCCTCCTGTATTGAGCCATGTGCCTGTGTAACAGTTGCCTGGTCTCTACAATATGAAGGACTGTGACCTCTTCACTACACTAAATGGCTTAAACCACTTTTTCGGTCTTCTTTCTGGGTGCCTTATGTTTGGGGTGAACCAAGTCTTCCACAATGCGATCTGTGCAGACCAGGGCAAGGCTGTCATCTTTCACATCTTCTCAGGGGAACATGATGTTACTGTCTTCTCTTTTGACCTTTAAAAGGCTACAGAAACAGTACAGAAAAAGTAGGTTGACCTTCTGGTACTTTTGGTCCTTGTTTATCCTCACTCCAACCTGCCTAACTCCTCTTGGTTACGAACTCTATTCACTGGTCATAACCTAAACCAATGAACAGCATTAATCTAATGCCACTTATCACCATTGAAAATGTTGAAGCGGATTTTAATTTTCTGTACTGCATTTGTGCTTTTATGTATTACTTTGTACAAAAGATGTTAAAACAGATTAAAGATAGTTTATTAACTTATCAGCCTGCAGACTCATCTGACATATTTACAATGTGTTGCTCATTAAGTTGTCCAGGAGATACGAGGATTTACTGAGTAATCCTCCCATTAGCTGGTCAAACTAACAGTTAACCATTCCTCTTTACTGATGCTAAGCTGTATAATTGTGGCACCAACTTTTAGTTTATAAGCATTTTGAAGTACCCTGCCAAATTCAGAGGAATAGAATCCAGTTTGAGTCTCACAGCTATTAATGTAATGATGACCTCCAGCACCACTGAGGTCTTGTTTGTTCACAGCCACTTTACTGAGTGTCCTCCTTGAGTGGTTGGTACTTCTTCAGTTTCAATTATTTTTCTTCTTGATCCTACCGATGTTCGGGAGGTCTATGTACTTTTTTCTGCCACATCCATCCATCTTTTTTCCCATCCATCCATCATGGTAAACGGAGGCGTATCTCTATCATTGTTGAATCAAATTGGACGGGATCACATGACATGACCGCTAGTCCATCACAGGGAATCCTGAGAGACATGCAAGCCAAATTCCTAACCTGACTCCGCCAGATGGATTTACTCTGGTAATTTTTGGGAAGGGGCTGAAAATACTGTGGTTAACTAATTGGCCTATGTTGGTGATAAGGCCAGTCCTGGAAGAAAGAGCAAAAACATCTTTTCCTCTGAGAAAAGCGCCAGAGTGATGTTTTGCTCTTCTTTCGTATGAAAAGAAAATACTGTTTAATTCCTGATAAAACTTGCTTTCGATATACCGCATGCGCTGGATTTCATCACGACTGGAAGCCGCCATTTTCTTTCAGACTGAACTGTCAGCTTTCTCGATTTAGTCACACCTCAACTTCATATCAAAGCCAAGCTGATTGGGCGTTGGTTGGTGAACTGCTCCAAATTTTCTTTAGCGGAGTCTCCCAGACTGATTGAGTGGAAACCTTGAAGCTTCGGCCGA
This sequence comes from Cyprinodon brontotheroides, assembly GCA_018398635.1. Taxonomy (NCBI): domain Eukaryota; kingdom Metazoa; phylum Chordata; class Actinopteri; order Cyprinodontiformes; family Cyprinodontidae; genus Cyprinodon; species Cyprinodon brontotheroides. The sequence goes on along the minus strand of JAGKQL010000031.1, from coordinate 36,037,041 downwards.
GATCAGGATGGTCTCCGCGAAACTACAGCCAAATTCACACCTAAGACCAATTTAGAGATGTCAGTTATCGAAACAGTCATATTTTTTAAACTGTGGGAGAAAGTCAGAGTATTAAAAACGAACCCATGCATGCATGGGCAGAACATGGAGACTCCATGCAGAAAGACCACAGGCCAGGACTAAGTCTTGTCTTTTGCTTGCATCAAGGACACAGTGCTACAAACCACATCACCATGAAGACTGTCTTTCTGCTCTGTCCACCACCACAGTGTCTGGTTTGTTTGCCATCACCAGTTTATTCCTCCTGATTCAAAAGGCCCAATGGATTTAAGTTATAATGTTGGCCACCATTCATGGGGTCTCCCTCTCTGACTGGGGAGACTGTGGGAGCCATACCCACGAATGATGTCCCTGTGCACTAATTCCTCATGGTTTTCCTTGTATGCGTAACTTGTTACTGTCTTGTACTCAGCTTGAATAGGTTGCACCTCTTACAGGCATCTTTGTCCTGCCTGTATGTTGGTCCTTTTATGGCAAGGTAGACCCTGGCCTCTACTGTTCATACTCTAACTACCGGTCCCTGTGCTGCCCTGGTTGGTGCCTCTTTTCATTTTTCCCAGCCCGATCTTGCCATTGATGGACTTTTTCAGACCAAAAAGACCGTTTTAACACTGAACTGACAGGTTTTGGGTCCACAGAGCTGTTGCTTCTTCTATGCCCAGGTGTGCTTTTGTCAGTGCAGAGCCATTGTTGTTTCAAGCCTGAAATACCAATCATTGGGTTTTGAAGCACAGAAAAAGCTGGTCATTCATTTCTTATGCAAGCAGGTTATATTGTCAACCAGCATTTGCTAAGAGAAGTGAAGCGCTTTGAAAACCCTATTAGTTGAAACAAAATGTAACCCTTACCACCCAAGTCCAGCATTTAAAATTAAATCCAGATAATATCTATTGTAGAAGGAGTCATCATCCCACATTAATAAAGATAGTCATTGTTGTACAACGTTTCCATCTGTAACAGTACTAACTTATGAATCCAACTTGTTGGCTTTAACAGCTTTAGCCTTTTGCTTCAATGAACACCAACATTCATATTGAGTTCCAACGGTTACTCATTTTTTATGCCTCTTCACATCCAATACTGTTTGTGTGTTTTTGAAATCAATATTGGACATTTCTCCTTTCCTTCCACACCTCTGCTGAGCAAATTACTTCCCCAGTTTCACAGGGTGAAACACAGAAATAATGTTCATTTAACTGACAGGGTGTCATAATTTAATCATAAAGCCTATGTTTGCTACCAGAGTGAGCTACTGCTACAGAAATTTATAAAGTTACGGTAATGGTAACGTTGCTAAACCAATTTGTGTTGAGTACTACTTCAGCTAAGATCAATGGGGGACATTTTAAGAAAAACACCCCACATGTGGACGATTTAAAATGATTTCTTCGTAAGAATTAACTGTTACGTTAAAAAGAGAAAGGTTGAACCATGATGCTTCTATTTTTTTCTAAATCGAAAAGAGTAATTAAAGGCGACAGCTACAAGTTTAACTCCTCCAAGTCAGTAAATGGCGCATTCAGGCTAAACCACTCTTATTCTGTACTGTTAGACCATCCGTTGCCTTGCTAATGCTAAATGCAGGCTAGCATAAGCTAAGATTTAACCTAACATACATTGAGCGATATTTTCGATTGTTGCACGCAAAACTGTATGATGAAACTACAGGGTTTAAAAGTTCACAGCTCATGATGTAAATTCTCACACTATGCGGCCCGACACTCGGACGCGACCCTATGACGGCTAACTGAATTTTAAAGATGTTTGATTTTCTCCCGACTTTACGATTCCTGACCTGGGCGGTGGTCGTGAGAGGCTAATCAGCCCTAGTTACCCCCTGTATACTACACGACGCACGATCAGGCTGAAGTCGGCCCGATCGCAAAATTCTCACACGACTGGAGAATCGGCCCGAAAAGGGCCAAATATCGTACAATGTATGCCTAGCTTTACCAGTCCAGAAGGAAAGCAGTAATCTCTGTGTGCCTTCTGAGCCTCAGATTAAGTACCAATGCTCAAAAGCTTTACTAACGTTCAACCTTGTTTTGCCACTTTTATTTTTTATTTTTAGTTGAATCTGAGAATTGCAATCTGGAAATCCTTGGACGCTGTTTTAAGTGGCTTCAACCTTCCACTTGTAGAATTGTGGAGAATATTTGGTTTCTACTTCTGCATCATAACCAGAAGTAAATATTTATAATTTTTTGAATCCGTCAAAGTAATGAAATAGTTATTTTCGTACATTTTTTATTTTCAGTAAAATTAAGACTTATTTTGCACCACTCTGGACATTCTGGGGATGATTCTTTTTAATTGAGCCATTTAGATTAAAAAAAAAAAAAGTATCTAAATGTACATTCATAATCAAGATGTCAGGTTATATGGAGGTTTTAGAGGGCCAAACTGCAGAGATAAGCTTAGCTGATTTAATTGAGGTTCCAGTGGAAAAACAGGCAAAAATCCAGTAACAAAATAAGACACAAAAAAAAAAAACTGGAGATGCCAGGGAGAAAGAACACATGGCGAGCAAACAATTCAGCAACAAGGAACTGCAGAGGTGGTGTATATATGGGTGACAGAACAAAGAAAGGCTAATGAGCTGATATGGAGCAGGTGTGGATAGAAGTAACTAGAAGGGAGCCAAGGGGAAAGGAAACTGGCACAAGGGGGCAACAGAGAGCAATACCAAAATCACAGCACTGCTAAAAAAAATAACTAGAAAACAAATACAATGGCACAAAATGAAAAAGAAACAATTACCAAGTGTTACAACCACCCAGGCCACAACATATTTGAGGACACGAGATAAACATGAGGTTCAAAGAATTATTTTATTCTTAATCTCTGGAACTTCTTTTCAGATCAGTTGTTTTGTTTTTCTGCAAAGAGACAAAAAAAAGAGAGTCAGATTTTACTCCAGTTCCCCGTGTCCAAAAAAAACTCTAAGAGAAAAAAAAAACCCAAAGTATGAACAGAAAGTTGGACCTGGTGAGCCAATCCAAAGAAACAAAACGTTACAGCAGGCGGCCAACCCTATACAGGGCCGTCGAAGCCTCTGCTAGTAACGAACTAACGGTTAAAACCCTAAAAAATAAAAAAAGAGGACAACTGGTCCCACCAGGTCAAAGTTACAAAAAATCAGCAAAAAACAAAGGCTAACGAACAAAAATACCACATGGCAGGCTGGAGAGGTCAGCGGCGGCCTACAAAGACGGGAGACGTGCGCATCACGTCTAGACGCTCTCTCTGTGACGGTGGCTCGATCAGAAGGTTTAAAGGGAGAGAGAGAGAGAGAAAAACCCAGCCTACTTATAGGCGGACCAATATCACAACCAATTACGTCATCGAATCATTTACAAAAGCAAAAAGAAATAATTGTCAACTCTAAAATTTAAGTGACTCAACTAAGATCTATACAACACTAAAAGGGAAAAGAAAAAAGAAACAAAAATAATTAATGTGCCCGACGCACATAACATAGGAAAACAGACTGACATCAATTAAAATGGAAATGAAAACCCAAAAAGGGCAGGATCATGACACAAACTGTGCAATTTTATAAAAATGGAAAGCCTCTAATTTAGAACATACATTTTTAATTGCGTACCACCATTAGTATATACTTTTTATACATGGAACAAAGATTTATTGCTTGTAAACTAATATGCTAAGACAAACTGTAAAGCCCAAACTGCACAAAGCTGTTCTTTCATTAAAATCATAACTGAATAATAGGATTTTCTGATGACTACATCCTGCCAGAAGGTAATACATCACTTCATCCGCTCTATCTACACTGCAAATATAATAAAGCCTGAAAGTTGACTGGCAAGCCCCCAAAGGACTTTCATGATAACGTCAATGGCCCAGAGGAGAGCTCCACTCAATCCACCAATGCTCACTAAACTCATACTCCTGGTTCTTCTCAGAAACCTTTCCGTCTTACAGACAGTGGCCTGGCATGGCCTGCTTAAAGCGGGGATGGTGGCAGAGCCAGACCAACAGCTGCTGTTTTTCATACTACCAGCAAGAAAACAGCCTGACTTCAAGGATGCAGCGCCTGCAACAGAGAGAGGCCTGTGCTTCACTAAACTTAGCTGAATAAACTGGATTCTCTGTTTTCTGTGAATGAACAGATCCAATTAGCAGAAACCCAGTTAGGATGCTTGGCTCCCATCCAGATTATATCAGAGCCTGAAGCATGGAAACTTCATTCGTCGAAGCTGGACTTCAACTGGAGTTCTGCCAGTGGTCGGATTAGTGGGCGCAGCAATCACTGCTAATCTTTAGTGTTCATTCACTGTGTTTCACAGTATCACACAAGCTTAGCTCCTCAAAATATGAGTGGACAAAGTGGCTGTTTGTTAAACACTAAAAACCCATCCTGCAGGGGAAAATAATTGTGTAACCTCTGATAGTTTGTCCAATCAGAGACAAATCTGATGAATTATCATGCTCTGCAGAAATACTATAGATGCAGGAAGTAGCATCGCTATAAAATGATTAAGCTGGACGATCATTTAGCAGGAATTAATGCATGTCTTTCTTTGTGTGTATCTGTAGGTTTCCATTATTCCTTCACTTCACTGCTGCTTCACCTGAGTTTCTGTCTTCTATTCACTCCCAGAGACAAAACAGTGTTTCCTGAAATCAGTTTACCCTCTAGTGTGTATAATATTAGCAGGAGGACGGCGTCATTAGGGACAGGGAAATAGGATTAGACGGCAGACCAAACACAGTGGCATAAATTGAGTTATTTTTTAATATGGACTGAGCTCAGTACACTCAAATCCAATCTAAGCAGAGGTTTTCGAAACAGAAGCAAAGTCAAGCACTAATCTTTTAAATAATCAGCCAGCAGAGATGCACATGCATGGAGGGATGTGATGTTCTGTAGAGCCACTGTGTCCTTTTCATATTTCTCTGCCAAAGGTGCAAATCCCTGATGAGAGGTTCCAGTAAAAGAAAGAAAAAATCCTACTTAGCTGCTTAAAGGCTGTTCTATCCGTTGCATTTCCGAATTCTCCCAAGTGGTGCACGACTTTACACAAGTGATAAAGTGAGGCGGGATTGTTTATTGAGGTGGAAGGTTACTTAAGCATGTTTGGTTGTGGCGATTTGTTGGAAGCATCTTGCCCAACTGGTTAGCAACTTAGTGCTGGCAGGTCCCAATGGGAATTACATTGGGACCAAGTAGCACTAAATTGGTGACTTAGAAACGACGCTGT
>JAGKQL010000031.1:35975848-36011753 GCA_018398635.1 Cyprinodon brontotheroides | reverse complement strand
TAGAAAATGAAGGCTAATCATGTTTTGGGTGTACTATTCCTTTAAGCATTGTGCAGCAGTTTTAGCAGGTATGCCATAACATTTTTAACTGTCTGTATTCTGTTCAATCTGGCAACCAGAAGCACAACAAGATGACGTTCTTTGCTCCTTGTAGCCTTCCCTTTGCTGGTTTGCATTAGCCGCCTCCAGTTATAGGTTTGTTTTCCCTCTGAGACGCTGCTGTGACGTAGACAGGAAAAGGGTCTATAGACTGCCTCACACCTCTGCCTCTGCATCCAAACCTTTCCATCGGCTAAAGTATGGATTGGAGACCAGGGAATTTTGTTCCATTAAGTCTTCACACACAGATAATCTGAAGACCTGAAGTTTGGAGGTCTGTACCTATAGACTCTCCAAACAGTATCCCTCAGCATCTGTTTGAGTTGCTATGCTACATTATACACTTCCAAATACCAGACTTGTTGTTCCAACCACCTCATGCTCCATCCACTTCATACATCAAAGCTAAAAACCACTGATTTCTCATTACAGAACTTCTAAGTTTAACGTCAGACCTCCTCAGCATGTAATGTTTTAATGCCATATCCGTTTGAGCTGATCATATAAAATGTTCTCCTGATTCGACTCCCCCTCCTCTCCTACTGAGTCCTGGGAGGTTTGTGTGGATGCAAACGAAGCACGCTGCTGTTACTAGACAGGAATAACCGCCTCAGTCCCTGCTCCTGCTGTACGAGGCGTTACATAACACGGCGTCGGCAAATCAGGATGCTTTTAGCAGAAGCTACAGATGGCTTAGAGTCTCTGCTGCTGGATTAATTCACTATACTTCATGCTGCTCTTTTACTTTATCTCCTTCTTGTGATGAAAAGCCAACAGAGACTCATATGGAGCAGTTTATTCCATCCTGTCAGGTTTTAACCGACTTATTCTCTGGCCCAAAAAGGGAAATGTTTTGTTTTAGATTGTATTTTCTTGTGTGCTCTTTCACTTAGTCGGCACATTTAGTTTCTGTTACAGCATAAGTCCTTCAATAGCTTAAACCATTCTGTGGGCAACAGTCATAATAGGCAGTGTAGAGTTAGAGGCCATCCTGGTGAGGAAACCAGAGAGGGATTTCTTTTTTCAGACACATGCTTTGCTATTTGGAATCTTATCATTAAATACTGCTGCTACTGATGTTTATATTATTAAAGGACCACACTGCCAAAAATGGAAATCCAAATCAGTCATTTTTTTCTTAAAATAAGTGCATATGTTCTAGAAATGATGAGGTAAGTGAAACACTTTGCAAATGGAACAAAAAAATGTACACTTAAAATAAGAAAACACAGTTGGATTGTCTTATTTCAAGTGCATATTATCTAATTATCTTATTTTAAGAGTAAAAGTACTCATTCCATTGTGACTATCTCATTAATCTCTCAAATTAAGAGTAAATACACTTAATTTGAACATTTTACTTATTTCCACAGATAGTTTTCCAGTGTTGGAATACTTGGCTGCAAATGCTAAAATCCTAAATAAGTCATTTTCTTAAATAAGTGCATTTGTTCTAGATATGACGAGGTAAGTGAGATACGTTGCCAATGTACACTGGAAAAGCGATCTACAAATAAGTAAAAATGTCTTAATTTAAGTGTATTTACCCTTAATTTGAGTAGGTAAATGAGATAGTTTTCGGCATTTTTACTCTTAAAATAAGATAAAGAGATAATATACACTTAAAATAGAAAAATGCAATTGTGTTTTCTTATTTTAGAAGTAAATTAATACTTGTTCCATTAACCAAAATGTCTCTTTTACCTCCTCCCAATCAAGAAAAATGCACTTATTTTAAGAAAAATGTATTATCTAGATGTCAATTTTTTTCCAGCCATTGGAACAAGACAATTTGCATTTAGAATAAGAAAAACAGTAGCATTGTCTTACTTGAAGTGCATATTATCTATTTATTTAAATTTAAGAGTAAAAATACTTATTCCATTGGCAAATCATCTCATTTATCTACTAAAATTTAGGGTAAGTACTTAATATAAGCGGTACTTTTCTTTTCCTTCACTGTTTATTAGCAAATGTTCAGGTCTGCTGGTATGGAGGCAGATTTATCCCATTTTTCCAATGTTAAACAATTAATAATTTCATTTTCAAAGTACAACTATTTTGTTGCATAAATGAAATTAAGAAAAAAAACTATCTAAAGTTCATTTTCATTTCCTTCATAAAGTTTAATAAAACATTTAATTCTCAAACAACGTCAAAGCAAAAAATTACCAAAAGTCATCTTTGCCTTGCAGGAAGATGGTCCTGGGTTCAAAGAAGCAGTATCGGGTCTCACTGGAGTTTTTACGTTCTCCCTGTGCATGCATGGGTTCTCTCCGGATACTCTGGTTTCCTCCTACTGTCCAAAAAGCATGAGTAAAGGTTTTTTGATGACTTTTTGATGGCTGCGGACTGGTGGCCTGTCCAGGGTGTATCTCATCTTTGGCCTTTCTGATGTACCAAATGAAAGACGGGTGGAAATGTAAAACTAAAAGATTTGAACCAAATCCAACACTTTAAGGGTGATTATGTCAAATATTAGTAAATCTAGATACATTTTAAACTAAATCTCTTAATAAATACCTTCTTTTACCTTATTATAATCCAGCAGTTATAAATGTTCTGGTAATCTTTTTCTTAAAATAATTGCATTTTGTCTTGAATTAAGGAGGTAAGTGAGAAAATTAGCCAATGGAACAAGACAATTTACATTTAAGATAAGAAAAAGCAATTGCATTGTCTTATTACAACTGCATACTGTCAAATTATCTTATTTAAAGAGTAAAAATATTCATTCCATTGGCAATTCATCCCATTTTAACTACTAAAATAAAGGGTAAATACACTTGATTTAAGACATTGTTACTTAGCTATAGATCGTTTTTGCAGTGAAGCGTTTTTTCTGATTCAAGGCCAAACTGTGAGAATACTTTGTCTCTGTGTCTCTTTTATCTAAAAGTATATCTGACCAGACTGTGGTTTTCCAACCTTGAGTTTATTGTCCACCATTAAAGGAACATCTGATTACACTGCGTCGCCTTTTTTATCGTGTGTTCTCTCTCTTGCTCTCAGCTGTTATCTAGATTTCTTCATTTTACAGGGATAATAATAAACTGTTCCTTTGCTAACGCGTGACGTGTGTTCTCTCATCTGTGGGGCGATGTCCTTCTTAGAAGTGTTATCAAACTGAGACCCCCCCCCCCTTCTTACTACAGGATGTGTTGTTAAACTGTGCAGAAACTCTGCAGAGGAAAAAGTTGTGACGTGTAAGGTGAACAAAACCTGTATTGTATGAAAACAGTCAGCTGAACATAGCAGCATAGCCCTGAATCACTAACTTAGTCAAGGACAGACTGCAAAAAAAGACAAATTAAAAGAACATCAGTTCTGGGAAATCGTGATTGTGGGAATTTTTGGTGCATTCAGATACTAGTCGGGTTGATAAATTGGTAGTCAGGCCTGTTCTAGTGGACTGATGTTTGCAACCACAATAAAAGATGGCAATGTTGTTTTTGCAATTATAAATTGATAAAGTATTTCATCATTTTTGCAGAAATGCTAATTTTCTTGGCCTTCTTAGAGGAATCGTTGCATCTATTGGCTTCCCAGAGACCTCTTTGCCCTGCAACACATTTTTTGCATTTAGTTGCACTGTGCAAGGGCAGTTTATCACCAAACCAGCAAAGCAAAAGTTACCAGCTGACACAGTAACTCTGTAAAACAGCATCTCTGACAGTGGCGCACAATGACCAATACGCACACCCAATAGAAACCTGGCCATCCAATCAGAAGCCGGAAAGAACAGAAAGCAAAGTGAAAGAAAATCTATTAATGCACTGCAAAAATAATCCAGAAATAAGTAAAGAAATTCTTAAATTAAGTATATTTACCCTTAATTTGAGCAGGTAAATAAGATGATCCGCCAATGGAATGAGTATTTTTACTCTTAAAATAAGATAGTTAGATAATATGCACTTGAAATAAGACAATAACATTGTTTTTTCTTATTTTGAAAGGAAATCGTCTTGTTCCATTGGCAAAGTGTCTCACTTACCTCCTCAATTCAAGGAAAAATGCAGTTATTTTAAGAAAAAAATTACTTATTGAGATTTCATTTTTTTGCAGTGTAGCATCTTTCTCCATACTTCATATATGACTAAAGTTTGCAATGCCCGCTGCAATGGACCAGTGGGAGGCGGTGCATATGGTACCTAGGCCTTCATCGGGAACCCCTCAAACTTATCTACTTCTTATCCCTTTTTATAAAACCTTAAAAATCAAACAGAAAGCGTATATATCTGATGAGAGTATCAGGAATACACAGACACTGCCTTAAACTGCAATGTTTTTGAGTGCATCTCTGGACTTTCACCAAAAATGAGTCCAGGGCAAGAAATCTGATCAGAATGAGGCAGCAAATAAAAGAAAAACCACTGACAGTGAAGCTCGGGGAATAAACAGACTTTTCCATAACTTTCTAAAAGTGGAACAATAACAACTCTTTATTTGTGTTGAGAACATGGTGTAATAATCCAGTTGGTATTTCAATGAAACCCACCCTTTAAATAAGCGCCGGACGTTCTAAATCAGATGATTCAAGTCTTTTAAAATGGATCGGGCTCAATTTTCCTTTCAGATCCCACAGATGTTCACTGAGACTGAGAAAACTTCTAACGCTGCATGTCATCTATCTATCTATCTATCTATCTGTCTATCTATCTATCTATCTATCTATCTATCTATCTATCTATCTATCTATCTATCTATCTTCGATAGATATCATTTTTTGATGGTCTCGGTCTCGTCTCAGACTTGACCGGATTTGGTCTCGGTCTTGTCTCGGTCTCGGGCGCTGAGGACTCAGCATTTTATTTCAAGACCGGTCAAGACCACAAATGCTAATCATCAGAATATTATCAGTTTCTTTAAGATCCTTCTTTTTATTGGATGCTTGGATTCAAATCCAAGCAATAACCTGTCTCATTGTTTTTTTTTTACCGCTGATACGCCCACCCCCTTTCACCTGCGCGCGGGCCTCAGCACTTTCATTGAAAGTCACAAGTGGTTGTCTGAGAACGGGATAAGATGTGGGCCAAATCATTGGTTATAAAATTTGGCTATTTAAATCACAGAAAGTATATTTGTAAAGCAACATTGAGAAAAAAGCATACAGCGCAATGTAAGTTCAGCAGTGCTTCACTATCAGAGATGGCAGGGACTGCGTCCAACTTATTACTTAAAAGATGTTTATGTTTATTCCAGTTCTGTGTGTGTTAAATATCTAGGTGTTTTTTATGTGAACGTGGGTCTTTTAGATCAATTTTTGGTGATTTTGATCATGTTTCACATTTTATTGTCACATACTGGCGCTGGTCTTGGTCTTGACTTTGTCTCGACTACACTCTGGTCTTTGGTCTTGTCTGGTCTCGGACCCTGCAAAACTCTTGGCCTTGTCTGGGATATCGACACACTCTGGTCTTGGTCTTGACTTGGTCTTGGACCCTAAAAGTCTTGGGTCTTGTTCTCAGTCTCCCGACACTCTGGTCTTGGTCTTGTCTTGGTCTCGGGTTAGGTGGTCTTGACCACAACACTGCTATCCATCCATCATCCATCCATCCATCCATCCAATCCATCCATCCATCCATCCATCCATCCATCCATCCATCCATTAAATGCGCTCGAATAACTTCATTAAGGCTTTTTGAGTCTTTAAAACCATTATTCCAATTAACTGATTGGATTTATCAAGTTTTATGCATAAAGGCATAAGGAGCGTTTGGTCTGGTTAAAGTTGTAGAATTGAAGCAGTCCTGGTTTGTTTTCTGGTTTTTTCATGTCTTACTAAAAAGATAAACGCCCATTAAAACATAACAATCTGAAATATATATCTGAGTATCATCAGCAAAACAAATAAAATCTTTTGCACCTGGCTTTATTAGAATTATACCAAATGGATGAATATTGTTGGGGTGGCTCATCGCTAGCACTGTTTTCTTAATGCAAGTGGGTCCTGGGTTAAACCCCACCCTTTGGTCCTGTTTCAGTGAGTCTGCATGCTCTCCTTTTCCATGCATGAGACCTCGCAAATATATGAGTTCATTGGTGTTTTTAATTGTTCTGATGTGTTATTTTTCTATGCATACTTGCCCTGTCATGGACTGGCAGTCTGTCCATGGTATATGCTGGCTCTTACCCAATGAATGCCAGAAATTCTCTGCAACTTAACACTGAAGGGTAATGGACAGCAGGAGAGAGATAGATGTAATGATTATTTCCAGTGTATTCCTCCTCAAACTGTGCTTGTTTCTGTTTGCAAGGGGAAAGCATTTGTCTGTTAATGACTGAGTGTAATTATCAAAAACAAACAAAGGGGTAGAGCCAATTGAGGAGTTGAAAGTGTGACTCAGCCACTACTACGCTGGAAAGCTTTAGCCTCCATGTGTCACGGCCTGTGCTGACAGAGCAGCGGCCAGACAACACCCACCGGCTGGAAATAGGTCAAAGATTCACGTCATCTCTGGAAGTGGGAACATGCTCGATTATTTCCTCTGATTTGCAGCAGATCGCCACAGCAACCAGGAGCCCTGCGTTTCTTGCTTTAAACAGACTTTACACAGAGACACAAAGGCTGATGCTAAAATAAGGAAGTGTGCCAACACAGGGGGGACAGTAGACCAGGTGGATACCAGATCTGTGTCACTGGCACTAAAAAGGAAAGTAGCATAAGAGCAGCCTCACAACGTATTTACACCTTTTGAACTTTTCTACATTCAAGCATAAAATCCAGGACAAAGTAATAAAAGTAAAGGAGCTTTTTCCTACAGTCTTTGAGGTAATAAAACGAACTGCAGGACTACATGTTTACAAACAGCTAAACTTCAGACTTCCCAGCGATGAAATACAGTCATGACAACAATGGGTTCTATTTTCAGCAGAGTGGAAAATGTTTGTGTGAAATCTTGGTGATGAAAGGTCAGTAAGACTCGGCATCCAGTAAACCTTCCTCTCAGTCACAGGTATTCTGCAGATCCTACTGTATTTTTTACCAGGATTGTTCTGGATTTAGGATCATCCAGCTTCCCATCAGCTCTGACCAACCTCTCTGATCCTGCCTGAGAAAAGCATCCCATCACCATGTTTCAGTCTCCCATTAAAGGAAATGTCCGGGTCAGCATGGAATAATCAATGGATCCTGGCGCTCAAACTAATAAGTTTAGATGATTTAATGAATCGCCGCTAATCGCAAAAAATGTAGTGCCAATATTTTATCTCAAACTAAGTTCGGGAGTTACTATTCAATATAGTGCCCCTCCCTCCCGCCATCTTCCAGTGACGCCACAGGCGTAAGCCTACGCCACGCCCTCCCTCGCCAAATCAATGGGAACTACTTCAGGACACATCGCAATCACGGGTTTGGTTGAAGATTTGTGGGTTCTCAGGACTCCTGTTCGTGTTTGTGTTTCTGTGTTTGTCTCCTTTCCACCCAGGAGGCTGGCTCTGTCCCCTCTACACACCCTGTTTGCCGATGGTTTCCCTCATTAATGGAGTGTCCTTAAGCTGCTGACTGCCACAGCACCCCAACGCCAGAGTGTTTGCCAGTTTTGGGTACTCTCGTCAACCTCGAGCTTTCACATTGCTTGTCTTTGCTCGCACCTAAGTCCGCAAACTGGATTTTTCGAACCTTTCCCTTGGGAAGGATTAACTGAGCTTCAACCTGAGCTGGGGAACAAACAGGGAGGTTTGGGATCCACTTTCCTCAAGAGATCGCTTTTGAGCTTCACACAGAGAAAGGGATTCATTTCCACTATGACCCGTCCAAGTACCGCAGGAAATCTGAGTGGCAGTCAAGCCCGCTCCGCTTCTACAAACAACTGCCTTCTCTAAACCCCCTGTTCCGCCTCCACCAATCAACCAGACAAACACTGGAACTACAGTTGGAGTCAAAGCCTTCAACAACTTCTCTGGAATTGTGTCAGCAACAGTAAGATCCTTCTTCCTTCCAAGTTCAACTCAATTTAAATTTCCCAGCGGTTCCGAACTAATTGCTGCCTTCTTTTCAGTTCTGGTTGAGCAGTGTTCAGAGCGCATACCCTTCTTCCCGATTATTCTTCAATAAAAACCTGTGCTAAACCTTTTCGCCTGGTCTCCCTGTTTGATCTTCAACATTTGGGTCTAAACTTTAGAAAACATGACACAGAGGACTTCACCATTGAAATTCCCGAGAAGCTAGTGAAACTGACAATGCCCACGCGGCATGGCAGTTGGATGTTGAATACATCGGGTAAAAGCGTGAAAAAAAAATCCTCCACGGACGGGTTTGTAATTGGATTTCCAACCTGAAGAGGAAAGATTTGCCATTAAAGTTCTGGCTGGAGGAAAACAAAACCCGCATTATGTAGCCAACATTTGGAAGAAGAATAAGTTAAGATGACTTGATAGCGCTGTTGTGACAAACACACCAGATACAGCACTGGGATCTTGATCAATAGCCGAGCACGTTAATCGCGTGACACAAGTCACCAACCAGTAGGTGGCAGTAGTGTTCTTTGACAAACATGATGCCTCCAGTAAAGCACATTCACATGAAAATGACTCTGAATTAAAAACACTTATAATTTATTGAACAGTATGTCATAATTTCACATTTAAAGTAATTTTGAGAAGTTTGAATTCTGAATGTGACCGGACTTTTCCTTTAAGATTAGACGTATGGAGTCCTTAATCACAGTTGTCCTATCAGAGGGTTATACCTCCTGAGCTGTGGATTTCTGCAGCTCCCCAAGAGTTACCACAGTTCTCATGGCTGCTTCTTCCATAAATTATCTCCTTCTCCATCCTGTTGGTTTAGGGGGACCTTCATGTCTAGGACTGCAGTTGGTCCATCCTCAGAATATGTTCTCTAGAACCTAACCTTGATGTAAGCTGAACCAAATCTGCTTGGTTTGTTGGCTTCCATGATGCTGTTTTTCTCCAACAAACCTCTGAAGCCAGAAAAAAGAAAACCAAACAGCTGTTGTTAGACTCAATTTGAATTAAACACAGCTGGACTCTGTTTAATGAGTATTTAACCATGAAATTGTGTTAGATTTTATTTGGGGGGATTCTCATAAAGAAAGCTAAATGCACATGATGCCAAACTTGCTTGTTTTCATTTGACAATTCTTTGATAAATACGAAAGTATTTTCTGCAGCTTCACATGTGTTCTCCTTGTGCTCGTCTATCACATAAGATCCTACTAAAATACACCCCAGTTTAAAGCGTGTCAAAGGTGACATTGCTGGCCCAGCATTTATTTGATCTATTGACCTACTTCCAGCTTCTTCTGAACAGGAGGCTCCACACCCCTGGGAGCTTCCATTTTCTATCTGTCCATGAAGGTAACAGCTGTAGACCAATAAATAGTGCAGGTTGAGTTACTTTGCGACTTTATCACCACTTTGTGATTGTTAACACACCTGTCACATCCATCTGTTAAAGATTTTCTTTAGATGAGCTAAAAAATGTTAGGTTCATGCCTGAAAAACGGACATCTTACAGTTCTAATGCTAAGCTCGTTTCCTCCTAAAGGTCGCTCCAAAATCAATTAGCCTCTTAAAAGATCAAATAATAATTTAACTTTGATTAATCCCATCATAATTATCTTTAATTCCCCCCAATTACAGCCAGAGTAATTCTTTGAAAAGAACATTATACCTACCATTTTTTATTTATGGGACAATTAATTCTGCTCTCCACTATCAGTTTAAAACTTTAGCACAGGCCCTCTTTAGCTACCCAAAGAACAACTCAGAGTTAAATTCAGCAGGAAGGGTACAGCACAGCGATAAAATAAATCAATAACATTACTGATAAGACCAGGGGCAGATTTAGGAGATTTGAGGCCCTAGGCAAAAACAAGCAGGGGGCCCTCTGAATTGAGAAGAAAACACATAAAACAAACAGATTATCCAGATACAGAAATTTCAATAGAATAGACATCCATTATCTGTTCTAGGTTTTGTCCCTCTCTTCTTTTCCTTTTCTTCTTGTTTTCCCTCTCTATGTTTTGTACTCAGCTGACTTTTCATGCTGTCTCTAAAGGAATGAAAGATTTTTTCCAAGCACTAAGCTCACTTAGCTGATTGCTCCTTCCTGTGTTTCCAAAAAAGGCCAAAGTAAATAACCCAGTCCTTCTTTTCACTGTAGACAAGCCATGATCTGCTTATCTGTTCTCCATTTTTCATTTGGATGAAATAATAGCTGCATGAATCATGACAGCAGACAAGATAGAGGAGAGCAGGAGGCGGGTTACCAATCTACTCGCTCTGGAGAGCAGAGTTCGCTGCTTTTAGATGTATGCTAGTGAAGATTCTCAGTCATCGAGGTCATAGGTATTTAAAAAAAAAGAAAAGAAAATTAAAAACAATCTATTGGACTTTGTTTCCAAGTTTGTTTCCAGGAAGCTTTTTCAATTTAAAACTCAAAAATTTTAAATTGAAAATCTTCATGGATGGAAAGCGAAACATCTTCAAACCTGGAAACAAAGTCCAATAGATTGTTTTTAATTTTCTTTTTTGGTAAGCTTTTATACGTTGTCTCCAAAGTCTCCAGTAGTAGAAAAAAGTCACTAGATTTGGATTTCGTTTGTTTTCAAATGGTTTGCTGCTGTCTGTTTGGACCTTTCTGAACATGTGCAGCAAATGGACTGATCCAATATGGTGGACACTTAAGGGGGGGCTGAGAAACACCTAATATTATAAGCGTTCTGATAGCATTTTAGCAAAAGGAATTTTTTATCAAAAACATAAGTAATGTGCACAAATAAAGAATCGTTGTATTTACTATAAATGTAAACAGGGTTTTATGGGGCCCCCAGGAAATTTCGGCCCCATGCAACTGCCTAGTATTGCCTAATGGTAAATCCTCCCCTGGATCCGACAGAGAGCCAGATAATTCACCCAGACACGCTGTTGCTCTTAAAATGTTTATTGAAAGATGTGGTTACGATTGTTTTAACAGAGCATACATGCCGAACAGGCCTCTGGCAAGTTGAACAGAATGGTGACAAGCTTGAAAAGACTTATGATGACTTTATAGTCTGGTAATAGAATAAAGACGCTGGAGGCCATCTTGGAAAAGTGGTCGATGGCTAAACAGGCTGGAGGCAGGCTTAAAAGGCTGATGACAGACAAATGTTTTCCAGGTCGTGACCAGAGTCGGAAGATGATGAGGACCCAATGAGAGCAGAACAAGCACTGGAACATGTGATGCCAGGTGATGCACACAAGCACTGGAACATACCTCATGCAAGCTTGGAGGCAATCTGGTGGAGAGTGACTGTGAGAGGCAGGTGTAAATAAGTAGAATAACAGCTCAGGGGATGAGTGTGGTTAGGAGAGAGGCAGGTGCAACCGCTCACTCTCAGTATCAGAAGGCGAGCAGAGAGTAGAAATCAGTCAGCAATCAGCCCTAATCTGCATTACAAACTTCACGGGAAAATCTCCTAATTGTGACAAAGCAAAACATTTCTGCAAAGTTGTTCCAGTGCAATGTAAATAAGGTAATTGTTGGTTTTTTACAACAGTTTTGTGAGTTTTGTTACTTCATTTTTTCCAAAAAAAAGTCTGAAGTTATATTTATTTTGTCATGAAACAAGGACAGATGGACCCAATATTAGAGGAGAGACAGTCAGTAGGAAAGTTCAAAAACGTTTATTAAATGAAGAACAAAACAAAACTAAAATGGAGCTCCTAGGAAAAGCTGCTCGCGGATGCTGCATGGGGGGGCACCGCCAAATCTCAGACACTCTGGCTTAACAGTCCAGTCCAAGGGTGGTGTCCCCAAGTGCTGCAGTCCCAGGGGTCTTGCAGGAAGCCGATCCTGGTCAGGGATCCAGAACAACAGACAGGAACAGACAGAACAGGCAGGATCAAGGCCTCCAGGCCTCGTAGAGCCCCAGGCAGGTTCAGAGTCCAGCAGAGTCCGGAAGTGTGACCAGGCAGTCACGCACAGGGAGCAGACAGGGATCAGATGCAGATGGGGAGGCTCAGTGGAAGAGGGGTAGCCGAGACAGGACGACGTGGAACCAGAACTTGATGCAGGACCTTAAACTGGTCTCCACCTTGGAGCCAGGCTCACCTGGATAAAAACTGAACCTCCCCCGCGTACAGAGCCAAAACCCAGAGGGCTCAGCAGGGGAGGAACAGTGAACAAGCAGGAGACGAGACAGACATAAAACCCTCTTTCCACTGGCCGCCAGGATCCAAAAACATGAAAACCAAGAAATAAACTGAACAGACAAGCTAACAGAAAAAAAACAGTTAATGATCTGGCCCTGAATGCTCAGGCTGAACAGAATATAAAAACCAAAGGAAACAGGTGAGAGGAATAAATTATAATTGAGGCAGGGAGGGAAAACGACAGGTGAGAGGAATAACTAATTAAGGGAGAGCAAACAGGCCAGATCATGACATATTTAGGTGATCTGAAACATGTAGATGTCTCCAGAAATATGGAAAAAAAATATGCACATCTGCAGCAGATTAAGATTTTTCTTTTCAGAAAGAATTTCGCAAAGTATTAATCAGAACGTACGACATCTGAACTTCAGTGCTGGGTTTAAATGTGCCTCTCCATCATAAACATTGACACAATACTCAAAATCTAATAATGATTAAATTGACCATTTGATTTTTGAATTATTTGCCTTAGCATTTTTCATTGGGGTCAACTTTACAAATAAAGTTTAATTTAAAGATATGTGAACCAAAATATTAAAGCCCCAGGGAGCTGTTTTTATAGCCCGGAGGACATTTTTGGAATGCTTTCGGCTGCAATGAAACAACAGCACAGAACAAGCTACCATAGCTGGAGTGTGAATGCAGCACAGCCGAGGAGGTTCCGCCTTTAAATGTTGACATGAAGCTTTGAATACTTTGCATAATTTTGCAAATGCAAGTCAGTTGCATGAAAGCCAGGAACCATCAAAGAGCTTACAAATAGATTACAATGTCGACTAACCCTCAATAGAAAATACAGTTTGATCAAAACCCCTCGCTGAGTAAACAGGAATGATGCATGAAACACCATGAGACAACAGAAGAAGCTGGACCCGGGTGGTTTTGCTTTGCTTTTATGCCTCATTTCTCTTCAACCTGCAGATGAAAAAAAGAAAACGTTTTCTGTTTGCATAAAAATTAATATGTGAAAAGCATGTTTGGAGTATGAATGACAACAACAAAAAAAAGTTGAACACAAAGAGAGCAATCAAAAATTGTCTAGAATCAATTTTATCAACGAAAAACTTTTTAATTAGGTAGGAAACTTTTCACTAGTTTTGATATTTTAGGAGGTTTTAATTCCTCATTTTGTTTTTTGGGTGGTTTCTACACACGTTATGCTACCAAAAGCCTTTAATATTTTTTCTCTTTGATTAAGTCATTCTGTTTGACTATTTGGGGGTGAAGCAATTCAGTGTAGCAACATTAGCTAAACTTAGTAACTGCTTCAGGATTACATTAGGTTAATAATAATAATAACTTTATCTATATAGGTCTTGCAAACTAAGTGCTAAACAGTTTCTAATAGATTAAAAGCAAAGCAATAATAAAAATAAGAACCTTACCCAGTAATTTATTGGTATTTTACTGGGGTTATGTGTGAACAAAGCAGAAATTAAGCTCAAGCAAAACTAATCTGGAAGATTTATCAGCTTCACACGGGAAAAAAACATCTAGAAATAAGTCAAAATTCCTTAAATCAAGTGTATTTACCCTTAATTTGAGTAGGTAAATGAGATAGTTTGCCAATGGAATTAGTATTTTTACTCTTAAAAAATAATATATTTACATAAAATGCACTTGAAATAAGACAATGCAATTGTGATTTCTTATTTTAAGGGTAAATTGTCTTGTTCCATTGGCAAAGTGTCTCTTTTACCTCCTCAATCCATGAACAAATGCACTCATTTTAAGAAAAAATGGCTCATCTAGATTTCGATTTTTTTCCAGTGCACCTGAATCATCTACGATGTCCCTCGTTCAGCTCCAGCCAATCACGTCAGGAGGCTGCACCTTCTCCGAAGCTAATCATCTTTCAAGATCTCCTTCATTTAGCTTCTGGTCTTGCTTCTCTCTCCCACATGGAAGTGAACTTTCACTCACCTTTACCCACTCTACTCCCTTATATTTAATCCCACTCACCCTCTGGCTTATTCCACCACCAGTGTCCGGGCCCCAGGATAAAGGCCTGTGTATACAGTGTGTCACAGGGAGCTTGTTGCAGGTATGATGCATGCATTTTTGATTTATGCCCAATATTTAGGCGTGGTCTGTGCTATGTTATTCCACACCACAACACAAGAGGGACAATCAAGAACTAGCTAGGATTGCGGGTGTCCGTGTGTCATTATGACAAGCTTGTTCGCCATCTAGAACCCCTCATCCAATGCCGGACGACACACAGTTCAGACGTGGGTGTTCCCGAAAGACTGACCGTGGCGCTACGTGTTTCGGTTTCAGGCGTAAACCAACAGGCCGTCGCACAGAGCTACAAACTAGCCTCCTTTACTGTGTCTGGGATAGTGTCCGAGGTGTGCCAGGCGTTGTGGATGGCACTACAGCCAGAGTTTCTGCCATTAGGCACCGGGACATACGCAAAGTGTAGAGCGGATGTAGAATTGACCAATCAGAGGCCTCCTTTCTCTCCCCCCTGCGATGCTATACGTGGCACTGTCTGCTGTCACCTACAATTTTGGGGAGGTGCACCAGAGGGCTGCGGAAGGCGGGGGCATATCTGCGTTAACTGCGACACACACCCAGACAACCTGGTTCCTGAGCATAAGCCAGGCTTAAGACTACTCTAACCCCTTTTTTAGTTTACTCATCCAAGCATATGTTAATTCACAGCATCGAGGTCTTCTGCCAGGGCCCAAGCGCCAAAGAACTTATTTCATTTATGACTTTATCAACTTCTGTCTCCTTGAACTCCAGTCGGCCTCAGTAGATGGCGGCTCACACTGAGCCTAGTTCTGCTGGAGGTTTCTTCCTGTTAGTAGGGATTTTTCCTCCCCACTATCACTACATGCATGCTTAGAATGAGGAATTGCAGGGAGTCGATAAGTCCTCGCAATCAGCTAGTTTTCCTTAGACAGAAAAACTTCAAAAATATGATTGTTTTATCTGTGTAGATAACTTGAATACTTTTCTAATTGCAGTTTTTCTTTGTGTGAGTCTCTCCAGGTTGAAATAATTTACTGGGTAGAACTGAACCCGCATTTTACTGGACCAATATAATGCCCGCTAATTTAGCAGGATGACTCCAGTGAAAATAGAGCTGTTACATTACTAGATAAGGCTGGAATATGCATGTTTACGTGTTGCCTAGCAATAGTCCTGACCAGAGATGGGAAGTGACGAAGTACAAATACTTACGTTACTGTACTCAAGTAATGATTTTTTCTGATATTTTTACTTTACTTTACTACTTATTTTTATGCCGACTTTTTACTTCTACTCCTTACATTTTATACAAATATCTGTACTTTCTACTCCTTACATTTTAAAAAATTGTCTGGTTACTTTTGCAGTTTTGAATCATTTCAATGGAGTTACCGTTATTATTTTTCCGTCATCAATACCAAATTCAATCTAATTGGATGAGAATCTACGTTGCATTTGGACGACCGCTACAAGATGAATCAACAGATTGGGCGGTATTCGCCGGCGGCAAATCATTGCAGCTTGGTGGCGTGTGGCGCGTGCGTTAGCATAGTAGCATGGACGGCGAGATGATTGAAAATGAACACAACGGAGATCTAGTCCTATTGGCAGACATCCATTTTAAAATGTAGGCGGCATGAAAAAAGTGGTTTCTACTTTTACTTTTATACTCTTTAAGTAAATTTACAAGCCTCGTACTTTGTTACTTTTACTTGAGTAAAGTTTAATCAGTACTTCCACTTTTACCAGAGTATTTATTGAAACAAGTATCTGTACTTTTACTCAAGTACGGAAAGTGAGTACTTTTGCCATCTCTGGTCCTGACTCCTGCTAAATGTTGTTAACTTCCACAAGAACAGCATCACTGACAACACTTCATCAAACATTTCATCAAACAAGCTTACAAGTGCTCAACGATGGCTGGAAAACTGGTCGGACCAGTGCAGAGATTTTATGAATTTCAGTCCATCTTTATTTTCCGAGAAGCCATTGTCGAACGTTGAACGTCAAACTTCCACCTTTGGCATGTAAACAAAGCAACTGTATGTATGTCGCTTTTCTAAGCTGCCTAGCAATTATGAAACTGGATGTGTTTCAACCTGTCCTTGGCCCCCGTTCGACCGGCTGCTAACAGATTGCTGCTTTACACCATTGTGAAGGAGACAAGAAGCAATTAATTTAATTTCCACTATGAAGTAGAAAGTTCCATATTCTGAAGTCTAACATGGAAATTCAGAAATGTCCAGTCGACTAACCAGGAGCTCAGATCTAATATTCCTGCTGCACATTTAAAACAGGTAAGGAGCAGAAATACGCTGTTCATTTGCATTTCTAATAGTTTGATACACAACCTTTTTATGTACAGTACACATGTTTGAAGACAATAAACATTGAAAAGAGTCATTTAAGAGGAGGTTAAGGTAAACACCAAGATGGGTCTGGTTGCCTTGTAGTGTAATAAACAGCTCTAAAGCAACCATTGCCCCATTTCCACCTGCCCTCTGAAACCGATCTATGCCGAGTTTGGAATGAGCTTGGATCAGTTAACCGTGCTGAGCTTGGTTCTTCTGACCATTTACACGCGGTGATGGGAGAGTACTTACGGCGTTGAAAGTAGCGGCGTTACTAACGCCCGCTACCTTTTTTTAGTAACGAGTAATCAAAATTATTACTGTAACTATAACGCCAGTTACAATTGCCGACACCCCGTTACTCGCGGCGTTACTCAGGTCGCACAATTAACCTTTTCATGATAGGACTGCGTCGTGCGCGTCATGGCGAGAGAGGGAGGATGGAGAGTGAAGGAGGACTCCAGCAGCAAAACAGCGCTTTCCAGATGGAAATACTGGTGTTCACGATGAGGCTGCGTTTTCCCCATCGAATACGGTTTCCCCTGCATCTCCACGCTGGCGCTTAGGCGTGCACACGATTTACGCACAGCGACAGGAACTTAATGCGCCAACTGCTGGCTAAACTTCACCGTAACTGCTGGTTCATTTACTATGGAACTATAGGAGGCGTGAGCGATCATTAGCCTATATGGAGAAAGGGAGAAAGATGGATGGATGGATGGATGGATGGATGGATGGATGGATGGATGGATGGATGGATGGATGGATGGATGGATGGATGGATGGATGGATGGATGGAGCTACATGTTGCAGTATCTATAACAACCCAAACACAGGATTTCAGCCCTATACACTTTCGCAAAAGGGTAACGCAATAGTTACTTTTACTAGTAACTAGTTACTTTTATTGTGGAGTAACTCAGTTACTAACTCAGTTACTTTTTGGGAGAAGTAACTAGTAACTATAACTAATTACTTTTTCAAAGTAACGTGCCCAACACTGTTTACACGTCATGCTATCACGGTTCCTTGCCTCCTATCGGCGGTCCATGATGCTACAGCTCTTTAGGCGGGAATTACACAAGTAAACATGGCTGCAACCATAACATTCAAGAACTAGAAGAAGAAGAACTAGAAGAAGGCATCCTTCTCAGTCTGTGGATCATCCCAGGTGGCAACAAGCTCTTTTGATGCCGATATTCTGGCTAGGTTTTTGCTAGGGCTTGGAGTGCTTCTGACATGTTTCCAAAATATCCCAGATTGCCTATAATGGTGGAAGAGATGGCTTAAATTTCTTCTTCTTCTCTTGTCATTTTGCTCCTGCTCTACACCCCAGCACCTCCTTTTCAACTCAGCTGGTACTTGCGGAAGTAATTTATGTACTATTTCACCACTAGAGATGTTAATTAGCTGCTCCTATGCGTGATAAGTATCTAAAAAGGAGGAAAAAACTCAGTAACAATCCCTCCAGTTTCACAGCTTTCGACACCATAAGCTCAAAAAGATAAAAAAAAAATAGACTGATCCGAAAAGGGAGAAAACAAAGCTTTTCTAAAAAAAAAAAACCTATCAGGGTGAAGCTACCAGAACCACTTAAAGTCACCTTGAGCAGCACAATTCCAAATTCAAAACTCAAGAATTCTAATATTTATTTATACATATTTATGCATCTATAAATATGTATTTATTCATACATATAAAGTAATGTTACATACATATGAATAATATTTCTTTAAAATATATTTAATTATCTCTGGGGAAATCTAATTATTTACTTGTGCGTTTTACAATTTAATTGTTTATGTAGTATTTATTTAATAAACAGCTACATGTTACATCTGCTTATGCTGTTGAATATCTATTTATTTAATGGGACATTAACATTTGTGTATCACAGAATATTTTTTGGCTTTCCATACATATGGGATCAGATCACTTTTATTATGAAAGCTTTTTCCACCTTCTCCTGTCCCTCTACTCAGTGTCATGCTTCCTTCATGGGGTACAGAGAACCTCTTCTTTAAAGCTCCAATTATTTCAAACACTTATGCCTGTACTAAAGATTTTAGCCTCTTTTAACCAATTAGGCTGTAAACTGGCAAATACTTAAAAATCTATAACTTTCGAACAATAATAAAAAAAAATAATTTTGGTTGTAGTAATTTCTTTTTTTTTTTTTTTCTTTTTTGTTACAGTGTCCTGTCTCGCAGTGTGGCAATAAGAATAATTGTCTTGATGCCAAAAAAAAAGAGCCCAACAGATTTTACTTTTCACAAGTGTAGCAGTATGGCAATTGCCATATTGCTACACTTGTTTCATGCTTATAAATTGCTTTGTATTATAATTATGCAGGCAGTTTTACAGTTTATATGGACACTGCAATGTAAGTAGAGCAGAAAAAACAGAAGAAGAAAAAGGGAAAAAGAGAAAAGATGAAAAGAAAGAGGAGATAGGAAGGAGACAATGACAAAACATTTTCAGTCTGCTTCATCACCTGTATATGTACGGAGGAGGATTAGGGCCACTGAAAAAAAAAAGTTAACTGATTTTTTAATTTTATTTCAATATAGTATGGGGAAAAAAAGTCAGAATTTTGACTTTAATTCTGAGAAAAAAGTCTGAATTTGACTTTTTCCCATGTTAAACTGAAATAAAATTTCCAGTGGCCCTAATTCTTCCGTCAGATATGTGAAAAGAACAGCACAAATCGAAAGACATGGTCAATAAAGAAACATCTTGAAACTATCCCTAAAGTAGTATTGTAGTAATTTCAACGAACGCAACTTTTTTATTTTAATATTTTAAAAAATCCCTAATGGAAAAAACAATATATCTACAAAGTTGAAATAACCTAAAACCTCATTTTAAAAAAAGTTCCTGCAGAGGAGAAAATACGCTGCAGGTTTAACGTTTTTGGTTTCCTAACTGTCAGTGAAGATCACGCGGAGGAAGGATTGCATGTGGATGGTCGTTTGGTGCATGCCGAGAAGCTTGCTTGTGGATAAATGTTCTGGGTCGTGAGTAGTGAGGAAACAGGAAGCTATATGGAAGAGGGAAATAGTGACAATGTGAAGGTTGGAAGATAGCAACATCAAAAAATGAGAAAAAAGCTAAAAACAGAGATCAGTTCAAGGGGAATCTAGTAGAACAATCCAGTGATGATCATTCCATACATTCCACAGCACAACAAGGAAATGAATACAAAGTCATATTCAAAGTATTAATATTTTTAAAAATCTCTCAATGGAAAAAACAATACATCTACAAAGTTGAAATAACCTAAAACCTGTATTAGCTAAAATAAAATAAAATAAAAAAAAATTGACGTTCAGTGCAGAGGAGAACAATCAGCGCTTGCAGGAGTTTAAAAAATTTCTGGAGATTCTGGAAAACATAGGTATTTTTGAAAACAACAAGAATCGGAGAAAGATCTGACAGTTTATCTGGCATCCCCATCACCAGCAAAGCATGCAATCTACACTGACTTACCCCCTGGCCATTGCGTCCTGTTTCAAATGCCAGAGTTATCACATCAGCAGTTTTAAAGGTCAACAGCCAAAGGTGTGCGTGAGTCCGGCAGGTTTTAGGACCAGCGAAATAAAACTTTTCTCTTCCAAGCAAAAGGTCTGAGGAAATTAAAAAATGGAAATTTGCGGAGGGAGAACATACGCTGTTGTTGCAAAAAGGCTCCCATGTCTGTCAAGAAAAACCCAAACCTACAGTTCAACACCACGAAATTCAGAGAGAAATCTCTAAAAATTGATGAAGACTCACTTATTGTTAAAAAAGACAAATTTTTTTTCTTTTCATGGTAGTGACTTTTCCACTACAAGACAACAAAAAAAACGGAAAAAAATCAAAATTTGGGATGCAGAAAATATCACTCTTTTGAACACATAGATGTTTTGGGGAAGAGAAATCAGGTTTTATTTAAGATGACCTGTTCCTAAAAATTGCGGGGCAAATGTGATTTACCAAAATGTGGGCGATAACTCTGCTCACAGGTTTTTTTGCCAGGGGTTAGTTTTCAGTGTGATTGCATGCAGCTGGTGGCGGAATGCCATACAATTCACAAGTCTGCCAATACCCATAAAATCCCATTAAGAAGAAGAAGAAGAACTGTCAGTGAAGGCACCACGGACAGAAGTTGAGGTGGATTTTTTTAGTTCATGTCCCTGAATGTAGCACCGTCTTCACCCTCCTCCCTGCTTTGACGTCACCGGCGCCGTCTCCTCACATGCACCGAGGAGTGCAGCTCCCCCTCCCGCCCTCCTCTGCCCCAGCCTCTCCGCCTCAGCGCCCCGCCGTCAGACAGACACCGAGCCGCTCACCGTCCTGCTCCTGCCGCCGCTGCTGCCGCTGAGCGGAGTCTGCTCCTCCATCTGAGTCCCGGCCTCTTTTCTTCCACTTGGTTGCTCCAAGGACCGGCCTTCGAGTTTTTTTTTTATTTTATTTTCTATTTTATTTATTTTTACTACGTGGTTGGAGGACATTATTATTTTGTCCACTCCTGCTGTCCTTCAAGTGAAATGGAGAAAATGGCCAGACCTCTTCCTTTAAACCCAACTTTCCTGCCGCCGACCCACGGCGTCCTGAAATCCCTGCTGGAAAACCCGCTCAAGCTGCCGTTTCACCGCGATGAAGGTGAGCTGTTGGAATATGTGCAAAACTTACTGCGCACACAGGTGCACACACCGCTTCTTGGCGCTACGCACACACGGACGTGTACAGTCAGGACATAGGTCAACCAAAACATGTAGAAGTTGGACCTCTTTATACTTTGCGATCTTTGTTAAAGATGAAACGCTCTAATCTAAATGGCCAGGAAGACAGAGATAGAGAAAAAGAAAGCTTCGTGTTTTGAGTTGAATGTTTATAACCAGCAGCTCGGACCTTAAATGAAGCTAAAAGACGTCAACAGGTGATTTAAAGGTGCAGTAATTTTGACATAAAACACATAAGAGCCCCGCTTTAACCGCTCTGTTGTTGTTACTGTGCTGTTTATAGCTTAGTAGTTCTGTTTATAACCTTTAAACCCTGCTGTCCTCAGTGGGACCTATTAGCAGTACCGCTGCTCGCCGACAGGGGGCGGTTATTTATTTTCCTAATTGGAAGCTTTTTGTGGGGATAATGTAAATGAATGTTAGTTTAACAGTTTCTAATAAAGTCTGGCCAGATATTAAATTACTAATTGCTTATGGTCAACAGGAGAAATTAGAAGATTTATTTAAAAATCCTAAACATCACATCCTTTAGGAGAAAAATAAACCTGCATGTGAAGCCTAATAAATTAGCATATCATTATTATTATTATTATTTTATATTGAGCTGAAGAGATGTGTTTCATATATAAATAAATTTTTTTTAGTGATTTAAATGGCCTCCAATGAAGACTGAATATTTACTACCAAATATGACTATACATCATACACATATAATACGTTTTTTTTTAATAAAGAGATGTTTTTTTTAAGGCTATGTTGTGGATTATGATGGAAAACTTAGTGGAAGGAAAAAGTTTTAGGGATGCACGATATTGGGATTTTTGGCGATATCCGATATGCGATATTTTAAAACTCATGTAGCGATAACCGATATCGCATACCGATGTTAAAAGCTGGACAAAATAAGTAGTCATTGAAAATAGCAGTTTTGTTATCCATTTCTGACACTTTGAAAAATAATAAACTCAAATATATTTTCATATGCTGATATCAAATAGATTTTTAAAAACGCGGTATCGATCAATTTTACTTTCAAAATCTGGTGAAATTTCATCGTTCTGTTACAAACTCTCTTGTGATATTTTGCAAATTCTTGTGAGATTTTGTTAGTAAAAAGATAGATCGATACGGCGTCAATATATCAACATATAAAAATATGGCAACATTTGGTGAATTTTAGGAGATTTAAAACAGCATAAATTGATGACATATAGCAATATTTCATTAGTAAAAGAGATTGATATGGTGTTTTAAATGGCAATATATCAGCATATGAAGATATTGGGATATTTTAATGGATCAATATTTTTCCTCGTCTTTAGAGGTTTTTAAGTCTGTAAAAAAAGTTTTTTGAGGAAGAAGAGGTAGTAGTATTTATTTATTTTTTTTAGACTTTAGAAACTCAGAAGCTGATCAAATATCGGGTTAAATATCGATTGGGGTGGCCCGATGCCCGATATTCAGTTTTAAGGCGATACCGATAGGGGGCGATTATATCCTGCATCCCTAAAAAGTTTGGTAGAAAAAGTTGCAAAGGAAACTTGAAAGTTTCATGAACCGCCATACGTCAACTGTAATACCTGCGGAATGAGACAACATCAGAAGAATCCAGGAGGACGAGGGATAGATTCAACGACCAATTGTCTAGAGGGAGGTGAGAGATCATTTACGAGTGGTTAAGCGGCTCCGCCCTCATTCCACACCATAGGGATGCAGATTATTCTCTAAAACAAGCATCGAATCCACAGAACTAACCAACTTTTATCAGCTATATTAATAGAAGCAGAAACCTGAAATAATTCAGCAGATTCCCAGTTTGATTTATGAAGCTGCACCTGTGCTTCCCACCGGATCCATTTGCATTTCCTGCTCAGACTACAAGTGAAATAATTCCCTTCAGCCGCAGCACTAGTTTGCCTTCTAGTTTTGCTCATCGCTTGCATCGAACTGCACAGTCCAAACATCAAACCACAGGATCCAGAACGTTTAGGGCTGAAATGAGGACAGTGAATTTATGTATAACTTAGAACTTGTGACCCAGCAGCAACAGCAGCCTTTTTAACGTGGAACCAACGTCACGCCTCACAGTTGCAGGTCAGGAGACCAGCGGGGTCGGACCCGATTCTGCTGCCAACGGAAGCTGATGACTTCCTGTCTTCCTGACAGAAACCACTGAAAGCAAAGAAATGTTGACAATCGGAGGAGAACATGATGACAAGTCTGACAGAAATGATGGATTTTCCTTTGAGATGAAGCGCTTACTCTCTGTTAGCCATCGTTCTTTTTTATTTAGAGCTGAAACAATTTATCAGATTAATTATCTTTTAAAATAATCGTCAACTAATTTAGAAACCGGTTAATCTTTAACTGGAATATAGAGACTAAAATGTATCTTTCGCTGACAGAGCGTCCTACCTTAAGCAGCAATTCTACCAAAATTTTGCAATTAAGATAAAAAATTATCTTTTTTAATCTCTGGATCTTTTCTGTCCAGAACTCCTCAAAAGGAAAACTTTCACCTGGTTTAGTTTCCTAAAAAGTCGTCTTTAAGAAACTTTTGTCTATCCGACTATTAATCGATTAATCAAAAAATTATTCAACAGATTAATCAATTTGCAAAATAATCCTTTACAGACTCGATTGATTAGATAATTAATAGGCCTGTAAACAGAAGACAGTTTTACTGGATGACAAAGTGTCCCAGAAGCATTATTGATAAACTTTACATTTTTTCAACATATAATGACGATAGGGAAATAATAAAAGCGCATCCTCTCATCTATTAATTAATTAACTTTTGTTTCTAAAGAAAACTTAAAATCCAAAATAAATAAAATTGACTCTTAGTCTTTGTTTAACAAAAAGTGCAAATCTGTTACAAACTAAAAAAAACTAAATTCAATAAAAATGAAATTGAAAGACCCCCAAAAAACGTTCATCTCCTTAAAGATATTGTTCGCGAAATTTTAAAAAACTTAAACCAAAAAAAAAAAATGCACATGCACAACCCTGTAAAGCTCCTGAGAAAGAACGCCTATAAACCGCGTGCGAGAGCGTGCGTCGTTCATACAGATGATCACTGCTTTTTGATTCCCGTTGGTCACATAACTCCTCCTACACCGTGCGGCGCCTGCGCCATCTTTGTTATTAGTCGCCGCTGTCGGGTAGCGACGGCCTATGGCGGGCCGCTGTGACAGCAAATCCCATAATGCTTTGCGTGGAGAGCTCTCCGTGCAAGCTCTCGTGTATGATGCCATTTGCACGCTTTAGTACCTGTGGAATCGCCAGGTTTTAAACCGGTATGTTTTCTATGAAAATTCCCATTAAATAACATTTTCTAAAATTCTTTTCAGCTAAATTAACATGAAATTATTTTTGTATCACTATTGTTTGAAGCAAAAACATGTTTTGTAAATGGAAATATTAATTTTTTAAAAATCAAAGAATCTAATAAATTAAAAAAATCTTAATCAGCAAAAGGTTTGGAGATTAACTTCGCTGTCTTTTCATATTTCTTTTTTTTTCAAATATTATTAATTTCTCTTTCAGACTGAGTTTAACATATAGCTTTATTAATGCGTTTTACGGATCACATTGACTTCAACGCTCTTTCTTGACCAATTAAAAACATTTTGCTAATGTGAATTGGACCAATAGAAATACGTCTTCACTTCTCACTCCAAAGGAAAGCCCGCCCCCAGAGGAGAAGAGAAGGTGATCTGTAAAATCCAATTTCAAAGAAATGATATATGTAAAGGTTCATCTGAAAAAGAGATGTGTGAACAAAAAATAAATAAAACTTGTGTATATGAATTTATATGAAAAAAAAAATCAAATATGAACAAAAAATATCAGAGAAAACAGAAAAGTTACTCTTAAAACCTTTTTTTAAGACATAAATTGGTTATTTTTGGCACCAATAATGAAAAAAAAATTAACTTCATAAAGTGAAAGGCAGCATCTCTTAAGCAAACTATGGTGGCTGTTAGGGCCAAACTTATTGACCCTTTTTTTTTATTAAAACAAAGCAGAAGTATGGAAAAATAAACAAGCATTCAAATGCAAAATTAGCTAATTTAAAATGTTCCTGCAAATAATTTACAATGCAAATAGTTGTTTTATTGTTTGTGACGGACCTACTGAGACATGTTTCTATTTTTTATTTTTTTTTTAGATTGAGACGTGTGTAATATTTGTTATTGTTCCATCATTCTTATCCCAGTGATGGGATACTGCCTTCATGGGTAGATCACCGGTTCTTTCTTCATGCTGGGTTTTCTGATTTTGGTCTTTCTGAACTGAAGCAGACTTATTTACTTTGCTCCAACTTTTACCAGGAAGGTAAACAAAAAATCAGCTTATGATTATCTGTCAATTAATGGTTTATTTGATTATATATTTTCCATCTGGTTAACTGATAATATTCGCTTGGAAGGAATTTCTTTCGGTGTTGTAATGTTACTGCCGTCCACTAGAGGGCCGCTACACTGTAGCCTCAGAATCAGAAACACTTTAATAATCTCCGAGGGAAATTACTTAATAATCAATAATAAAAAATATCAATAATCAATTGTATTTGAAAGAGAAATAACAGTAAATTCTTAACATAAACTGATCCAGAGGCTGACCAGGACCATTTGCACCATTTAATGCCAACAAGGAGGCAGGATGAACTTTTTGTGGTTCTGTTCTTAAAAATAAACACTTGGTGAACTCCTTTAAATTGCCACCTTAAGTCGGGCATACACTCTGCCATATTTTCCGTCGTTGCACGCAGCTACAGCTCAAACTGTACGACAGAATTTCAAACATTTATTTTTTTTCTGACCTTACGATTCCTGATCGGGAGGCGGCATTGAGAGGCTAATCACCCCTCGTGACCCCCTGTATACGACACGAAGCAAGACGCGCAATAAGGCTGATAGTCCGCCCGATCAAATCTTTTTCGGACTACTAGAGAATTGCCCTGAAAAGGGCAAAAATATCGTACGCCGTATGTTCGGCTTTAATAGCGCCTATTTAATTGTGCTGCACAGTAGAGCAGCTTAACCTCTCTGCTGAGCTCAGAGGTGAGGATTCCATGATAAAAACATGGAGGGTTTTACATGCCAGCTACTAGCACTGTACATGGGCAAGACTACATGAGATAAAACACTTAATAGAGTAACATTCTTCTGTAACAGAACCAGAACCATCTGTTTAAAAATGTTGCTAACAGCACCAAAAAAAAGTTGGCGTCCCCTTCTTTATAACACAGCGGCAAATGGTCTGCAGGGCTCCATGTTAACCATCGCCGATCTCCCGGGGCAAGTAGTTTTTATTGTCGGGAGAGTACAAATTTCATTGCATTTGCCCCCGGGCGAATGCAAGTGCAATGATCGCAAAAAAATAATAATTTATCACTCAAAATTACTTTAAAATCACTCCGACATTCGCTGAAAAAAAAAAAGTGAAAAGCGACCCACAATGTGATCATGCGTTGCCGGCGCCATTTTTGTTGTTTTGTTGTTTTGTTGTGTGATTCAGCTCTTGGGGAGAGAATTCTGCAGAGAAGCAGCTGGATGATGAATTTAATCTATACTATAATACAGGCTAGATTAAAAATGATCAGTCGGGGATTAGGAAAATAATAATAACTGTATCATCAAAGCACAGTGTAAATATTAATATACAGTGGTCATATATTAAAAATGATCATTAATTTTTGTTGTTTTGTAAGTTTTTTCTCTTAGACATTGGAGTGGTGCATTTAAATGTTATAGAGCTAAACATGTGTTAAATTGGTGAGTGGTCGTAGTAGTGTAAGTTTTAACATTAAACTTTATATTTTTCCAAGCACACAACAGTTTAAAATAGCAAAGTTTAGTTTTGAAAAGAATGTGCAGGAAGGATTGAAAAGCATGTTAACACGGTAATGTAGGCTGGAGTTCATTATCTGACGCATGCAGATACACACCAGGAACCTGGAAACTTACTGAATTACAAAAAAACATAAAAAACAAACATTTTTCATTGATATATATACAAAAATGAATATTAGGAACTATATTTATCAAACATTATACTGGGCAAGTAAAAATTGTTTCTGGGCAAATAAAACGTGAAAGTCACTTGCCCTTAACATCAACCCCTGTTCTGACAGTATATCGGAGTGACATACCCCATCCCAACCTTCCTTGATGGGTCCTTACAGTTTTCGTTTTTAAACATTAATATTTATAATAAAATATTCTGTCATGATTTGTGGACATTAAGATCTAAAGAGAATTGTTATCTCCTGGTCAGACCCTGTAATTCAGTGAAATTTTTTGGTTCCTGGAGGAGATTTTGCTGGAAGTTGCAGGGAATTTGGCTGGTGTTTGACTGGGAAGGACCATTTTAAATGGCTGCTAATGTACATTTAAAATCATCTCTTTCACTTATTTTAGTATTTTTTTTTATTCAGTGACCGAATAGTTTCCAGTTCTGTTATATAGAATAGAATAGAAAAAACTTTATCGTCTACTAAACACAATAATGGCAGAAATTAACCTTTAAAATCCAATTATAAGAGTTGCAGACGCAGCAGATTCACTTCATCCAGGGAACGGAAGCAGAACTGAATCTGCTACTCATGTGAATAAGTTTCAATTTGGCAGGAAACCATGTTTTTCTTTATTCATTCAGTATCTTATACATTTGGAACAATAAATAGTTAAATTAAGATGGCGATACAGTGATTTATTTATACTTTAGCATGTTTTGAAAGATATTTAGCCTTCATGTTAAGGAAGTATCTTCTTGATTACGATCAGTCGCTAGTTGTTCACTGGGGACTTTTGTCCTTCCAGTTAGTAGGAAGTTAAAGGAGATGGGAGACATGTTTTACATGTTTGTTCTTTTTTCAGGGTTTGGGAAAGAGGAGAAGAAGGAGAAGAAGCTGGATGATGAGAGCAGCGCCGCCAGCCACCCGCAGTCGGCCTTCCTCGGCCCCACCCTGTGGGACAAGACCCTGCCCTACGATGGCGACAACTTCCAGCTGGAGTACATGGACCTGGAGGAGTTCCTGTCTGAAAACGGCATCCCTGCCAACACGGCGCAGGGCGAGCAGGCCCCGCCGGCGGCGCAGCCGTCTCAGGCCCCGCTGCAGCAGGTGCCCCCGCCGGCGCCGCCCACACCCTCGGTGGTGGACCTCAGCAGCCGCGCCTCCGTGTCGGTCCACGCGGCCCTGCCGCCTCAGACCTGCCGGCACAGCCCCTCCACCGCAGGTAGGAAGCACACCTGCTCTGACACGTGGAGCCTCATGCTTTCTGACGCATTCTGGGCGTGGAGGCGCTGGAGGGACGTGTTGTTTGCTCGCCATGAAAAGGAGCGATTCCTGTCGTGTTTAAGGCTTCGTTGCAGATGTCGCTGTAAATACTTCAGCTCAGACCCAGCTGGGAGCCGGGCGGTGCTGTCAGAACAGGCTGAACCGGTTTGCATCCAAGTATGCAGCAGAGCGGCTGTCACAGAGTTCTGATTGCCTGCTGGAGGCCCCGCCCCCTGCATTTGTTTTGTTTACTTCAGCTGGTTTGGTCAAGCTTTTTTCTTGGTGGAGCCACATTCCGGCTCCTGCTGCCAGATTCCCTCATTTCCACCTAAGTTCTTGGAACCATCCTGCTTTTCTGTCACCAGATCAGCTTCTGCTACAGAAGGGAGATGTTATGTAATGAGCCAAAGGTTTGAGCTGCAGCTCCGTGAAAGCGGCTCCTGTTTTCCATCCAGACTTTGCTCTAAAGGCTGCAGGCAGCAGATCAGATCATGAAAGATAAACAGAGGGAGACTGTGAGGGTGTTTACCTGAAGGGGTGGGGGCGTCGGATAGCTTCACGCTAATCAAAGCCTTCAAACAATAATGGTTTCAGCTCAGGGATCGTTGTTCAGCCTGGTTTCCGTGTTTTCAGGTGAACTCATCCGCCTCAGTCTGATTAGCTGTTGGTTTGAGGACATTTGAGGCAGATTTTTGTTTATCTGTTTGCAGCCGGCGGGGCGTCCCGTCCCAAACATTTCCTCTGGCTGTGCTCTGCCTCCAAACCGAAGGGTTAGGAAGGAAGAAACCCGGGCGAGGTTCTGTAAACAGGGTCTTACCTCATCTTTAATGTTCTGACCGCCCCACTGGGTGGGCTCATTCTACAACCGCTTCAATCGCTTCTCAGAATCGCCTCCGATTTTCAGGAGAAAAAGCTTCAAACAAAAGGATGAAAGCAAACAGTGGGAAAAAATGTATCAAATGAAATCCGCTTATTTACGCTTTCAAATTTTATTACTAAAAACTACTCAAAGGAAACCAAGTTTTACGGGTTTAACTCTGTTTTTCTAAACGGTTTGAAAAAAAAATAAATAAATAAATCAACTAAATAATTATATATATATATAAAATGATCTTTTACTATCTATTGTTCTTTAAAAAAACATTTAAATTTTAATCCCATCCTGCCCACAAACTGAGGTGATAAACTCTTCTTTTTAAAACTCTTTAGCTTCATAGGTCTGCAGAAATTAATCTACTTAAATAATTTTAAGTAAATATTTTCAATAAAAATTAAAAGAAATAACAATTTCCCAAGAAATCTATAATTAGTTCATCATTATTCTTCCTGTTCCAATAATATCATCAATATTTAAGGTTAAAAGAGTCTATTTTTATTTTTATTTGAAAATATTAAGATGTAAAGATGATAGATAAATATTAAATTAATTAATAAAAAATTAAATATATTAGGAAAATTAATTATAAATGACTTAATTATGACAGTTTACTCTAATGGTTTATTCTAACAAACGTGACTCTTAAATAGACCAATTATCCTGAAGCTGCCCTAATGGCCCCGCCCACTAAATGAATTAAATAATCACAATTATTTTATTTTAATTATACATCTCTTTATTGATTGCATTTGAGAATACTAATAAACTGAATCATTTCTGTCTAGATTAACTGAATTAATTACATAATTTTTCTTTTTTTTTGTACTTAGGGCGGCTCTGGTCCTCCGTATTTTAGGCTGTAGTTGGATAAAAGGTGAATTTCTGCTGCCAGATTCACCAGATATTTAAATCTTTCATTTTTATGGAAGGAATTTTGTTCCTTCATTGTTTGCAGCATAAAAATGTTTTGTAAATAAAAATCAGAGAGAAAAAAATCAATCCAAAAATAATGAAAAATATTTTAATGCAAAATTAGTTTTTGAGAGTAGCTTTGTTTTCTAAGATTTAGTTATTTTTTAAATGTATTTTATGATTTTTCAGATTTCTGTTTTTCTGATTAAATTTGACAAATTACACTCTGTTCAGATTACATTTTTAAAGATCAAAGAGGGTGTGATTTGTAAAAATCCATTTGAAAAAAAAGTTTAAAATTTTAAAATCTATTAAAAAATGAATAAAAATTGTTGGTGGGTACATTTGAAAAAAACATGTTATATGAAAAAAATTAATTGAAAATATATAATATGAAAAACAACATATGAGAAATCAAGCTGAGAGGTTTGACAAAGGATCGCATTTTAACTGCATTTTTCTTTCTTTTTTTTTTTAAATTTCATTTACAAAATGAATTCATTCCTTGCTTTCAACAATAATGGAACAAATTTCCCTCCGTACATTTTCAGTTGAATTCCCGTTTTGAACAGAATTAAAGTTTGTCTCAGACTTTTTATTCCTGTTTTGTTTCTGGGTTGCGGGTCCGATTCCCGGCTGTGATCTGAGAGGAAGCTCTGAGGTCAGAACTCTGCATGCAGGTTCTGTTCGGGTCCATCTCTGCCTAGTTCACATTTACCTCTCACGTGAAGCGGGTTTGCTGGTAGCGTGCACGGCCATGTGAAGTGTGCAGCGCCGAGTGGCAAATGGGAGCTTGTCACGCCACAGCCCCCTCCCTCCCCTTATCTTTTCCCTTTCACTCCCGCACCCACCCTCCCCGCTTCCCGTCCCCCGGCCCAGACTGAGAGCCAGAGCACACGCTGTACCCTGCAGAGGTCACATGGACTCGTCTGTGCTCCCGTCACGTGAAGCGGGTATTGTTCCAGCTCAGCAAGTCTGCTCTCGTCTAACCAGCTCTGCAGCGCCTGAGTTTCTGCAGCTGACCGTCATGTTTGAGCAGATAACGCCGTGGGTGTGTTGCTCGCCGCTGCCCGCGCAGGTCGAGGGTCACCATCAGGACACTGACCCCCGCCGTGCTCCTAGCAGGGGTCAAACGGATGTAAGCACGGATGGCTGCGCTGGATTTCTGCAATTCCTAACCAAAGATGGCTGAAGGGACAGATTAGCTCAATCC
Organism: Cyprinodon brontotheroides; assembly: GCA_018398635.1. Lineage (NCBI taxonomy): Eukaryota > Metazoa > Chordata > Actinopteri > Cyprinodontiformes > Cyprinodontidae > Cyprinodon > Cyprinodon brontotheroides. The sequence goes on along the minus strand of JAGKQL010000031.1, from coordinate 35,980,150 downwards.
TGACCCGAATGTGGAATCAGGAATCAGTCAGACGACCCGATTGTGAATATTTCTCCATTCAGGCAGGAAATATGATTTTATTTATTTCTTATTCAGCTGAAAACTGCCAAAATGTTTGGGTTCATCCAGCAGCAGCCGGTCTGACGGCGTTAGAAACATTAGACTCTGATGCGCAAACGGAGAATCCTGCAGTTCCTTCGCTTTCCGTCGCCAATAAAGGAGCACTGCAAGGAAATATGAATCTAAATAAATCATTTTTTTCTTAAAATAAGTGCATTAAGGCTTGAATCGAGGAGCCAAGTGAGACACTTTGCCAAAGGAAACAAGACAGTTTATATTTAAAATAAGAAAAAACAATTGCATTGTCTTCCTTAAAGTGAATATTATCTAATTATCTTATTTTAAGAGTAAAAATACTCATTCCATTGGCAGATTATCTTATTTACTTTCTCAAATTAAGTGTAAATAAGGCTAAATTTGAGAAATTTTTACTTATTTCTAGATCTTATTTGCATTGAGGTGCAAAATATCATTTAATCTAAGATCAGACACTTAAACCTATGATAAACTGAACTGGGTTCTGGCCCGGTTTATTCTTTAGAAAGTGACGCAGAATTGAAAAAATGAACTGTTTCATTATTATTCTCTTCTTTATTTTTGGAGGTTATTTAGATGTGAAACCGAACTTATCCACTGATCATTTCTGCCTCTGCAAAGCTCTGAAAATCAGTGCTCTAAACTTTGAGAGAAGTTTTTATCTTTTCACAGGTACTGATTAATGCCTTTCAGTAGATAAGATTAAAGCATCTTAACTGACATGTCGGTTATAAAAAAAAAAGGAAAAAAAGTTCAACTCTATTAAATATGCTCTATTTATCCTCTTTCTGATCGATTATAAATCATGTAAAGACCAAACCTGCAGATAAACAACAATTTTTAGCTTCTTTTGGTCCAAAAATTTTAAATAATTTATGAGAAATACATGAGTTATTTCAAATTATGTACCATTTTAATGCCATTTTTTTCATATTTAATTTTTCATTTTGATATTTCCAGAATTTTCTAAAACATTTGAAGTTTGGCCCGTTTCTAACTAATAGGTTTTTATATATTTTAAACATAATGCTTCACCGTCAGTAATGTATCTAAAGACCTATACTGGTTGATTGGGGTTATGACCCCTATCAGCATCTTATAGAACTAAATGCAGCCATCCTCAAGTTTATTTTTATCTTTAAACCTTAAGATATATATATTTTTTACAATAGTAAATATTTATCAATCTCAATCAATGTTTATGTTAAGAAGGTTAAGTTTTAGTTAAAACAGGTTTTGTTTTGCTGGACTTGATGCTAAAATGACTAAATGAATTTTTAAGGCAGCAGGTTTCAGGTGTGGATTATGAGGAAGAGGATAAAGGGGCCACTGGTAAAAAGAAAGAAAAAAGTAAACTGATTTTAAATTTTATTTCAGTTTAGTATATGAAAAAAGTTAAATTCTGACTTTAGATTTAGAATACTGACTTTGATACAGAATTCTGACTTTTTCTCAGAATTCTGACTTTTTCTCAGAATTCTGACTTTTCTCAATTCTTAGAATTCTGACTTTTCTCAAGAATTCTGACTTTTTCTCAGAATTCTGACTTTAATCTCAGAATTCTGACTTTAATCTCAAGAATTCTGACTTTAACCAACTTTTTTCTCAATTCTGACTTGGAATCAAGTTCTGGCTTGAATCTCAAATTCTGACTTGAAATCTCATAGATTACTGACTTTATTGTCAGTAATTCTGACTTGAACCTCAGAGTTCTAATATAGTGTCTCCAGAATTCTGACTTTTAACTCTCAGAGTTCTGACGTAATAAATTATTCTGAGATTAAAAATCAGGAATTCTGAGATTCAAGATTCTGACTCTATTCAGACTTCCAAACTAAACTGAAATAACATTTTAAAATCAGTAAACTTTTTTTTTTTTTTTTTTCAGTGGCCCTAATCCTCTTCCATTGCTGTTAGGATCTTGACATTAATGACATTAAAATGGGTTTTATTTTTTTCATGTTATACTTAAAAAGACTTAACATAATTCATGGACTTTATCAGTAAAATAAGATTTCCTTTACATTAAACATGAGTAACATTTATTTTCTCTCACGATTTTAAAACCACTAGATGCAAATAAAAGCAGCGTCCGTCGTATGAAAGCTCTGCAGGGAAGAAACTGCTTCTTCCTCTGCCGTCTTCCAGGTTATTTACAGTAAACAGACGCTAAGCCCCTCCCCCAGCTCAGAGTTCAGCAGTTCATCGCTCACAGTGACGATAACAATCACACAAAGATCACTGAGCGTGACGTCAAGCTGGATCCACATTAAAACCTTTCCAATCCATGAATGTTGGAGGTTCTGTGTTCTGACCCGAGCCGCTGGTTCCAGCTGCTTTAAAAGGTCTCCGTTCCTTTTAACCGTCAGATCTAAATCGGCTTATTTTCCAGGTCGCCTCTCTGCCTACAGAGACTCTTCAGTCCTCCCCTAGAGAGGATTTGATGAACTCTAACCAATAGAGAAGAACCATTAGGAGGAAGGGTTCCACCTTTTCCTTCTTTAGAAATGCTGCTGGTTTAGTTCCTGAACCTGAAACGGATCAGAACAGCAGTTATTATTTAACTCTGGGTTCCATTAAAATCATTAAAAGTCGTATTTAAATTATAATTATTTTTAAATTAAGGCTTTAATTGGCATTAAAATGTATTAAATGTGATTATAGTGGCATTTAAAATGCTGTATTTAAAAAAAGATTGTATGTTTGGAAAAGAAGCTAGAGAACGGGAACATGGTACTTGTTGACGGCTTTAAAATTATTTCTAAGAGCATTAAAACAGTATTAAAACGTATTAAATTAGAGTTAGTAACTTCTGTATAAAGCTTGTAGCTGTTTGCTGTTGTTGATTCATAAAAGCAGAAACTTTAAATCACCTTTCACCTCCTTGTTAAATGACCTTTGAACCCGACTCGTCATGTCTTCTTCAGTTTAGTGATTTCATTTATAAATAGAAGGAAATCTGTCCTGAATCTAATTGGAACTTTGATTAAAACCTAAATAAATGGAGAAAAACATAATTGGTTCCATTTAAAAGAGATAAATAAGTAGAACCTGTCGTCTATCGATCTGAAAAGGAACACAGAACCTTTTCCAAGCCTTTGGTGCCTCTGAGAACCATCCTCCTCTCATGGAGAACCTTCCTAGAAGAGGCCAACCCAACATTACTCCATCAGAGGGTCAGTGACTCATCCAGGAAGTCCAAGAAGAACCCAGAAGAACCTGTAAAGATGTGTTGGATCAGAAGGAAAGTTTGATCAGAAATGTTTCCAAGGAGAGAACCAGCTCTGACACAAAAGACCTCGGTCTGGTCTCGCCACAAAACATAACGGTGATCCTCTTTGAGAAGATGTTCTGTAGACTAATGAGACTAAAGTCAACCTTTTTGGAAGGTCGGTTTCCTTTAGTTTGAATTTACTTAAGAGACAAAATGTGAATAAGAAAAGTTTCATCCCCAAACGGGAAGGACTAAAGCAGAGGAGCTGAAGGAAGCCGACATCCAGAGATGTTTCTGGTTTTAGGACTCGGATGGGTTCCCCTCAGAACTGTTTGTTCCAGACGGTTCTCCTTCAGAATTGCCGGCAGATCAAGAGCTCTTTAAGCGCTCACACGTCGGCTGTGAGGGTCAGCGGCTCTGACCGGCTGCCCAGCACCTCGTTGATTTGGGTCATGATGTACGAGCCGCCAGCGGATCAGCGGCTGAGGGAAAAGCCTGCTGTAGTTCAGGGTTTCTGTTAGAGGGGGGAGGGTAGTTCTCTGGTGTGACAGCACCCCCTGCTGGTCAGCAGGAGCACAGCACTGCTGCAAACATGGTGGACTTCCTGTTTCTTATTTGCTTTCTTTCTTTTCTTTTTCTCAGCGCTGCCTTCTGCCAGAGACACCCCCAGTCCCATCGATCCCGAGTCCATCCAGGTCCCGGTGACCTACGAGCCCGACCCGGCAGACCTGGCCCTGTCCAGCGTTCCTGGTCAGGAAATGTTCGACCCGAGGAAACGCAAGTTCTCTGCGGAGGAGCTGAAGCCACAGCCGATGATCAAGAAAGCCAGAAAGGTCTTCATCCCTGAGGACCTGAAGGTGAGAGAATGTTCTCCATCGGGTCGGTTCTCAGGGTGAATTAGTAAATTAACAGAAAATTTCTTATCGATACATGAATTTATAGCAATAAAATAAAAAAGCCTTATTTATTTATATTGGCATTTTGGAAGTACA
>JAGKQL010000031.1:35954798-35975348 GCA_018398635.1 Cyprinodon brontotheroides | reverse complement strand
GCGCCCCCCCCCCCCCCCCCCCCAGCAGTATTTCCATACGTTGTTTTTTTCCGCAGCTTATTTTCTGTTTCTGCATGCGGTCAGGAAGCAGCCCTGCTTTGATCTTCTCATTTGTGTTTTAATTTAAATTTGTAGTTTTTTTCCTCATGAGCAATAATTCCCACCATGTCTCCTTCCCTTCCGGTAACTTCTGCACTAACCCGCGTCTCACAATCGGATCCGGTTCCCGCTCACTTAAAGAAAATTCCTCATATTTATCTCCCTTTTTATTTCTCAGATGGAAGATTGTTGTTTTTATATCTATAAATAAATATGAATATATATAAATATATATATTCTGTTGATATAATTGTTAGTAGTATTACTCCTCGTTTAACCTCCTTACTTTCAGGTTGAAGCATGATTTTCTTGGTTTCTTTCCTTTTCCGAGTAGCCGTCAGTGATTCTTTGGATTCTGTTTGACTTGGCATGACTAGTCCGAGTGTTCTGTTCTTTTTTTTTTTGTTGTTGTCGGAGGAAGCGATGCAGATGTGCGTCTTTAGTGTCCGTCTAGCTGTGAGTTCGCCTTCTTTTTTTAAAGATGGCTGTTTTTGAATGTAAAAAGACATGAAAAGGTTGGATGGTGTTGTCCAATACCGTGGTTAACCCAATCAGCTAAACCATTAATGACTCAGACTATCCTATAAATCTATACGCTGTTCCTGTTTGTACAGTATTTTTCCAATATAAATATTGGGAAAAAAATATATATATACATATAAATATAAAGAAACTGGTGAAATGTGTATTTTAAAGACCCAATAGGTCCAGAGAATACATACATATGGGGAGTTTTGATAAAAATGGGAAATAAAAATATAGAGAAGTGAGTTTTGATATTCTACTTGAGGTGGAATGGGAAGGAAAACAGCAGAAAGTATGAAACCGAATAATGGGTAAGTACGAGTGATTATTTGCTGTTAGTGTATTTATTCTGTGCGATTTCCTTACCCATCTCCCTTATGGTGCCTTCAGGCCTCAAACTAGTAGGAAAAACAAAAAAGGGTTCAAAAATAATATTTTTCAACGCCACTTGAGATGAAATGTCATTATTTAGTTTAGGAATAAGCCAAGCCGTTTAAAAAAGTGGGATTTGAAAACAAATCAAGAATTGGATACTCTTACTTCAAGCATGGAAGTCTAGAGGTGCCTTAATTATTGGCCTATTCTTTGTTTTCACAAATAAGTAAAAATTATGATGGATGATCAATGCTTTTGATTTAAATCTAAGCCATAATGGAAATTTATCACAATCTCGATTAAAAATTTTTTTTTGTTGTTGTTGTTTTGCAACATATGGTGTTAGAGTAATTCCCTCAAAAATCCTTAAAGTACCGAGGCGCTAGCTGCTGACAAAACAAAGCGATTTGTATATTAGCTACCTGTTTACAATTCACTATCGTGCCTATGCCCAATTTAATGCCCAAATTTTGCACATTTAAATACACACATTTATGACTATTTTAATGCTTGCTTGTCATCGGAAATCCATTTAGCTTCTTGCTTTTCGGGTCAAGCCTGGTGATTCGGAGATTTTATCTTTGAATTTAAGTGGCCTGAAGGGAGAGAAATTTGCTAGAAACTCTTATAAACCCTTCTTCTTCCCTTTCACTTGAGAAATAAAGTATAAAATGTTTACATTCCTGCAAATGTTCTTGAGAAAGAAAGATTATTCCCCTACTGAGGACTAGGAGGCGCCGGCCCCTTAAGAAATTAAACAACAGCATAATTTAACCAGCTCCTATCAGGTTCTTTTTGCTTTCTAAAATGAAGCAGACAAAAATTTTAAATACTCTTAAACCTTAAACCTTTCCCTTTTTTAAATGATTTTTTTTGTAATTTGGCATCTCAGGACTTCCGTATTTGCCTCCTTGTCTCAATTTCATCATTATCTTTTTCTTTTTGGGGGCAACAGTTCATTAAAATGAACCAAAAGCCAGAACGTTTTCCTCCTGTACCATAAAACCTCGGCACCTGCCTCCGGTGCTTCCATCCGTTTCTTCATTTAAGTACAACACCTGTTTCCGGTGATGCGTCGCCTTTGTTCTCGAGTTTTGTCAATCTCTAGAGTTTCTGAGTTCGTTTGTCACATAGGTTCCGCCACACCAATCCGGTGATATTCTAAATCCTGACTACCAGGAGTGATGCTCACTACCCTCAATTTGAACGCAAACCTAGGGTGTAACCTGAGTTCATTCCAGTGCCTTTAATCCGCCGACTGTTCCCCGGTCTCCCGGCAGCGTAGACGTTTGACCCCAGCGCCGCCCTGGTGGCTCCCAAACTGCAAATTCAAAGTGGCTTCTCCGTGCTTTCAAACTGGTAATGTGAACCTCTATATTTTGGCACATTGCAGCAGATTTGTAACCATTGTATTCACGGCAACACCAACAGACTGTTTCAGAGTGTATTTAAAGAAGAGCTTAAAGGGGTATTACGTTCTGTTTCCTCGTCAGTCTTTAGACTCTGTCTGTAATTTCTAGTGTCTAATAAAAAACCCTGTTCTTTTTTCTGTCGTGTTTTCATTTTCTACACAAAATAAGTGGTAATTTTAATCACTTTGAAGTAGTTTTTTTTTCTAGAATTATATTTACTATCAAGTTTAGGTATTAAAACTTGTACATTAGAGATGCAAAGCAGTTAGCATTCATACATTCACTTCAGTTCTAGTATCGTAAACTATAGACAGAGACCAGAGGTCAGGGATTAGCGGAACACGGTCCAGATCCGGACCCTAACCTTATTTAAAACATGATTATAAATTACTGCATGGTTAAGTCTGACAGCAGTGTGTAATTTCACTCTTGCTCCTCTTCCCGTTAATACGGTAAAGCCCTCTGGAGCGTCCGGCCCAGGCTTTGCACGTCAGATCCAAATCGTAGCCTAATGAGCTGTCAGTTCTGGGTTAAGTGCTGCTTAAGCTACTTTTAGACACAGCAGGCAAAACCTGTATGGAGGATTCCAATCTCAAGCGCCATATTTAAAAATAAATAAAATGCTCAATAAATAAATAAGCATACATGTCTAAATTTGCCACAAAAAATACAATAAACAAATAAATGCAGCATAGAAATCAAATTATACAGAGATATAATATGAATAAATTAATCTTCACTAGCTTCTTTATTTATTTGCCTTTGTAATATATTTACCCTTATTTTTTGTCCTTTATAATCTTCAACCTTATTTTTTAATTACTTGCTATTTTTAGTATATTTATAGTGTATAAAATTATAATATTTTTGTGTTTTATTCTTTTCCTTTGAAGTTGACTCAGTACACGCCCTCCTCATTTGCATAATGAGGCAGAAACAGCTTAGAGAAAATGTAAAAAAAGGGCAGAGAGAAATGTAAATAGGGAAAAAAAATACAAAAGGTAAAGAATAAAACAGACAAAATATTATAATATGCACATAAATAAATATTTTTATTTTAAGCTACAAAGATTGATGTTCAAAAAGAATTGAAGGGGACCAGCCAAGGAAAGTGGGGATATTCTTGAATGGTTACTACTGAAAGTCTCCATTCTGGAATCTGACTGAAGATTTCTTCTTCTGCCTCTGAGGTGGAAGATCTATGACCTTCATCCCCTTCAACGCACAGTAATGATGAGGAGGTATGAGGGGATGGTTAACCTAGGCATCATGTCAGGCATGGATACGGCATCCAGGAGGATAGTTTCCCAGCGGTGCCTTGGACCAGAGGACACTGCATGTGATGCGGTTTATTTGTGTATAGAGTTTTGCACAAAAAAAAAATGCCAATAGTTACCAAAATTGAAGCTTAATCCAACAAAAATAAACAATTAGCAGGATTCTTTTCTGTCTCCCTTTGAACCCCAGTCGGCCTTAGTTTGAGAGTGCTCTTCCTGTTAAAAGGGAGTTTTTTCTCTCTACTGTCACTAGAAGCTATTTATTGGTGTGAGGTAGAGTACATGAGCTTTCGATGCAAATCTGATCTTGCCTTTCCTTCGATAGAAAACTTTAAACCAATCTGCATCGTAGATGATATCTAGGGTGAATTGTTTCTGTATATGTATTCTTAAGATATTTATGTGTTGTGATTGGGTCTTTATGTAAAATGTAAAACAGAATTGGAATTTGAATTGAAAATCCCATTTCTTTATTTAAGTTAATTTTAAGAAGGGGTAGGAAGAAAGTACAAGCCTTGTGCAGGTGATCGCAGCTAAAAAGAGATTTCCAGAATATCGCGAGTTTTATCTCTGGATCTATTGCAAGAGTTAGAAATATCCTGTCTAAGCAGGGATGCTGAGAAACGAGTCCATGAATTCGCTACGCCAAGCTAATTCGTTACTATCAGGAGCGTCCCACAAACACTAGTTAAAGGTCTTCTAGCTGATCCAAAAATGCTGAGTTCTGGTGCAAAATAAAAACAGTAAGATCTTATTTTTCTCCTATTCTAGCTTCTCTTCGTTGGCTTCCTATGCTAAATCCAGGAATAAATGTTAAATCCTCCTCACAAGCCAAGCTCCATCTTATATCAGAGATATGATTCTTCTTTATGTTCCTAACAGAGCAAATCTTTTAGTTATCAGGCTCCATCCTTTGGAACCAGCTACTAGATTTATATTTTGTTCATTTAACCCATCCCAATTAGGGAGCCATTTGCTGCACCCGGGGATGTGTCTCGTTAAGGGTCTTTGCTCAGGGACCTATGCTGCTATAGGCTTAGACTGTTGGAGGACATAGGGGACCACTTTCATCATTCTATCTCTTTCTTTCACATAATGCAGAATCTGTTAGGTTCAATCTCTAACGTTCTGCTCTCTCTCTGCTTTTTCTCATAGTAGCTTCTATCTGGTCTGTTCCTGTTTGGCTGTGACTCCATCCTGAGAGAAATATCAGCCGTGCTGCGCGAAATCAACACCTTTGTTTCTAGGATGTTGGAGATCGGCCTGTTTTCCAGTGTGTAGTCCTGTTTCTCTGACTGTGACTAACTGGATGTGCTCTCTTCTTCATCTCCTACTTACATGGGAGCTGGCTCGAGCTTCGTCTGGCTGTGTTTCCTGGATGGTGCCGCTTAGCACTGATATGCCTTTTGTATCTATGCTTTTTCCTGCTGTCTGCTTCCGCCTCCTCTGAACCCCAGTGGGCCTCAGCAGACGGCAGCTCACACTGACTTTAGATCTGCTGGACATTTCTTCCTGTTAAAAGGGAGTTTTTCCTCTCCACTGTCGCTACAAGCCATGTGCTTTTGAAGTGAGGGATTGCCATTGAGTCAGTGCAATCCCCTGGTTTTTTCCTTAGAAAAGTTTAAATCAATCTGACTGTATGTTCTGGTTGAATTGTCTCCGTAAAGTGACTTAAAATTACATATGTAGTTAAAGGGTGCGATATAAACTGAATTGAAAAAGTAGTAAACATCCCTGCCACTGTGCAGAGGTATTTTAATTGAGTAATTGTCAATTTGTTACATCACAGTTTTACTCTAAGTAATGTTTGTGTGACGAACAAAAATCAGGTTGTTTACCCCTAACTAACTCTGGGGTCGCTTCGTATCAATGCTTTTTTTAAAGATCAAGACCACTGGAGGAGGACTGTATGATTCAGGCGGATTTGGTTTACTGAGGAATCAGATTTTCATGAACTTGAGGTCACCTGATATAAAGTTCAGGGGATTTTTGTCAAAAGGTTTCCCCAGTTGGCGGGTTAAAAGGACATAAACTGACCAGTTTAAATGATTTTTATAGTTCTGAAATGAAACACATGAAAGAAGTCAGAGACACACTGAAAGCTGCAGAATTCGTCATCTTTATTACGTCACATTGCCGAATTGGTTTTCAGTGCAGTGGAGGAGCGTTAAAATTATTTTATACAGCACCATTACCAGCCAGTTAAACAGACACCAAAAAAAAAAAAGAAAATCAAGCAGCTCGTCTCTGAAAAAAGGCCAGGATCGTATGTAGTCAGCAGAAGATAGAAATATACAAAACAGTCTGGAAGGAACGACAAGAGTCATGATTAGTAAAACATGTGCAGAGGTTCGGTTTCTTTCGAACATACGCAGGAAATGTACAAAAGCTCCGATCAGAACGTCCTTACGATACAAACACTGTTCAAATTCACTGTGCAAAAATCAACGAACCACAGGAAATGTTACAGCGGACACCAGCGCTCACAAACACACAGATCACAGTTTTTACAAAATAATTATACTGCCTTTAAACTGGGAGTCTCCTCATTAACGTCCCACTACACTGAAATACTGAGGAATGCTCCAATAACAGCGGCCACCACCAGAGGGCGCCATGAGGCTTCAGGAGAGATTGGATGAACAAAGTGCACACTGCTCAGTTTAAATGAGGAAAAACACGCCGCAGCTGAATGAAAAGAAGCTCCACTTCCTGCCTCCATGATGAATCCCGTTTTTAATTTAATGTGCTTTATTTCAGCTTTGGTATCTCTGATTAAATCCACCAAGGGCCGATGATAAAGCTGATTATAGCACCTGATGAAACCCTTAAAGAGGAATGTGATTCAGTTTCTAGTGGTTATAAAAGATGTCATCAAATGTCAGAAATACTCGGATATTTTTCCTTTTATAAAACTCTAAGTATCATCTGAGGATTCTGGGAAACTTGTCCTCCTGGTTAGAAAACAGTAAACAAGTAAAGGTCATGGTAAACTTTTCCTGTTCGAAGTTGCAGCTTCAGCGGGCAGCGGAGGGGGCGGGGCCTTTAGGTTCAGGAGTGGAGGAGGGACTCGGAGCTGGGCGCCTTTGTACAGGTACTTCCAGATGGCGTAGTAGTGCACGGCCGCAGCCAGCGCCACGAACACGCGCCAGATGGCGTGGGCGAAGGGGATGACGCCGCCGCTCTTGAAGAAGAAGACGCCGAGGCAGTAGATGAGTCCGCCATACGCCAGCTCGTAGAGACCGGCCCCGTGTTGCTCTGTGGTGGAAATAAAGCGACTGATTTTAAATCAACAGATCAGATCCAACCAGACCTGGATGATGGCGCTACAGAATTACTGAGGCTTTCCTTCGTTCCGGGTTTATTTTCTGTTGTAAAACTGTGGAGACACATTAGATCAGGGATGGAAAAGCCAGGCTAGTCTTTTAAATGGCCGCATAGAGCTGCGTGAATTAAACCTTTGATTTCATCTACAGAGACCAAGGCTCTGGTATTAAAACTTTACTCAGATTTATTCATTTTAGTTCACCATTTTTGTTTACCTTAAAAGGAATAGTACACCCAAAACATGATTAGCCTTCATTTTCTACTCACCCCCATGCTGAACAACACTCTGAGACACTTTTGATATCTCAAATGCATCTGGAGATCTGGGAGGATATCTTGCTGTCTGCTGACATTCAAATAATGGAGGTCTATGGCGCTCGCAGGCAGAAAGGTCCATAAAAGTCCACAAAATGTGTCAATATTCCTCCATACTGCTCGGCCCAATGTATTCCAAGTGTCCTGAGTGGGTAGCATCCAGTAATTTACTCTAAAACGGTCATTTAGAATGTTTTAGAGCATAAACAGTAGCAGATAGATTTGTGCTGTAGCACGACGCCACAAAACCGCTGCAGACCGTAAACCAGATGAAAGTGCTGCGATTTCAGCTCGCAAAGAACTCATGCTCTTCCCTCAACACCAGTCCTCAGACATTTTCTTCTTCGTTGTTTCTTTTCTTGCACAGGTGAACAGCACCAAACCAGATGAAAGCTGCGCGGTATTCAGCAGAGGCGAGACGCTCAATGCGACTTTCATCTGGTTTGGGGTCACTCGGGCATTTTTTTCTTTCGTTGTTTCTTTCTTTAGGAAATCCTATACACTACTGCTTATTTCTTCTTCCTACTGCATTGCTCCGGCAGAGCAGGCGCTGAATCGCACTTTCATCTGGTTTGGTCTGCGGCGGTTTCCTGCGTCGTGGCTTGGCGGCATCGTTCGGCAATCCTCAGGCACCACCGCGAGACAAACCCTGTGGGCAGCTGTATGAAGAGGTAATGTTTTCGTTGTGAACTGGTGCTGCGGCTCACTAAGCTGCCAGGCTGTCGCTTTGGCTGGCAAACTGGTACAGCACTCCCGGAAATGTTCCAGCCAATGAAAAATGAAAGGCTATCTATGAACCTTTCATATTCCCTTTTAACTACTCACTCTACTTTTATGACATCATGTGACAGTAGGCCTTTGGCTGCCATAAGGGACCGGATTCGGGCCTCGACTTGCACCTGTGAGTCTGATATTTGTCCTTAAATGGACAGTATGGAACACATTTGGATTTTTATGAGACCAAATCAAGTGTGTGTAACCCACGTCATGTTGCGCTCTTATTGTGGCGGGCCCTGTCCTTTAAAGGAAAAGTCATATTCAGAATTTTAATCTTCTGGAAGTACTTTAAATATGAAACTATTAATGCTCAATAAATGATAAGTGTTTTTAATTAAGAGTAATTTTCATTTGAATATATGACGCATTTTGTTGTGAAAAAGACATCATATGATGTCATATGATTTCTTTTGTTGACAGGATCAGAATTCTGGGAGTTTCTAGTGTGAACAGAACAACAAACAAACTCCAGACTGAACTGAAACCTCAATAGGCCGATTCGTTTCTTTGTGGTTTTCTGTTTTCTGACATTATAACTGTTAATTCTACTGAATATTGTTTCTAATATCCATCTTTATATCTATAAGTCTATATATCTCTATATCTATGCATCTAGATAGATGTAGATATACAATCTAGACAGATATACATCCAGATGGATAGATATAAAACCTTTATTAATTATTGTTATTATATGGCTCTTTAACATATATGTGCCGCCTTTTACAGTTGCCTTTTGTATCTATGCTTCTTTTTCTATGTCTGCTTCTGTCTCCTTGAACCCCAGTGAATCTCAGCAGATGGCGGCTCACACTGAGCCTGAGTTCTGCTGGAGGTTTCTTCCTGTTCAAAGGAGTTTTTCCTCTCCACTGGCCAAGCTACAAGCATGCTTAGTGTGAGGGATTGCTGAAGAGTCAATGAGTCGATGCAATCAGCTGGTTTTTCTTAGATAGAAAACTTTGAATCAATCTAACTGGATGATCTGGTGAACTGGAAAGTGTCTTAAAAATGAGGTGTTGTGAATCTGCGCTATAGAAATAAACTGAATAGAATTGATTATATGCAGTTGATGTTTCTACCTTGTAGAAAATTAATATACGATTCATCAACCCTATTTGTTTTTTCTTTTGTTCAAACCCCTTTATTCCATGGCCGTACTACTTTGATGTTCTTTCACCGTCATCTGCGCTAAAACCTTTAAAACCACAAGAGGGCAGCAGAGAGTCTGCATTTTACTCAGATCTAAAATATCAGACAAATATGAGTAACTTCACCTCATCTGTGATTTGTTATTAAACAGAATTACTGCTGCTAATAGACATTAGAAAACAGAAGCAGATCTTCTTACCATCGATGTTATTACTGATGCAGGAAAAAATCCCATGGTCAAATAGAAGGCCAGCTCCACCAGTTTATACCTGTGAAGAAAAGGACGCCTTAAAACAGAAAACTGATTCAGGAAACCTTCAGGAGAGATCAGAGAAGCCGGGTTCTGGTTCTAAACTTGAGCTGCAGCCACTTTCTAACGGCTTCCATAAAAACGCAGAGAAAGATCAGGTTTAGGACACATTGATTACCATATACGTGCGGCTCGTTTGAACTCGCACAAACGAATAGGCTGGCGCTATGGTGTAGAAGCGCCCAGCGTTCTTTTTAAAAATATGCTACTTCCAGGTAGAAAAACATTCAGCGGCGGGTTTCAAAAAGTTTGTAAAGACGCGTGTTTGTTTTGGCAAATGCTGAACCTGCAGCGAGAACCGTCATCATTCCGCCAGTAAGGGCCTGTTGCAATTTGTAGTCTTTTGCGGCTTCACTCTGCGCCGGCATGGTGCTGCAACGTGCAAAACAAAAGCTGCGAAATGGGAATGCGAAAGGTAGATTCTTGAGGACATATTGGACTTTGAGTTTGGCCGGTAGAGGATACCGTCGCCAACTTCAGTAGTCGCCGAATTTGTGCGCGAAAACGCTTCGAACTCGGAACAAAGCGGAGTATAGCGGTTGTGATGTGTCGAGGAGGAAAAATAGTTCTGGGATTTACAAATGCTAAATAAAACAAGACAGAACGGTAGGCGGTTTTCTTTGAAGCTTTTGGAGCGTCATTGAACGAAGCTGACGACGGTGGTAGCATATTTTAAAACGTTTAAGGTTGTTTTAAGGACATTATCCGACATGCACTATTAAAGCCATTCTGAAGCAGCCGGGGGGGATTCTGCATGAGCCAAATAGCAGGGACAGGACCAATTGTCTATTTAGCAGATGTAGATTTCATCCTGGACACTACAGAAAATGGGCTAAAAGTGATTAAAACGAGAGATTTTCCTTTAATAAGAAGATCTCCATGAAACAGGAGCTGCGGTGGCTTTGTCACAGAAAACACTGATTGGTTTGATTTTCTTGGGATTATTCTCCTTGATGATGTGTGGGTCTGTTAAACCCTAATAAAATCTGCCTGTTGCATGCCAGAAATGATGTTTTCCCAAGTAGTTTATTTAATTATGACAGTTCCTCTATCAGGATATACAGTTATGTGCATTATGTAGTGATTTGGGAATGAAACGAGTTCTCTGTGCTTTTATCTCAAACACTCTGTAGTAGTTATGGTGTAGGTAATAGATCTGCTCGGGGCTCCGCCCCTTCTTCTGACGTCAACATACGGCAACCCCACTCGGACAAACTGTATTGCTACAGTTTCTTAACAGTTCAAATCTGTTTTGGAGTCTCAACATATTATTACCTATATTTGCTATTATTTTTACATTTCATTGATGATCTAAAGTAGCTGAAAGTTAAAAAAAACAATCATTCACAGTCATGGAAGAAATTCCTGCTTTCTAGTATTGAGCTTTGCCGTTTAGATCTGAGGACAGGAAAGACAAATGGAACATCTCAAAGATGACTTTCGTGGAAATTTTAGACAAAACAGTTATTCTGCTTGTAGAAAATGAACGGTTATTGTTTACACGAGGTTAAAAATAGCGTAGCCTAATAGAGGCTAACCTATTAGCTACTGAACGGAGCTAGCTACAGCGCTACCGAGCTCTCTACCTTTACACCATGGTCTGACAGTTACTTTGTTTACCATAAACAGAATTTTTTTCCAGTTTTTTATTGCTCAGGTAAAACTTCCTCGTTCATTAGACACGCTAACACTACAGATGCTCTCTAATCTGGACACGGAAGCTACGCAATGTTATTATCGTTGTCTTTTGGTGAACTCAAGCCAAAGCAATCTACACTCGATAGAGTTGAGCAGCTTCTAGCCAATGAAATGAGCTCATTTCATCATGTGACACAATGGCTGGGCTCAGCGCTGTTCCCGGCTGAACGAGGAATCTTTTTTTTTGTTAAACAGGTAGAATTACAAAAATTAGAGTTTTTCCTCTTATCAGATTGGGTGAAACAACTGAGCCAATCACAGCTAGTACGGCACCCCTGTCTGTTTGCCGCCGCCATGTTGCCTCTGGCCGAAAAGAAGAAGAAAAAAAGCCGGCCGCTTCTTCCGGATCAAACCAAGAGCCTCGGCAGACAGGGGTGCCGTACTAGCTGTGATCGGAGCCATTGTGTACCGTGACCAAATGAGCTAATTTCATTGGCTAGAAGCTGCTCGACTCTATCGAGTGTAGAATGCTTTGGCTTGAGTTCACCAAAAGGTCAACACTTTTGCGGCTGAATTTATTTCTGGTGAATTTTTACCAGATAAAAATTGAGTGTAAGAAATTCAATATCTAAAAAAATTCAGTGTTAAAAAAAAGGCAGATTCCAATGAGACTGTGTTTCTTCCATAGAAAGCGAGCATGCTTTTAAAGGTTTTAACCCCTTCATGCATAGTGGTCACTACAGTGGACAGTTGTTAAATGGTTGTTTTCAAATGAACATGTTTTAATGTCACATTTGCACATATGTTACTACAGTGGACGCTAATGTATCATCCAGCCACTTGTCAAACTGCCACCTACTCGTCAGCCTTTGCAAGTGACTTTGTTTTTTCCTCAAACAAAATGGCCGACAGAGGAGCACATGGGTTGTGAGGGAGAGGAATATCTGCTCATTCCTTCTATTCTAGGCGATCCTTGCAGGTAAAAAAAATATGGGGACATCAAGTAACAATTAAGGAGTTAAGTATAAATTCCAAGAATTGATTCTGTGTTATTAAAAATTTGTAAGTAATGTGTCCACTAAATTGGACATTATGCAACTCCCTAAAGAAAGTATATTTTAAAAATTGATGAAAATGTTTTTTCTATTTCATAAAGAGTAATAAAAACACTTGGTAAAAAAAATCATAACATATACTATCATAATTCATGCATGAAAGGGTTAAGATCAATTTGAGGCAAGAACATCATACTTTAAAATGTCACTATATGGACCATTTACTTATTTAGTGCGTAATTTCTCTCTCCTTGCAAAGCATTCCAGGATATATCTTCTTGTCTAGTGACCATGGATAATCACTACTATTCCAGATGCATTTTGGGAAATTTCCAGTCCGCAAAATTTTTCATCCACTAGACATTCGGACACTGATCTAAAATGGCGTAACCACTATTTAGTGCCCTATATATGGATTAGGGCGGACGTTCAGACACAGGCACTGAATGAGTTTTCAGGTCAATACTCATCACTGCAGTTTTAGCGCCATTAAACCCGGAAGATACAGGTATATCGCCCCCTAGTGGCAAAACATTAACCAGCTTTAAAGTGGAAATGAAAGGATGAACCAAACTTTGGTCCTCCATCAAACTAAAAGTGTTTTTTTTTAGCGAACTAACCCACCAAAAATGATAAAACCCTTTTTTCTTTTATGTTTAGATTTCTCACGTTTGTAATATATTTATTGATCATAGCAGGAGATCATAGGTTGGTTTGGTTAATCGTTTCATTTCCACTTTCATGAAGAGTCTTCCTGACAGCTGCTAGCTGCTTCAGTTTGGACCCAAACTCACTTTTCATGATAGTTGAAGACATAAATGGTTCCAGCAGCAGCCATGAGCCACACAAACCAGCGCATGTGTGCCGCTAACGGGCCGAGCTCTCGCAGGTTCAGCCTGAGTGAAGACAAGAGCAGAGCAGTGAGCTGAAGTAAGGCTCCATGCTAAACAGCATGGGGGGGGGCTGAGCCTGACACTCACCACGGCGTGTAGGAGGCAGCGATGAAGAAATAGATGACTACTCTGTCACACATGTGGAAGCACTGCTCCACCGACCTGCAACAGGTAAACACTGGTTAGACTGGATCAGCTTTATAGCCACATTTGGCAAATTAGAAATGTACACTGGAAAAACCATCTAGAAATAAATTAAAATATCTTAAATTAAGCGTTTTTACCCTTAATTTGAGCAGGTAAATGATATAGTTTGCCAATGGAAGGAGTATTTTTACACTTAAAATAAGATAATTAGATAATATGCACTTGAAATAAGAATGCAATTCTTTCTTTTCTTATTTTATGTAATTGTCTTGTTTCATTGGTCTCCGTTACCTCCTCAACCACAAGAATAAATGTGAAGTTATTTTAAGAAAAAATGACCTAGCTAGAATACGATTTTTTCCAGATTAAGGACCAAAAATGTCTCTTCAATTCAGGACCGAAACAAACGCTCATTACTGACACCAACTTCGACCAATAAAATGTTGCTAACGTTTGGGCTGCAACCAATGATTATTAGTAATAAAATTATCAGAAATTAAAGTAATAAAATTATTAGTTTTTCAATTAATCGATTCATCGGGTAGCAAAAAGTTCCATAAAGAAGATTTTCTGAAAATTTAAACAAAGTGAAACGTAAAAATGTTCCACTTGAGGAGTTCTGGAATAGAGCATATTGACAGACGGAAAAGTTTTTATATCTTAAATGCAAAGAAATGTTGTAAGATTTAATTTTTGTTTTTAGTTTTTAAGTTTTGGTATGGATTTTTTTTACTTATAATTTGTAATAATCGATTAATTCACAATTAATCCGAATAATTGTTTTAGCTCAATTTTATTTGAAAGAACTTACTTAAAAAGTGAAGGAGAAATTTAACAACCAAAATTTGGATATAAAATCCAAACAAAAAAATGGTAAAAAAGTAGTGAAATGTCTGAAAACTGCAAAGATATACCTACAATGTTTTTTCTGACTAAAGTTAAAACTGGAGGATGTTCCCTCCGGGTGGATCATCAACATAAGTGAATCCTACTAACTGTCAATCATTCTGGTGATATGTTTAGAGGCCGTACTAGGTGTTCATCCCCATTTTCACTTAACTGGGATGAGTCTGAAAAAGTGGAAAAATTGCAAATCTTCTTTTGGAAATTAACCTTTTATGAGGTTTTGCTAAATAGCAACTTTTAAATCAGATCGTGCACGAGGAGTCATTCTTACTTGCACGGCTTTCACACACGTTTAATAGGCGTTTCAAATCAGGAGCAGGGTTGTGCAGAAACCCTGTGGAGAGGGCGGGTCTTCAAAAATTTGAGAAATTCCTCAACTATGAGCTTTCAAGTGTTTTTAAAGTTTTGTATCTTTTAAAATAAATTTCAAAAAAGTTTCTTTGATTTCTACAACAATGCAAGAAAATTCATTAACTGCTGAAAGCAAAAGATGGGACTAGGACCGGGTGATTAATCGATTTTATGGAGTATTTTAATCTTTTGTTCATGAAGACTTTTTTTTTACCCACCAATCCACTACTTGGGCGTCTGTAGCTCAGAGAGACATCAGTTCAACACTTTTTGTTGTTAAATGCGAACTTCTAACTGATAAACTTTGTCAGACGACCAGCTGAAAACAATTAGTCTGTTATATTTTCATTCTTTGTCGTTAAACAGGACATTTTGAAAAGCTTCAGTTTCATTGCCCTTTAAATTGAGGTCACATCTGGGAGCGGATAAGTTAAATCAAAGCATTGCGTTCTTCATTTTTATTCTAGAAACTTCAGTGGATAAAAAAAGAAAAATTGCTAATATTTTCAAGCCACATGGCTCAGCCATAGCCTGAGGAGCTAATCTGCTGCTGCGACTGAAGCTCAGACAATATTAAGGCTGCAAAAAACGATTATTTGCAAATCGATTCCTCTGTGGCCTTATTTTTTTTGATTAATTAATTAATAATAGGATAGACAAAGGTTCCTTAAAGAATATTTCCTAACTAAATTAAACCAGGTGAAACTAAAACTTTTCCATTTAAAGAGTTATGAATAGAGCATACTGACAGACGAATTACCTATTTTATTATCATTTTTTTAATGCAAAATCTTTGTATTATACACTGAAAAAAAAATAGAGGTTGACAGAACTTAAATTTTCTAGGCAGCGTGATGCATTTGGTTTTTGAGTTTTCCTTACTTAAAGATTCACTGTGGTTGAGTTTACAAAAGATTTTTGAGATTCTACTAACCAACTTCAGGTTTATGGAGTGTTACATAGAAATTTTGAGTTCTACCAACTTAGGTTTTGAGTTTCCCCTTTAAGTTCTGAGTTCTATCAACTTTGTTTTTATGAGTTTGACATATAGATTTTGAGTTCTACAAACTCAGATTTTGTAGTGTTATCTGCAAGTTGAGTTTCTATCAACTCAGTTTTTTAGTCCTACCAAAGCGTCTTCACTACCAATCATTCAACACACAAAAAAATTATGTTAATACAACATTTTTATTGCTTCAAACCAAACATTGCATCAAGTAGATACAGTATAAAACCATGTTCAACAACATAATCTTAACTGCACAGATCAAAGTAACCTGACACTGGACCAGAATGTTTCCTAGATTCGTTAAGAGTGATGATGAGGGAAAGAAACAGTAAGACACCATTTTAGTAAGAGGAAAACACACAGGTAATTTTTTGTGAAGTACAGTGTATTAACAATATATGAAAAAATAACAGTTTTACAAATTTGGACGGCCTTCAGTTTGTTTTTTTCAATTGTAGTCTCTTTAAATTGGGTGCACCACTTTAAAAAAAAATAAAATGAAATAAAATGTCTTGCTTCCCAACGGAAAAAGAAAAAGGTTTTCCCTTTTTATCTCTGAGTTTTTCTTTTAGTCCTACCACTCCGACAGGGCTGATGAATGCAAGAAAAGAAAGTCCTCTGCAGTCCAAATCCTTCTCTTCAGTCCAAATCCAGATGTTCACACGGTTGGCTCACCATCTCCATTTCAGGAGAGAATCCAGAATCCAGGGGTATCCAAAAGAGCAGCACCATGTAGCATAGCACAACAGGGGCTTAGTTAAATCCATTCGCACTTCTTGTTCTTAACTGTACAGTTTATATCTCTCCAAGTATGATAGAATTTCATTGTGTAATGCTTAACTTTTCTAACTCATTACGAATTAACTGCTGCATTACAGGGTTAACATATAAAATGTTAATGTCACTGTTTTTTCTTGTAAAGCAAATAAAATCATGAAAGCAAAAAATCCACATGTAAATAATGTAAATAACAGTAAATACCCACATCGGATTAAGAAAGTAAAATAATGTAGTCTTGTAATATTCTGTGCCTGAGTGCAACAACACTGCACTACATAAAACAATTTAGAAATTTCATAAGTTATCACACTCAACTTAATGTCTCTTTTCATTTGTACAATGAAAATAACAGGCACACTCTTTTCTCTATGCGTACTCACCGCTACCGCACATGCAGCGGCATAAACTACGCACGCGCACACTCATTATAAACGTGCGCTGCTTTTCAGCATCAGAGCGTGAAAAGCATGTGAACTTTCATGCCAACTTCGGTGGCAATACACCACAAGGGAATGCTAACTCCACGGAGCTAACTTACGCTAACTGTCTGTGCTTTGCGGCACTCACCGGAAACTGGTAAGATCCAGACTAGGGGTAAAACGTTGAGTATCTCCTGGTGGTTCTCCAGATGCATAAAGTCACCCATCTCGCCACTATGTCTCCTATCCTTACGCTGGTAAAAGTCCTCTACGCGGCACAAAGACATAGCCAAACAGGCTCAACCGTGAGTGGAGCGTGTCCGCGAACATAAGCAGTGCGCATGCCCATGAAGTTTACAGTTGAGGGGAACTCAAAAAATCTTGTATAGGTGATTTAAAACTCATACGTTAAAGCCAGCTGCCGAGAATTTGAGTTGGGCAAACGTGTATTTATTTGTTAGATGTCAAATTTATATTTCTGAGTCGAGATTACAGTACAATTGTGTGTTAGAACAACAATTGCCATTTACTTTTTTAACAGTGTAGTAATTATATCCAACTTTACAATCTGGATATAATTACTGCTATAAACGTGTCGCTCTGTCAGCTAAAGGCATGTTTTACCGTCTCTACACTCCAGTTAACGATTAATCAATTACTAAATGAGTTGATGATTATTTCAGTAATCCTTAAATCACAATTAATCTGATTAATAGTTTCAGCCATAGCCGATATCAGTGAAGTTTTCTATTTTCCTACAGTTTAAAGTGAACCAACACCTTTGTAGTGGAAAAAAAGTATTCAGTCTAGTTAAATAAACAGAGATCGATGTATTTCATATCTTTGCAAAGATAGAACAGTTGATCATACGGCACAGTTTTTAGCCCCGTTCTGCCTGAGCAGCTTTCGTTCCCCTTTATTAACAACATCGGAAAGTAGTCAGATTCAAAACAACACTTTGGCACTTAGGTTAACAGTAACATATTATGAATAAACCTTGAGAAAGAATCTGTCTTCTTTTGGGAAGAAGCTATGTCTGGTCTACAAACACTCACTCAGAGAATTGTGTGGCCTTGCAGGTGAAACAGACTGAGTAAAAACTTTTATAGTGAGTAAAAGGCAGAAATTAATATATGAAATAAGGGAAAACTAAATTTCCTGACCAAACCTTTAAAACATCTTCTTTTTACTAGGGATGCACGATATAATCGGCCCCCTATCGGTATCGGCCTTAAAACTGAATATCGGACATCGGCCCCCCCACCGATATTTAACCCGATATTTGATCAGCTTCTGAGTTTCTAAAGTCTAAAAAAAATAAATACTACTTCTTCTTCTTCCTCTAAAAACTTCTTTTTTACAGACTTTAAAACTTCTAAAGACGAGGGAAAAAATATTGATCCATTAAAATATCCCAATATCTTCATAAGCTGATATATTGCCATTTAAAAACACCATATATCAAAATCTCTTTTTACTAATGAAATATTGCTATATGTCATCATTAAGCTACGTCCCCCGACAATTCACCAAATGTTGCCATATTTTTATATGTTGTTATATTTATCGCGGTATCGATCTATTTTTACTAACAAAATCTCACAGAATTTGCAAAGAAATATCACGAGAGTTTGTAACAGAGCAATGAAATTTCACGATCTTCTGAAAGTAAATAGATGCGATACGGCGTTTTAAAAAAATCTATTTGATATCAGCATATGAAAATATATTTAGTATATTATTTTCAAAGTGTCAGAAATGGATATAAAACTGCTATTTTCAATGACTACTTATTTTTGTCCAGCTTTAACATCGGTGTCGATATCGGTTATCGGCTACATGAGTTTTAAAATATCGGCATATCGGATATCGGCCCAAAAATCTCAATATCGTGCATCCCTACTTTTTACCCAGTGCCGTCTCCCTCCGTTGCTGAGAACCAGCCCGGGTTAGCAACTATTAGCTGCAGCCAGCCACTCAAATTAAAGTGTGATATTCATATAATTCAACCAAGCGATTCATTGATTGATCATCACAGCCCTTCATTTTAATAACAGACTTATCACCTGTTGTTTAAAAACCGGAGTTTTAACCCTCAAGAGTTTCAAGTTGACCGGTTTTGTGTCACCAAACGAGTGAATCTATAAATACGTGCTAATGAACCGCTGGCTGAGCGTTCTGACCTCATGTGGCTCTTCTTCCAGGTGATGATGTGAAACACAGTGGAGACGACAAACAGGCCGCACAGACCCAGCCCGTACACCCAGGCAGTGATCCTCTCCCAGTTGTTGTCGGACAGGCAGTGCAGCAGAGTCATGCCGACGAAGGCCGGCACGATGAGGAGCTACAGAGACCAGGAGAAACACATAAATGACGGAAACTTTCCAAATGGGAGTTGATGGGGAGCTTTCAACGAACGCCTGAATGACTCACGGCGTGAGTGTAGCAGTTTGCGGCGTGTTCGTAGACGGTGGGCTGGTAGCGGCAGTTAGCGGAAGGCCGTCTGTTCATGAATCTGAAAATAAAAAAACAAAAATAAAGATGAAGAACAATTTAAAACTGCAGCTTTAAAGCAGCAGATGAAAAGCTTTCATCAAACCCTGTTGTTGCCATGGTAACAATGACTGATTTTTTCTGAATATATGAAACAGAAATTTCTCCATTGAATTCAAAAGCCAAATCACTGTTTAGTCAAAGATTTAGGAATTAAAAGCCATGTTACCATGGAAACGCCATCAGGTATTGCACATTTTCAATCATGGTGCAGCACTACATGGGGTCATAAATACAAATAACATGAATAAGCGAAGAATATAGAAAATAAAAGGGTCATAACTGTAAAAAAAAAAGAAATAGTTTAAGTAAATAATATCATGTGATCGATTAAATATAATTGGAAAAATATATATATTACATGCAAAAGTGTCAATTTGCATTTGCTGCAAAATATGTTCCATCAGTGCTATGGCTGCAACTAATGATTATTTTGCAAATCAATTAATTTGTTGATTTGTTTTTTTTGATTAGTAGTCATATAGCCAAAGGTTCCTTAAAGATTTTTTACGAAATGAAAGCAGGTGAAACTAAGGCTACGTTCACACTGCAGGCCTTGAAGCTCAATTACGATTTTTTTTTTTTTTTATCGTATTTTATTGCGTTGCCGTTCACTTTTCCAAATATATTCGACTTCTATGTGATCTGCTGTGTGAACTGCATTCATACAACCTAAGTGTCCCACTGGCGCAGTAGAGGACGCAATGACGTCACAAGCAAGCGTGCTCTGTGTTTATGGAAGTAAACATGGATGGTAGGGCTGGATCGCATCTACTGATCTTTCCCAACCTTAAAAACAAAATCTTTCCAAGATGGTTAAACATAAATACTGCTCTCTGCATCATCGTCCACCATTGTTGTTGTTTTTCTTGCCACTTCTGCATAACAAGAAGCAGAAGAGTGACCACTGTCGGGTATCGATGACGTTCAGGTCAGATGAATGCGACCTGGCTGTTCAGAAACAGGTCGCATTTAAAAAGATCAGATTCGTATCGGATTCAGGACCACATAGCCAAGTGGCCTGGGGCGGATTGTACAAAATCGGATCAGTGTTGTTCAGACTGTCATGAAAAGATCAGATCCAGGTCGCATATGGGCCACACAAAAAAAAAAAAAAAAACGGACTTGGGTCACTTCAGGCTGCGGTGTGAACATAACCTAAAAGGTTTTCACTTGAGGAGTTCTTTATAGAGCGTATTAAAGGAAAATTCCGGTTTTTAACACTTTTAGCCC
>JAGKQL010000031.1:35936875-35954298 GCA_018398635.1 Cyprinodon brontotheroides | reverse complement strand
GGGATTAGAATCAATCGCCTCCAGCTTCAGCCCAAGTCTCTCATTTCTTCTCCCCATCCACAGAAGGAGCAGAATGTGAACCCATGCAGATTGGTCATACAAGACTTTCTCCTGAGGAAAGGCAACGGAGATTCAAGGGGAACTTGTGTCTCTACTGTGGTGAGCCTGGACACTTTATTGCCTCCTGCCCAGCAAAATCAAAAGCCGGGGTCCGTCAGAGGATGTGAGGAGTCTGACGGACCATCTAAAAACTGATAAATCTCCTCACCTACTATTACCAGCAACTCTGTTTGTCTCCAACCAGTCTCTGACCTTGTCTGCCTTTATTGATTCAGGATGCGAAAGGAATCTCATTGATTCAAATCTGGTTCAGCAATTGGGGATTGAGACTGTTCCTTTGCAGAAGCCCCTCAGGGTTGCGGCTATCGATGGGAAACGGCTGCAACAAGTCACTCTTCATTCATATTAATGAGTCACTAGCTGCTGGAATTATCAGTACCATCCACCTCATCTATTGGAGCAGTGTTTTTCTAGTTGGTAAAAGATGGTTCCTCTCGACCAAAGGCTGATTACAGGGATTGAATTAGATAACCATTAAAATACCCACTTCTGGCATCAGCTCTAGACCCAGTGTAAGGAGCTACTGTGTTCACCAAAATTGTACTTAAGAAACGCCTATCATCTCCTTAGGATACGAGGAGGGCGATGAATGGAAAACTGCCTTTAAGACACCCTTGGGTCAATTCGAATACCTGGTGATGCCCTTCGGTTTAACTAACTTCTCCTGCCTGCTTTCAGGCTTCTGGTCGTAATGATGTTCTCAGAGATTTCCTCAACGTGTTTGTTTTTGTATACAGTACATTGATGACATTCTCATCTATTCTAAGGACCTCCAGGAACACAAGAGACATGTCCGTCTTGTCTTACAGAGACTTTTGGAGAATAAACTGTTCGTGAAAGCCGAGAAGTGCGAATTCCATCAACCTTCAGTCACCTTCCTTGGGGTTTGTGCTTGAGGGCGGCCAGGTAAAACCTTCTGAGGACAAGATCAAAGCAGTCTTAGACTGGCCTGTTCCAGAAAATCGAAAACAACTTCAGAGATTTTTAGGATTCGCAAACTTCTATCGTCGGTTTATTAGGAACTACAGCCAGACCGCCCTTCCATTAACCTCTCTGACTTCTGTCAAACGCATTTTCCAGTGGACTCCCGAGGCTCAAGCAGCATTTGAGAAATTAAAGATCCTTGTTTTCCAGAGCACCAGTCCTCATTCAACCTGATCCTGCGGCGCAGTTTAGTCCCCTGAGGTGGATGCTTCAGATTCTGGTGTTGGAGCTGTCCTATCCCAGCAGTCTCCACTCCTGACCAGACAATACTCACCCTTGTGCTTATTTCTCCCGTAGGCTCTCCTCCGCTGAACAGAGAACTATGGATGCCGGTGACCGACAGAACTCCTGGCTATCAAACTGTTTCCCTTGGAGTAGTTTATTGCCTTGGCTGGAGGGAGCTGAGCATTCGGTTCTTGGTGTGGACTGACCATAAGAACCTGGCTTACATCCAGTCAACTAAACAAGCTAACCCTCGCCAATCCAGGTGGTCAATCTTTTTCTCTCGTTTCAACCTAATCATCTCCTACAGACCCGGATCCAAGAACGTGAAGCCCGATTCTCTCTCTCGTCTCTACTCCGTCGATCATCCAGAGACACCTGAACCTGTCCTTCCGGCTTCATGTACCGTTGGAGTGGTCAATTGGGAGATAACAGATCTCATCAACTCAGCCCTAGCCACAGAACCAGATCCAGGTACCGGTCCGCCTAATCGTTCTTATGTCCCATCTTCTGTCAGGTCCCGTCTGATCCAGTGGATGCATGCCGCCAAATTCACCGCTCACCCAGGAGTGAGTAGAACAGTGGCTCTCATCTCCAGGCGCTTCTGGTGGCCCACACTCCACAGAGACATAAAGGAGTATGTGTTGGCTTGCCCCACATGTGCCCGCAACAAGGCCTCACACCAACCTCCTTCTGGCCTGCTTCAACCACTACCTGTTCCCTCGCGTCCTTGGTCCCACATAGCCATTGATTTTGTCACCGGTCTCCCTGTCTCCCGAGGTATGTCCACCATACTATCTAACCATTGTTGATCGTTTCTCGAAGTCCTGCCATCTAGTACCCCTCAGGAAACTTCCCTCGGCCTTCCAGACAGCCCAGCTGCTCATAAAACATGTTTTCCGACTACATGGCATTCCCCAGGAAATCCTCTCGGACAGAGGTCCACAATTCATTTCCCAAGTATGGAAAGCTTTCTGTTCTGCTCTCGGTTGCAAATATTCTCTCACTTCAGGTTACCATCCTCAATCCAACGGCCAGACAGAACGAATGAATCAGCAGCTGGAATCCACCCTCCGCTGTCTCACCTCCAATAACCCCGTCGACTGGAATCAATATCTCCCATAGATTGAATACGCCCACAACTCTCTCCGTTCCGCATCCACTGGACAGTCTCCGTTTCAGGTCAGTCTTGGATATCAACCACCTCTTTTCCCCGCAGATGAGAGAGAGATATCGGTGCTGTCCGTCAACCACCACATTCGCCGTTGCCAACGTGTTTGGAGAGAGACCATCCAAGCACTCAATCAATCCTCCGAGTCCTCCAAGAGGTTCACAGACCCCAAGAGACGTCCTGCCCCCGAGTACAAGGTCGGCCAGGAGGTCTGGCTGTCCACCCGGGACATCCCCCTCAAGGGGATGTCCCGCAAATTATCCCCGAGATTCATAGGCCCATTCAAGATCACCCGAGTCATCAACCCCTCCGCCGTCCGTCTTCAACTTCCCCCGACACTCAGGATTCACCCTACGTTCCACGTCTCCCAGGTTAAACCAGTCATCTCAAGTCCCATTTGCCCTCCATCCGACTCCCCTCCACCCGCCCTGGAAGTCGATGGACACCCGGCTTTCACCGTTCGCCGGATCGTGGACTCCCGTCGGCGAGGTCGCGGCTGGCAGTACCTCGTCGACTGGGAGGGCTACGGTCCGGAGGATCGGCAATGGGTCCCTGGCTCGTACATCCTTGACCCCTCTCTAATCGAGGAGTATGAGCGCTCCCTCCCGTCTACCTCTTCCGCACCGCCAAGGGGCGGTCGTTGAGGGGGGGGTACTGTTGGGAGCTGGAGAAATTCACCTTTTCTCCAGCAGAGTCCGCCCTGGATCCTCTCTGCTGAGCTGCTCCACACCTGCAGCTGATGATCTCATCAGAGGACCAGGGCTACTTAAGCTGCCTTCAGACCTTGCCTCAACGCCGCAGTGTTTGTTCCAGTTGGTCAGCACTAAAGCCTAGATCCTTGTGAATCTCCATGACTTTGAATCCAGGTTGGATTCTAACCACAGTCTCTGTGTTTTCAGGAAACCCGTGTCTTCTTTGTGAAAGCTCTGGAAGAGCTAACCTGCCGAGCCGACCCTCTGAGCCAAACCCTGAAGAATGGCTCTGGTTTATAGTCAGGCTCTGGTTTATAACGGGCTCTGGTTTATAACTGGCTCTGATTTATAAACTGGTCTGGTTTATAAAGGGATCTGGTTTATAAAGGGCTTTGGTTTATAACTCTGGGCTCTGGTTTATAAAGGGGCTCTGGTTTTATAAAGGGCTCTGGTTTATAAAGGGCTTTGGTTTATAAAGGGCTTTGGTTTATAACCGGCTCTGGTTTATAAAGGGCTCTGGTTTATAACTGGGCTCTGGTTTATAAAGGGCTCTGGTTTATAAAGGGGCTTCTGGTTTATAACCGGCTCTGGGTTTATAAAGGGCTCTGGTTTATAACAGGGCTCTGGTTTATAAAGGGCTTTGGTTTATAAGGGCTCTGGTTTATAAAGGGCTCTGGTTTATAAAGGGGCTCTGGTTTATAACAGGGCTCTGGTTTATAACCGGCTTTGGTTTATAAAGGGCTCTGGTTTATAACAGGCTCTGGTTTTATAACCGGCTTTGGTTTATAACGGGCTCTGGTTTATAACGGGCTCTGGTTTTATAACCGGCTTTGGTTTATAAAGGGCTCTGGTTTATAACGGGCTCTGGTTTATAACAGGCTCTGGTTTATAAAGGGCTCTGGTTTATAAAGGGCTCTGGTTTATAACAGGCTCTGGTTTATAAAGGGCTCTGGCTCTGGTTTATAAAGGGGCTCTGGTTTATAAAAGGCTCTGGTTTTATAAAGGGCTCTGGTTTATAAAAGGGCTCTGGTTTATAAAGGCTCTGGTTTATAACCGGCTCTGGTTTATAAAGGGGCTCTGGTTTATAACAGGCTCTGGTTTATAAAGGGCTCTGGTTTATAAAAGGGCTCTGGTTTATAACGGGCTCTGGTTTATAAAGGGCTCTGGTTTATAAAAGGGCTCTGGTTTATAAAGGCTCTGGGTTTATAACCGGCTTTGGTTTATAAAGGGCTCTGGTTTATAATAGGGCTCTGGTTTATAACCGGCTCTGGTTTATAAAGGGCTCTGGTTTATAACGGGCTTTGGTTTATAAAGGGCTCTGGTTTATAAAGGGCTCTGGTTTATAACAGGCTCTGGTTTATAAAGGGCTCTGGTTTATAACGGGCTCTGGTTTATAAAGGGCTCTGGTTTATAAAGGGCTTTGGTTTATAACGGGCTCTGGTTTATAAAAGGCTCTGGTTTATAAAGGGCTCTGGTTTATAAAAAGGCTCTGGTTTATAACGGGCTTTGGTTTATAAAGGGCTCTGGTTTATAAAGGGCTCTGGTTTATAACTCTGGTTTATAAAGGGCTCTGGTTTATAAAGGGCTCTGGTTTATAAAAGGCTCTGGTTTATAAAGGGCTCTGGTTTATAAAGGGCTCTGGTTTATAAAGGGCTCTGGTTTATAAAGGGCTCTGGTTTATAAAGGGCTCTGGTTTATAACCGGCTCTGGTTTATAAAGGGCTCTGGTTTATAACGGGCTCTGGTTTATAACGGGCTCTGGTTTATAACCGCTCTGGTTTATAAAGGGCTCTGGTTTATAACAGGCTCTTGGTTTATAAAGGGCTCTGGTTTATAAAGGGCTTTGGTTTATAAAGGGCTCTGGTTTATAAAGGGCTCTGGTTTATAAAGGGCTCTGGTTTATAAAGGGCTCTGGTTTATAACGGGCTCTGGTTTATAAAGGCTCTGGTTTATAAAGGGCTCTGGTTTATAAAGGGCTCTGGTTTATAACAGGCTCTGGTTTATAAAGGGCTCTGGTTTATAAAGGGCTCTGGTTTATAAAGGGCTCTGGTTTATAAAGGGCTCTGGTTTATAAAGGGCTCTGGTTTATAAAGGGCTCTGGTTTATAACCCTGGTTTATAAAGGGCTCTGGTTTATAAAGGGCTCTGGTTTATAACCAGCTCTGGTTTATAAAGGGCTCTGGTTTATAAAGGGCTCTGGTTTATAACCGGCTTTGGTTTATAAAGGGCTCTGGTTTATAAAGGGCTCTGGTTTATAACCGGCTTTATAAAGGGTTTATTATAAGGGCTCTGGTTTATAAAGGGCTCTGGTTTATAAAGGGCTCTGGTTTATAAAAGGGCTCTGGTTTATAAAGGGCTCTGGTTTATAAAGGGCTTTGGTTTTTATAAAGGGCTCTGGTTTATAAAGGCTCTGGTTTATAAGGGCAGGCTTTGGTTTATAACCAGCTTTGGTTTATAACCGGCTCTGGTTTATAAAGGGCTCTGGTTTATAAAGGGCTCTGGTTTATAACCGGCTCTGGTTTATAACCGGCTCTGGTTTATAACAGGGCTCTGGTTTATAAAGGGCTCTGGTTTATAAAGGGCTCTGGTTTATAACAGGGCTCTGGTTTATAAAGGGCTCTGGTTTATAAAGGGCTCTGGTTTATAACTGGGCTCTGGTTTATAACAGGGCTTTTGGTTTATAAAGGGCTCTGGTTTATAACGGCTCTGGTTTATAAAGGGCTCTGGTTTATAAAGGTGGCTCTGGTTTATAAAGGCTCTGGTTTATAAAGGGCTCTGGTTTATAACGGGCTTATGGTTTATAACCGGCTCTGGTTTATAAAGGGCTCTGGTTTATAAAGGGCTCTGGTTTATAACGGGCTCTGGTTTATAAAGGGCTCTGGTTTATAAAGGGCTCTGGTTTATAAAGGGCTCTGGTTTATAACAGGCTCTGGTTTATAAAGGGCTCTGGTTTATAAAAGGCTCTGGTTTATAAAGGGCTCTGGTTTATAAAAGGCTTTGGTTTATAAAAGGCTCTGGTTTATAAAGGGCTTTGGTTTATAACCGGCTCTGGTTTATAACAGGCTCTGGTTTATAAAGGGCTTTGGTTTATAAAGGGCTCTGGTTTATAAAGGGCTCTTGGTTTATAACGGGCTTTGGTTTATAAAGGGCTCTGGTTTATAAAGGGCTCTGGTTTATAACCGGGGCTCTGGTTTATAACAGGCTTTGGTTTATAACCGGTTTGGTTTATAAAGGGCTCTGGTTTATAAAGGGCTCTGGTTTATAAAGGGCTCTGGTTTATAAAGGGCTTTGGTTTATAAAAAGGCTCTGGTTTATAAAGGGCTCTGGTTTATAAAGGGCTCTGGTTTATAACCGGCTGGCTTTGGTTTATAAAGGGCTCTGGTTTATAACAGGGCTCTGGTTTATAAAGGGCTCTGGTTTATAAAGGGGCTCTGGTTTATAACTGGCTCTGGTTTATAAAGGGCTCTGGTTTATAAAGGGCTTTGGTTTATAAAGGGCTCTGGTTTATAAAGGGCTTTGGTTTATAAAAGGCTCTGGTTTATAAAGGGCTCTTGGTTTATAACAGGCTCTGGTTTATAAAGGGCTCTGGTTTATAAAGGGCTCTGTTTTATAACGGGCTCTGGTTTATAAAAGGCTTTGGTTTATAAAGGGCTCTGGTTTATAAAGGGCTCTTGGTTTATAAAGGGCTCTGGTTTATAAAAGGGCTCTGGTTTATAAAGGGCTCTGGTTTATAAAGGGCTCTGGTTTATAAAAGGGCTCTGGTTTTAATAACTGGGGGCTTTGGTTTATAAAGGGCTCTTGGTTTATAAAGGGCTCTGGTTTATAACGGGCTCTGGTTTATAAAGGGCTCTGGTTTATAAAGGGCTCTGTTTTATAACCAGCTCTGGTTTATAAAGGGCTTCTGGTTTATAACGGCTCCTGGTTTATAACCGGCTCTGGTTTATAAAAGGCTTTGGTTTATAAAGGGCTCTGGTTTATAAAGGCTCTGGTTTATAACGGGCTCTGGTTTATAAAGGGCTTTGGTTTATAAAGGGCTCTGGTTTATAAAAAGCTCTTGGTTTATAAAGTGCTCTGGTTTATAACGGGCTCTTGGTTTATAAACGGCTCTGGTTTATATAAGGGTTCTGGTTTATAAGGGCTTTGGTTTTATAAAGGGCTGCTGGTTTATAAAGGGCTTTGGTTTATAAAGGGCTTTTGGTTTATAAAGGGCTCTGGTTTATAAAGGGCTCTGGTTTATAAAGGGCTTGGTTTATAAAGGGCTCTGGTTTATAAAGGGCTCTGGTTTATAAAGGGCTCTGGGTTTATAAAGGGCTTTGCAATACATTTCTTGTTCCTCCAAACCAGTTATTTCATAGTTGGTGCATTCATTGCATATTGTTATATTTACTTTACATTCCCAGGAGGGTTCGTCAATAGTTTTAGACTACTCTCTTTTCCTAGTCTCTTGTAGGCTGGATGCTGTGTTTTTTTTCTTTTGATAGGGCTTTGCGCGTCCCGTTTGGGGGGATGCTTCAGCGATGGGGTCGGTTTAAGGAGGTGGGGTGGGGGTGGGGGGTTGGATTGCAGGGGGAGGTACACCACTTTGTTTTTTTTGTTTGTTTTTTTTATTTTTTGTATTTTTTGTTTGTTTTTTGTGTTACTCTGTTTCTCTTTTCTCAGGTGACCGGGGCGACTCATGTTTACTCTCTTGTTTTATTCTAATTTATGACTGATCCTCAATTGTCATCGGCTACAAGGGTGGGACGAGAGATCCGTTTCACCAGCTTCAACTGCAGGTGACTTAACAATCCGGTAAAACGCAGTAAGGTACTTCATCACGCCGGATTCCGGCTTATGCGGCCCTGGTTTATAAAGGCTGTGGCTGGCGAATAGCCCTGGTTTATAAAGCGGTTCTGGTTTTGGTGCAAGTCCCGGTTTTATAAAGGGCTCGGGCTTATAAAGGGCTCTGGCTTGTGCGGATCTGGTTTTTTAAAGGGCTCTGGTTCATGACTGGTTTATGAAGGGTCTGGTTTATAACGCAAGTTCTGGCTTGGCGAAGTGCCGTGGTTCATAAAATGGCTTTACTTATAAATGGCTCTGGTTTGTAAGGCAAGGGCTCTGGTTTATAACGGCTTTGGTTTATAAAGGGCTCTTGTTTATAACAGGCTCTGGTTTATAACCGGAGGTGGTTTATAACGGGCTCTGGTTTACTCCCAGCTGTATTGGTTTATAAAGGCTCTGGTTGATAACGGCGCCGGAACCGACCATGTAGGACGTATTAACTCCTTTATGTCTGAATTTAATGTCTGCGATGCTTGGCGTTCTCTTCACCCTTCCCAAAAGGTTTACTCGTTTTTTTCCTCAGTCCACCACACTTTTACACGTATTGATTTTTTTTTGATTGATAATAGATTGCTGCCCGCTCTCAATGGGTGCAAATATGATGCTATTGTTTTATCGGACCACGCTCCTGTTTCTATAAACATCAGATTTGACTCTCGCCCCATTGAGCAGCCACCATGGAGGCTGAGCACCCGTTTACTATCAAACGAAAAATTTGTATCTTTTGTGACACAACAGATAGATTTTTTTTTAGAAACTAATAGAAGACCTGGGGTTTCTGCCTCACTACTCTGGGAGACACTTAAAGCCTTCATCAGAGGGGAGATTATCTCCTACGTAAAGTATGAAAATAAGTTACAAAAAGAGAGAATTACTACTTTAACACGCCATATTTCCCAAATTGACAGCTTGTATGCGATATCACCCTCACCCTCTTTGTACAAGGATCGTCTTGTGTTGCAAGCTGAGTTAGATGTGCTCATGACAAAACATACTACTGAACTGCTAATTCTGTCGGGTGCCCAGTTTTACGAACATGGAGATAAAGCTGGTAAACTTTTAGCTCACCAAATCCAACGGGTGCTCACCTAGTGTCAGCCCCTCTCCAAACTACCCAGGGGGGTCACAACTGACCCCGTGGAAATGAAGGAGTTTTATAGGTCATTATACTCCTTCTGTAACTGATTTTGGTAACTCTAAGGATTTGGATGTTCCTACCATCAATCAGGATGTAGCTGACGGTCTTGAGAAGCCTATTGCCATCTCTGAACTCACTGAAGCAGTTAGGGCCCTGCAGGGGGGCAAGTGCCCAGGCCCTGACGGATACCCCTGTGAGTTTTATAAAATATTTTGGGATAAGCTCTCCCCATTACTCTTAAATGTATACAATGAATCTTTGGCCTCCGGGTGTCTACCTCAGACTCTTAATCAGGCAGTTATTACTTTACTTGTGAAAAAACATAAAGACCCTCTACTTTGTTCTTCCTACCGCCCAATAAGTTTACTTAATGTTGACTTTAAGTTGCTAGCGAAAACATTAGCATTAAGACTGGAAAAAGTGTTACCCACGGTGGTTGGGATAGATCAGACTGGCTTTGTACAAAATAGGAATTCCTTTTCTAACATAAGACAACTCTTTAATGTAATATATAGTCAACCCTCCGTTAGTACCGAAGAAGTTGTGATATCTATGGATGCCGAAAAGGCCTTTGACAGAGTTGAGTGGCCATATTTATTCTACTCGATTGAGAAATTTGGTTTCGGAAGAAAGTTTCTGTCTTGGATTAAATTACTTTATTCTGACCCTCATGCATCAATTAGGACAAATAATAGTCAGTCTGACTACTTTCGCCTCAATCGCTCTACGCGCCAGGGCTGCCCGCTGAGTCCCTTACTATTTGCTTTGGCAATTGAACCCCTTGCAATTGCGCTTAGATGTAATGCAAGTATCATAGGTATTAAGAGAAATGGTATTGGAACAAAGGTTTCTTTATATGCTGATGATCTTCTCCTGTATATTTCAAATTTGAGTACATCTATTCCTGCTATACTTGCCACACTTGTCAAATTTGGGAATCTGTCAGGCTATAAATTAAATCTCAGCAAAAGCGAATTATTCCCAGTTAATGTTTTGGCTAAGAACTACCCACTGCGTACATTACCTTTTAAGGTAATAGATCAGAGTTTTACCTATTTAGGAATCCAGATTACATCTAAATATAAGGATCTTTTTAAAGCTAACTTCTCCCCCTTTATTATTGCGTGTTAAGGAAGATTTTGATCGTTGGTCAATGCTTGGCCTCTCTTTGGTTGCTCGGGTTAATTCAATCAAAATGAACATCCTCCCACGTTTTTCCTACCTATTTCAGTGCATACCTATTTTTCTTTCACGGTCCTTTTTCAATAAACTTAATAGTATAATTATTAAATTTCTTTGGAATGGGAAGGCCTCTCGTATACGCACTGAACTCTTACAAAGACCTAAAAAGCTTGGGGGGATGGCCTTGCCAAACTTTAGATATTACTATTGGGCTTCAAACATTAGACTTTTTAGATACTGGCTCCGGTCAGATAGCCCTTCCTCTCCAGCTTGGCTTAATATAGAGGCAAATTCTGTAAAACCTGTGTCCTTGGCAGCCTTACTACATTCACCATTGCAATCTTCAACTAATCATTATACCTCTAATAAAATAGTTGACGCATCCTTAAGACTGTGGAGGCAATTTAGGCGGCATTTTGGTCTGCAATCTCTTTCTGTCTATGCCCCTATAGCCCTGAATCATACCTTTCCGCCGTCCCTCGCAGATGATACTTTCTTGTCATGGCGGAGAAAAGGAATTTCAACCTTTTACGATCTGTACATTGATAATACTTTCGCCTCATTCCAACAAATCTCCGAGAAATTTGATATCCCGCGATGTCAGTTTTTTAGATATTTACAAGCGCGCAGTTTTGTCCGTTCTACTTATTCAAATTTTCCCAACCTTCCCGGAGATTCTCCTTTAGACACTTTTCTGAAACCTATTGTCAAACTGAAGGGGGCCATTTCTCTTATTTACAATCAAATTACGCTTTTGCGTCCACACACCCTGAACTCCCTTAGATCACTTTGGGAGGAAGATCTTGGACGGGACATTTCAGAGGATCTCTGGACACTTATCTTGTCATTGGTACACAAGTCCTCTATTTGTGCCAGACATAATCTAATTCAGTGCAAACTTGTGTATCGCACTTATTATACTAAAGCACGTCTAGCCAAGTTCTACCCCAGCGTTACTCCAGCCTGTGATAGATGCCAACATTCCCCAGCCAATTTGATCCACACCATCTGGCTCTGTCCTCAGCTCTCTAATTATTGGTCTAAAGTTTTTGTTGTTCTATCGGATGTTTTTGGTGTAAAATTTGAGCTTTGTCCCCTGATTGCGTTGTTTGGGGTTGCACCTCCACAGCCCATCTTGTCCTCTCTTCAGAGGTCCTCCTTGGCTTTCCTGACCTTTCTGGCTCGGAGAGTGATTATAATGAAATGGAAGTCGCCTCAACCCCCATCATACATCCACTGGCTTCGAGACACATTGTATTTTATTAAACTTGAGAAGATCCGTTTTACCTTAAGAGGCTCCTCAGCAAGATTTTTGGGTTTGTGGAGTCCCTTGTTAAAAGCCCTTAGGAAGATTGATTTCCCTAATATTCCAGACTGATAAAGTTGCATGTATGTAGCTGATGTTTATTATTCTCATCTATTTTTTCTTTTGTCTTCTTCTTTGAGTTAAGTCTGTCTGATTTATCAACAGTGGGGTCCCCTGGCACCTGAGAAGTTTTTCTTTTCTCTTTTTTTTTTTTTGTAGTGTACGGACTGAGGGAAAACATTTACATAATTTTAATACTGTGGACCTTTTTACTTCTACCAACTTATTTTATTATTTTTTTTATATATATATCTGTCCCCAGTATCTCATTGTGCTTGCTTTGATTTGATCATTTGCTTATTTCTTTATCTATTCTTTTTTTCCGGCTCTGGTTTATAACAGGGCTCTGGTTTATAAAGGGCTCTGGGTTTATAATGGGCTTCTGGTTTATAAAGGGCTTTGGTTTATAACCGGGCTTGGTTTATAAAGGGCTCTGGTTTATAAAGGGCCTCTGGTTTATAACTGGCTCTGGTTTATAAAGGGCTCTGGTTTATAACAGGGCTCTGGTTTATAAAGGGCTCTGGTTTATAAAGGGCTCTGGTATATAAAGGGCTTTGGTTTATAACAGGCTCTAAAGGGCTTTGGTTTCTAAAGGGCTTTGGTTTATAAAGGGCTCTGGTTTATAAAGGGCTCTGGTTTATAAGGGCTTTGGTTTATAAAGGGCTCTTGGTTTATAACGGGCTCTGGTTTATAAAGGGCTCTGGTTTATAAAGGGCTCTGGTTTATAAAGGGCTCTGGTTTATAAAGGGCTTTGGTTTATAACAGGGCTCTGGTTTATAAAGGGCTCTGGTTTATAAAGGGTTTATGGCTTTATATAAAGGGCTTTGGTTTATAAAGGGTTCTGGTTTATAACTGGCTCTGGTTTATAACCGGCTCTGGTTTATAAAGGGCTCTGGTTTATAAAGGGCTCTGGTTTATAAAGGGCTCTGGTTTATAAAGGGCTCTGGTTTATTTAAAAAGGCTCTGGTTTATAACGGGCTTTGGTTTATAAAGGGCTCTGGTTTATAAAGGGCTCTGGTTTATAAGGCTCTGGTTTATAAAGGGCTATAAGGGCTCTGGTTTATAAAGGGCTCTGGTTTATTTTATAACTTTCAGCTTTGGTTTATAACGGGGCTCTTGGTTTATAAAGGGCTCTGGTTTATAAAGGGCCTCTGGTTTATAAAGGGCTCTGGTTTATAAAGGGCTCTGGTTTATAAAGGGGTTTATCTGGTTTATAAAGGGCTCTGGTTTATAAAGGGCTCTGGTTTATAAAGGGCTCTGGTTTATAAAGGGCTCTGGTTTATAAATGGGCTCTGGTTTATAAAGGGCTCTGGTTTATAATGGGCTCTGGTTTATAAAGGGCTCTGGTTTGGTTTATAACGGCTCTGGTTTATAATGGGCCCTGGTTTATAAAGGGCTCTGGTTAATGAATAGTTCTGGTTTAAAATGGGATCTGGTTTATAAAGGGATCTGGTGTATAATTGGGTGTGGTTTATAATGAGCTCTGGTTTATAAATGGCTCTGGTTTATAAAGGGCTCTGGTTTATAGTCCCAGGTTTTTAAAGGGCTCTGGTTTATATAAAGTGCTCTGGTTTATAAAGTGTTCTGGTTTAGGAAGGGTTCAGGTTTATAACGGTCTCTGGTTTATAACTGGCTCTGGTTTATAACGGGCTCTGGTTTATAAGGCCCCTGGTTTATAATGGGCCCTGGTTTAGAAACGGCTCTGGTTCATGAATGGGCCTTGGTTTATAAAGGGCTCTGGTTCGTGAATGGCTCTGGTTTATAAAAATGGCTCTGGTTTATAAAGGGATCTGGTTTATAAATGGCTCTGGTTTATAAAGGGCTCTGTGTCATGATGGGTTCACTGAAAGCGACCCAAGAATGCAGAACACCACTGACGGACACAAGGATGAAAGTTTAACAGTTTTATTTTGCACAAGCACACTGAATATTCTGGTTCAGGTTCGGGGCCTGGATTCTGGTTCACCGGAGTCTGCGTGAGAGACAGTTCAGTTAGCGTTGCCAACAGAGGTTTGATTTCCAGAAGTCTACTGATTGTACCTTGAGGGTTCTTGAGGTTAACTTTGGGCCCATCAGGTTCTTGTGATCAGTCCATACAAGAACCGGGTGCTCAGCTCCCTCCAGCCAGTGTCTCCATTCCTCCAGCGCCAATTTGATGGCCAATAGCTCACGGTCTCCCACATCGTAGTTCTGCTCTGTGGATGAAAGTCTACGAGAGAAAAAGGCGCATGGATGGATCTTTTGATCCGTGTCAAGTCTCTGGGATAGGACCGCTCCAACACCAGAATCTGAAGCGTCCACTTCGAGGATAAACTGTTTAGATGGGTCAGGCTGCATTAACACTGGTGCTCTGGAAAACAAAGATTTCAATTTCTCAAATGCAGATTGTGCCTCGGGAGTCCATTGAAAGGTGCGATTGACAGAGGTCAGTGAGGTTAAGGGAAGAGCTGTCTGGCTATAGTTCCTGATGAATCAACGATAAAAGTTTGCAAAGCCCAGGAATCTCTGTAGCTGTTTGCGGTTCTCTGGAACTGGCCATTCTAACACGGCTTTGATCTTGTCCTCAGATGGTTTAACCTGGCCGCCCTCGAGCACAAACCCCAAAAAGGTGACTGAAGACTGATGAAATTCGCACTTCTCTGCTTTTACGAACAGCTTGTTCTCCAGTAGTCTCTGCAACACAAGGCGGACATGTCTTTTATGTTCAGAAAGGTTCTTCGAGTAGATGAGTATGTCGTCAATATAGACGAACACAAACACATTTAAAAAGTCTCTGAGGACATCGTTCACGAGGGCTTGAAAACAGGCTGGAGCGTTAGTTAAACCAAAAGGCATCACCAAATATTCGAATTGACCCAAGGGGGTTTTGAAGGCTGTTTTCCACTCATCTCCATCTCGGATCCTAAGAAGATGATATGCATTCCTTAAATCCAGTTTTGTGAAAACAGTAGCCCCTTGTACAGGTTCGAATGCCGAGGCGAGTAGAGGAAGTGGGTACTTATTTCTTTATTGTAATTTGGTTCAGACCTCTGTAATCGATACATGGTCTCAGAGAACCGTCCTTTTCGCCAACAAAGAAGAACCCGGCGCCCAATGGAGAGGAAGATGGACGGATTATTCCAGCAGCTAAGGATTCATTAATGTACTTCTCCATGGTTTCTCGTTCAGGTTTGGAAATGTTGTATAATCTGCTGCTAGGTAGTGGTGCTCCAGGTAATAGCTCAATGGCACAGTCATATGGTCTGTGTGGAGGTAGGGACGTAGCACTGACCTTACTGAAGACAGGAGCCAAGTCATGGTACTCGGAAGGAACGGAAGAAAGGTCAGGAGAGTCCATCTCCCCCACCTCTAGGAGGCCCCACCAAGGGGGCAGCCGAACGGAGGCATGTCTCATGGCATGAAGTGGACCATGACTCCAGGTGACTCCATCAGTCCAATTAATGTGTGGATTATGTTTCTCCAACCATTCGAAACCAAGCACCAGGGGAGAGCATGCAGAGGGAAAAACAAAAAATGTTATTGTCTCTCGGTGGTTACCTGAAAGAAGTAGCTCGAGGGGTTGGGTTTGATGGGTAACTTGGTGGAGTCTTTTCCCATCAATGGCGGAAACACAAAGAGGTTGAGTCAGAGGAATAGTTTCTATCTGTAGTTGCTGGACGAGGTTCGAATCAATTAAATTTCGTTCACAGCCTGAATCGATGAATGCAGAGAAAGAGAGGCTTTGATTAGCACAAAATAACGTGGCTGGTAGCAACAGTCGAGGAGATTTCTTAGAGTTAGTTTGGCCCGCCAGACTCCTCAGATCCTCTGGCGGGCCCAGGCTTTTGATTTAGCCGGGCAGGAAGCGATGAAGTGTCCACTCTCACCACAGTAAATGCATAATTTACTCAGAAAACGTCTTTGTCTTTCCTCTGGGGTGAGCCTGGTGTGTCCCACCTGCATGGGTTCGACATCTCTTTCGCCAGAATGAGAGGCCTGAATAGGCAGAGGGAGAGACTGGGCCTTAGGTCTCTGTATGGGCAGCTGCTCTGTGGGGGAAGAACAAACAGTCACGTTATGTGAGGCAGAGGAAAGTGTCCCCTGACTTCTTGATTTAGAACTGTTTCTAGCACGGATTCTATTATCCAATCTGATCGTCAAACGAATTAATTCTTCGAGGGTAGCTGGTTCGTCGAGAGTTGCGAGCTCATCCTTAATGTGCTCATTTAATGCCATAAAATAGCCTCCCTTTCAGAGCGCTTTGGTTCCATCCGGAAGCTGCCGCTTTAACCCGGAAGTTGATGGAGAATTCTGCCACAGAAGAATTTCCCTGTTTTAGGTTGAAAAGAGCTCGAGAGTCAATAGTTTGATCTGTTTCCTGATTGAATACTTGGGTGAATTCAGAAATGAAATCAGAATAATAGCAATTGAGACTTTCATCGGAGGCAAATCTTGCCTGAGCCCACTCCAAGGCTCTTCCTGTTAGCTGAGAAAGAATGAAAGTTATCTTTTTATAATCCGTGGAAAAACTGCCTGGGGAGTTCTGAAAAATTAAACGACATTGAAACAAAAATCCTTTGCAGTCTTTCATATTACCAGAAAATCTCTCTGGAAGACTTGGGCGGAACTCGGATGACGTCACTGCTGGTGACCTCGGAAGGGGAACTGGACCCGGAAATGGTTGTGGGGCCGGTGCAGCATTAGCACTGCCCATGTAGTTAGCATAACTTTGGATAGCTTGATTTTGCCTTTCAATGTGGGTATTTAACTCACGTAGAGCCAAGGCGTGTCCATGGATTTGGGCCGCCTGTTCCTCCAAGCGACGGTTGAAGTGATCTGCTGGGCCTTGAGTTTGGCCGCAGTGTTCTGTCATGATGGGTGCACGGAGAGTGACCCAAATATGCAGAACACCACTAGACGGACACAGGAGTAAAAGTTTAACAAGTTTATTTGGTCACAAGCACACTGATATGACTGGTTCTGGTTCGGGCCTGGAAACTGGTTCACCGGAGTCTGCGTGAGAGACAGTTCAGTTAGCGTTGCACTTTGGAGTTTGCTTTCTTGATTGTTACTGATTGTACCTTGAGGGTTCTTGTAGATAGCTTTGAGAGGGTCACTGTTGGATCTGGAGAGGAGTTGATCAGCAGAGTCCGCTAGCTGCTTCAGCGTCTTACTTCTATTTCTGAGCAGACCTTGGCTTTGGGTCTTCCAGCTCTTAGTCCTGAGCTGCATGGAAGTTCACTGAGGTTCTTCAGGTTTGGCTCTGAGGGTCGGCTCGGCAGGTTAGCTCTTCCTGAGCTCCACAGAGGAGAAACTGGTTTCCTGAAAGACAGAGACAACGGTTAGAACCCGGGCTGGATTCTAAAGTCACAAAAGATTCACTGAGAGTCTCTAGGCTTAGGGCGCTGACCAACTGGATCAACACTGCGCCGTGGAGGCAAGGTCTGGAACATAGTTTTATGTAGTGCATCCCCTCTGATGATCTGGATGGGCTGCAGCTGTGCAGGAGGCTCTCACTCAGGAGGACCCACGCAGGACTCCTTCTGCTGGAGGAAATATTTTAACTTACTCCAGCTCCCAACACTCCATACCTAAAAAATCTTATCTGTGCAAATAAGCCTTAAAACAGATTTATGTAAACATCCTGTCTGGTAAACTAGGCCATGAAAATACAATATCTAAGTTTGGCTACTGCTCTCTAATGAGAATATCTTAGTGGCACTCATCAGACGTAAGAAACTACTAATTTG
>JAGKQL010000031.1:35914641-35927438 GCA_018398635.1 Cyprinodon brontotheroides | reverse complement strand
GAGCAGAACGTTAGAGATTAAACTAACAGATTCTGCAGAGTGGGAGAAGATAGAGATAGAATGAAGAAGAATTAGATGAAAAAGGTCCCTATGTCCTCCAGCAGTCTAAGCCTATAGCAGCAGAACTAGAGAGATAGCTCCAGGATAACCTGAGCCACTCTAACTAGAAGCTTTATCAAAAGTGTAGCTTTTGGCCTTGCACTTTAAAAAGTAGACAGGGTGTCTGCCTCTACCACTTGACTAAAACTGGTAGTTGGTCCCACAGGAGAGGAGCCTGAGAACTAAAAGATCTGCCTCCATTCTACTTTTCTTTTAGAAATTCTAGAACCACTAGTAAACCTGCAGATTGAGAGCTAAGTGCTCTGTTAGGAACATAGTGCTAAACAATCAGATCTCTGATATAAAATGGAGCTTGTTTATTTAAGGCTTTATATGTGAGAAGAAGGATTTAAATTCTATTTTTAATTTTTACCCTCATGGCCCTTTTTGGACGGTTCAATCAGTTTTCCATTTTAATAAGGGCTTCACAGCTCGGCCTACTTCCAGCAGAGGGAGGTATTGGCCAACAAATGGAGACAGTTTCTTACCGTTTCATTGCTCTCAACCCATGACCCTGTTTAAATGACAGATTAGTTTAATCTACCTTTTTATTTCTTTGCAAAAAATACTACTAAGAAGCAAACTTATGATGATTCATTGCTGATTTTGTGAGATAAAAGGGAAGAAAATGGGTAGAACACCCAGTTATCTGAGTAATTGCATAACAGTCTTGATGTGCTTATCTTTCTCTGGGATCGACCCAAATCGGCTATAAGCCACAAAGGGAGAGAACAAAGAGTCAGCTAATGTCCCGATCACTGCCGGTCACATCCCCGAGACGTGACTTACCCCACTTTTACAGAGTGTACCGATTCTTCAAACATTTTCCCTTTTTTTTTTTAGCCTTTTTGCTCTTTAAGCCCCTCGCAGGGAGCTTCCCAGTTTCTGCTGCAGAGCCAAACGGGGGGAAAAAAAGAAGCTAATTTTGAATTTCGAGGCATGAAAAGCTTTGCGGAGCATTCGAGAGCCCTGCGTGTCATCAGCCAGGCCTGGATTATCCGTGCAAATGCACTTGATTAAAATTGTAATGTGCCAAGATTAAAATTTCACTCCTGTTTCTGATTGAAAAGAGCTCAGTTTCACAACTTCCAGAGAGCAAATTGTGGGGCTAATTTAATTACGTCGGAAGGTCAAGACGTGAGGATCTCTGTGGAGTTGAAAACCTGATGGCACTGGCATCAGTTATCAGCCTTATCATCTCTGTCTGGCCATAAGTGCTCATCATTTTCCTTCAATCAAACTGATCATAATCGCAGCTTTACTGGGAGCTGTTAATGTTTTACCGAAGGCGTTATTGAGATGCTCGCGGTTTAAAAAAGGGGGCATCCTGGATGTGGCACAAATGGCAATTTATTTTACCCTTTAAAGGGTAAATCAATAAGACTTGCTGTGGGCAGAGAACTGTCACGGTACCTGTCACCTGGGCTTTAAACTGTCCTTCGTGTTGCACGTCAAGCCGTATATCAGCAAGAACATGAGATCTGGGTTTTTACTGCTGCGGGTTAAGGTCAGCTTTCATAAATTTCTCTCTCTATAGTTGAAACCCTTAATTTAATTTCATCAAATCAAATAACCCCATAATTCATAGATTCATCTTACACAGAGTGACACTTTGCAAGGATTTCATTTTTTCATTGGGTCTCAGAAACATAGAAAATCACATCAGATCCTAAAGATATTTACATAAAGAACAGAGCGGAACAGAGTGTGGATGTACGTAAAGAATCTGCACTCAGAATCTGCTCTGGGCTCCTTTTGCTGAAACTGGGCATTCAGGAAACCCAGCTCCCTTTGATTCTGATGCCTCCTCTTCCTCTAGACAACGGTCCATTTGGGTCAGCCCAGCTTCCTGGTGATACCATGGTGTGTAAAGCAGGTACTGGTACAGTACTAGCCTTTCAAAAATGTCCCCTACTTTTCATAGGCCCTGGATCTCGCGAGCCAAGCTGTTTCCCCACTCGCAGATCAGTCTGGACCTCTCTCCGCTAAAAGCCAGTGCAA
Source organism: Cyprinodon brontotheroides (assembly GCA_018398635.1). Lineage (NCBI taxonomy): Eukaryota > Metazoa > Chordata > Actinopteri > Cyprinodontiformes > Cyprinodontidae > Cyprinodon > Cyprinodon brontotheroides. Next base: position 35,925,338 of record JAGKQL010000031.1, on the reverse strand, counting down.
AAATTTGGAGCCGCTCACCAAACAAACGCCCAGTCAGCGCTGGCTTTGAGGGCGGTTGAGGCAGGTGACGCTAACGAGAAGCGCATGTTCAGCTCCAAAGAACATGGCGTTTCAGCCGAGCGAAAACTAGCGCTAGCGCGCATATCGAAAGCAAGTTTTAACGGAATTACAGAGTATTTCTTCTCACTGAAAAGAAGAGCAAAACACTGCTCTTGGAGGGGTTTTCTCAGAGGAAAAGATGTTTTTGCTCTTCTCCACTGGTTTTCTGCAAGAGTTTGATCTATCAATGGCTCCTCTTCGTCGTCGCTCTCGAAGTTAGAATGGCCATATGCTTCGCTGATCTGATTGGTTTATTTTGTCCGCCTATCACCAACATAGCCAATCAGCTAGCCAGTATTTTCGCCTCTTCCCAAAATTCCCAAAATTTCTTCCCCAGATGGATATGCGGAGCAAATCCATCTGGCGGAGTCAGTTAACACCTGTACCATCAGCTCATTTGCACATGAGTAACCAGATATATCTGGCTGCACTTCACGGAACAGAAACGTTCATTTCCTGTCTGGAAAGATGCACTAAACGAAATTCTTGTATACACTTTGTGTATAGAAAATGACAATTAAAGTTGTCTAAGGCGCTCTTGATTTTACTTTGTAAAAATTACATAAATTACTTAATAAGCGCACTAAACTATAATGTCTAAAAGGTTACTATTGCATTTCCTGAGAAGATAAATGCATTTAAATTCTTTCCGTTTTATAACTCGTCTGTGCCGAAAATGAGATCCTACGCTACTTCCAGGAGCTAACTTTTCTGGCTTTGGATCAAGACATAAATCTAGTCTTTTTCAGTTTTATTTTATCCTTTTGTTTTAAAATTATGGCACATAGTGCGTAACCTAAACAAAGAAACAATTAAAATACTGATAAACATGGTTTATCTGCATTTTAAATCATTTTTTGCCAGACTACTCTCAACATGTCTGATGAGGACATCAGACAAGCAGTTTATTGGAGAAAATGTAAAAAGCCTCAAATTATCTCAGAAAAGTCTTGTTTAAATATGTAGTTTAGCATTTTTTGGGGATTTAAGGATAAATATAAGTAATTTTAGAACAATAATTACATTATTTATGACGATTTTGATGAATATCTGCTTGCTCATGTGCAAATGAGCTGATGGTACGGATGGGGTAGTGACATAACACCGTAACCAGAAGTTAAAATTGGATAAAGATTAATCGTTATGATGAAAAAGTTGTAGCTATGACCTTAAAGTGTTTGATTATGATGTAATTAATTTGATGCACCCACAGTGTTTAGAGGTAAAGAAACAAGGAGAAAGTAGGAGAAGCAATATACGCACCCCATTGAGGACGTATCCAGGGTCCGTCCATAAAATGATAGGCAGGATGCGGTCATTTTTGGTGAAGTGAAGGTGCTCTGGCATCTCCTCCTTCTTATACACGTGCAGGTGTGGATGAGCCCCCTTCAGCGCTTTGTAAACCGCCTCCAGCTTTCCAGGATTAGGAAGCATCATCCCTGTAGGTCCATAGTCCAACAGGTGGAAGGACACATCGCTGAAGTTAAAGCCTGGGATCTTGGAGAGGGTGATTTCTTCCAACTGGGCACTACGATAGATGGTGGTCATGCCATGGTCTGCTGTGATGATGATGTTCAGTCGCTCGGTCAGCCCGTGCTTTTCAGCTGAGTCTCGGATGTAGCCTACGGTCCGGTCCACTTGCTTCACCATGTCTTTGCGTTCTTGTGAGTCGGGCCCGTATCTGTGGCCCGTGCCGTCTGGTTCGCCAAAGTACAAAGACACAAAGTCCAGATTCTGATCTCTGAACCAGCCCATCACCTTGTCTGTGTTCTCGTGCCAGAGGGTCTCGTTCTTGTAGTCATAATAATTGGGCTCCACTTCTCGCACCGTGGGGACCTGTCCCTGGTAACTGGAAGCTGTGCCCGGGAAGTGGAGAGAGCCAGCTCTCAGACCCTGGAAAGGTGAAAAGGAGAGCACGCTTATAACATCTCTGCTGGAGATGTCGACTCATGGGTGTAGACTTTATCAGCTATATAGATATGGTTATAGAAGTGCTTCTGACACAAGCTGCAAACTAGGCAGTCCCCCTCCTCTCAGTGATAGAAGAAACTACAGCAAATAATAAAGTTTCCATCTTTTTGTATTCCAGGGAGTTTCTGTTTAGAGTAGAACAGGATATTTTGCTGGATCTATAAAATCCTGGGTCTAGTTCTATAAAACAACAAATCTGCCCTTTAACAGAATCAGAATGAGACACTAACTCTTTTAGTCGTTACAGAGCTCCCACTGCAGCCTCAGCTAATCAGTAATTGGACGTGCAAACAAATGACTTGTTCTGGGTGAAAGTTACAGATAAAGTTACTTTCCCTCTCTTTTTCTCTGTAGTGCAAAAGTTATTCCCTTATTTTTGCAAGCCAAGAACAAGTTCTGTTATTAGAAATTCGATCCCAATAATTTTTTTAGAGTAAAACTTTTTTTTTAAATATTTATTTTTTTAGTTCCCTTAAAGTTTCTATTATTTAAAAATTGCGTTTAACAAATATTTTTACAAATCTTCACTTCTGGGGGTGGGCTTTCTACGGAAGAGGATTAAGGCCAGTGGAAAAAAAAGTTAACTGATTTTTTTTCTCAGAATTCTGACAGAATTCTGACGATAAAAAAGTCAGAATTCTGAGATTAAGTCGAAAGTCGAAAAGCCTTTATTGTCATTATATTCTGCAACGGATACAATTGATTTGGGACTTCCATATCAGCTACCGCGGAAATAAATAAAATAAAAATAAAAATATATAAATATATTAAAAAGGAAAAGAAAGTATATTAAAAGAAAGTCAGAACTGAAGTAAAATGTAAAAATCAGTTAACTTTTTTTTTTTTTTCAGTGGCCCTAATCCTCTTCCGTAAGCTCCTCTGGAGAGAGGACACATTTCTTTTGGTCTGTGCATAAACAGTGACTGAACTTAAAAACTAGGAAAATGCAATCTGAAAAAAAAAATTTAAAAATGCCCTTTTTAAAAGTCAAGGTAAAAAAAAAAAGTTAACTGATTTTTTTCCTCAGAATTCTGACTTTAATCTCAGAATTCCGACCGAATTCTGACAATAAAAAAGTCAGAATTCTGACTTTTTTCCCATCTTAAACTGAAGTAAAATGTAAAAATCAGTTAACTTTTTTTTTTTTTTTCAGTGGCCCTAATCCTCTTCCATAGCTTTCCTCTGGAGAGAGGAAAGCTATGGAAGAGGATTAGGATTTGGTCTGTGCGTAAACAGTGACTGGACTTAAAAACTAGGAAAAATGCAATCTGAAAAAATTTTTAAAAATGCACTTTTTAAAAGTCAAGGTAAAAAAAAAAGTTAAATCTGTAAAAAAAAATATACAATAAGTAATATTATATTAGTGATATTAAAAATGATTATTGATAAATAAAAAGAAAGATTATTGAAGAAAAAAAAGCATATTTTGAAAAAACATAATCTAAGAAAACAATCTTTTTTGATCAGTATGTTTTCCAAATATAATCTTTGGATTTCCTTATTTTTCCGTATTTTTATTCAAATATTTATTTACAAAACATGTTTTTTTTTTGCTCGCAAAAATAATCGAGCAAATTGAATTCCTTATTTCTGTCACCCCCTTTGGCATGCCACCCTGGGCAGTGAGCCATACGGCACATTTGACAGGGTTTGAATCTTTCTCAGCATAATTATGTGCCGACGACACGGGCAGCAGAATTTATGGCTGAAACGGGGCAGAACTTCTGAGCTGTTTTTTAGCAATAGAAATGGGTTCTGTTGCTGTGAGTGGACCGGTTCTGCTCAGACCTGTCGCTCCGCTGTGATCCAGATCGGAAGCGTGCCGTTGTCCCACCATTCGTTCACAAACTGAGTCTGATAGTAGCCCTTCTTCTCCTTTGTGGTGGTGTTGAACCACATGTTGTGGATCACTCCATGATTCTCAACGTAGCGGCCTGCAGAAGGAAGAACATTTCTTCCCTCAGTCCAAATCTAATTATCTGGCTTATCATTATAGCTGTATTCCTGTGCAGAAAACAAAGCGTTTTACCTGTAAGGAGGGTGAAATGTGTAGGACTGGTGACGGTGATGTATGGAGGGGTGACATATTGGGCCTTGACTCCTTCCTTGGCCATCTGGTCAAGGTTTGGCGTGTCCACGTCCAGGTCGTAGTCCCATCGGAAACCATCGAAGGATATGAGCAGCAGCTTCTGCCTCTCTTTGGTCACCGGGAATCCATGGATGAAGGAGGCCCAGAGGACGCAGAGACACGCAGCCCGCAGCATGATGGACGCCTGGCAGATCTGACCTGACCCTGTCCTTCGCCCGAGACTTTAACTCCCCAGCAGGTCCCACCTCTTTCCAGTTCTCTGAAAGCACCAAGTTCTGAACAAAGTTTCCCCATCTTATCTTATCGTATTGATTAGATGGACTTTATCTCGACTCTTTCAGCGTTCGGCCTGATGAGGTTTATGAGCCGGTTTTATGGCTGGGACTTGTTTTCACTGTGACACCACCCCACCGCCCCCTCCTCCCTCCTCCATTCCCAGTCGTTTGAGGCTTTGAGCACTAGCAGTAAAGCAGATTAATCTCTCCGGGCATGTTGCCTGTTTCTCCTCTAACTCGGTTGTTGATGCTGCCTTTCTGCACGTCTCTGCATCTCAGAGTTTCCGGTGAATCTCCGGTGATGGGAGAATGACACTTTGATGGCTTTCACCTTGAGTTGGGATGTCGCATGATTGATCTGACATCAGGAAAATGAATAGAACGAGAGCATATATCTCGTCATGGGGTCCCTGCGGAAGCAAAGGCCCTAATAGACTAGAAGACCTATTTGTTTTAATACCTCAATAGATTTGCCTCTGGATGCTGTTCAATACTTATAACAGAGACTTTATTTTGAAAAGCGTTTCAAATCAGATCAGTAATCTCAATATCACTGCATTCTCAGGTAACCTTAACAATGTCCATCAAGTTGCCGGACAAGCTAACTCTTCAAATTTGTTCTTTATTGTGCGTGTCCTTGGTAGAAGTTCAAGGGAATAGTCTAATCTTTATGGAGATAAGGGATAACATTCATCAGCTTTCATTTACCTCATTCATATTCATCAGCTTTCTCATATTAACTCTATCCGCCCGTCGTCCACTGTCAGCAGGATTTGGTGAAGTGTTTTGGACTGCTGAGACCCGTGGAAGGCTCAGATCTCTGCTATGAGAACTTTATCAAACATACACGCTCAGAACTTGTGGGGAAAGCAAACTCCATCTGACCCTCTCAGTCCTGCGCAGGATTTCCTGCGGGATTCTCATATATTCTTCCAAGATGAAATGTGAGGTTTTTGCCTTCAGCTCTGCCTGCTGCAGAGCACCTTTCCCACACAAACAGCCGACAAAACAGTGAAAGTAGAGTGTAGGAGCACTACATAAATTAGGACTCTGTGTTGCTCATACTGTGGTATATTTTAGAAAGGTGTCTAACTCTTCTCTGACATGGGGGACCTCTTCTTGGGAAATCTCAGTCAACTATTGCTGCCTCTGATTTATGTAGCTGCGATGTGCAGCGGATCAAATGCACCTAGTTAAACGTGATAATTCCTCCAGGCTATTAGGTGTCACACACTCACTTGTCTGCTGTTGTTTTGTACTGTTTGCCAGACAGTTACCAGATTGTGTATTTCAGCATAGTGGGCTGTTACGCCCAAATGTGTCCCTTTGTGGGTACCAGATCTGCTCCGGTGGTCAGGTCTGCTCAGGGCCCTGCCCCTTCTTATGAATTATCACAATATGGCAACACCATTCGGACAAACTCTATTCCACCAGTTTCTTACGGATAAAATCTCTTTTGGAATCTCAACATATTATTACCTATATTTGCTATTATTTTACATTTCGCTGGTGATCTCAAGTAGCTGGAAGTAGAAATCAATCATTCTGAGTCTTGAAGGAAAGTACTAATTCGTAGGGAAATTATATTTAAATGTCAAATCATTCTGGCTTAAACATATATATAAATGTACGCTTTATCAGACCATATTGTCCCAAAATTTAGAAAATTTAAAAAACCCTGTCTTAAATCTGTGTTGAACACCTAAATTCAGCCAATCACTTTTCAACGGTCTTCTGTCAATCTGATTTGTTCGGTCATAGCATCTTGATTCATGTAAATGCAGCTAATATATACGCAACGGTTGAAATCAGAATCCTTTCCTTTCCCATTGAGTTAAGCGTCCCAGTGTTCACGGGATGGACGTCTGTGTTCGGCAGGCGTAGAGCTAACAGAACTGGCAGCGCTATGAGGCAAGGGCTCAAACATATGCGGCTGGAAGCCTTCTACACCAAACCAAGCTTCTGCCGCCTCTGGCGGCGTCCTCTTCCACAACATCTTCGTCCCCGCCTTCCTCCTAAATAAAAAATGGATGACCTGAGGAGAGACTCATCCACGCCACCTCCGACATTCAAACTCTCCTCCTCTTGCATGTTTCCTCTGTCCATAGCGCATTCCTTGACAGCGTCGTTTCTAAGTCACCAATTTAGTGCGTTACTTGGTCCCAATGGAATTTCCCATTGGGAACCTGCTAGCACTAAGCTGCTAACTGGTTAGCAAGATGCTTCCGACAGACAAACCACAACCAAAAGCAGCTTCCGCCACAACAATCCCGCTCCCTTGATAATCGACCAATCACATTCACTTTATCACTCGTTTAAAGTTGTGCACCACTTGGGAGAATTCGGAAATGCAACCGTTGGAATAGTCGCTTCCCTATGACTTTAAATAAGCTAGAAATTAAGCCTTTTTTTTATTTTTATTTTTTACCTTAATCTGACCAGAATATTCTGAAATAGATTAGTTTCTGTAACTTTATCAGGAAAAAGAATTTGCATTATTTTTGTAGGAGGAGACTCATCCACGACCTCCGACACTAAACTCTCCTCCTCTTGCATGTAGGTATGTTTCCGCTGTCCATAGCGTTCCTTGACAGCGTCGTTTCTAAGGCACCAATTTATTGCTACTTAGTCCCAATGGAATTTTCGCAGAAATCTAGGCAGCTTTGCGAAGTTTTTGTAAGCATATCAGCCTTTCAGGGCTCTGTTCACCACATTACAGCACAAACGCCAGATATACTGAAAGTTGTCTAAATGACACTGACACCTCGTGCAGAGGCTCCCGCCTTAGACGCCAACACTGATCACTGCAGTTCCATTTTCTAATAAATGTTTTGAGAAATGAGAAAGATATCTGTGCAATGCAAATTAAAAAAATATTTATTGTAAAGTATGTAATAATTTCATATTTAAAGCGCTTTCAGAAGTTTGAATTCTGAATATGTCCGGACTTTTCCTTTGAAGTTAAATTTCGGTCTACAGGTGTTTTAATCAAATCAATAGACTTTAGAAGAGCAACTGTTGCTAAACATTAATGTGAGGATGGGGGTTATAAAACGACTGTAAAACATCTCGGAAATATAACAAAAAGACACATTTACAAGTGAAAATAATTAAAAATTCCTACTAAATCCTCTAAAATGGACACTACTGCGAACTCAAAGCATATGATGCTCAGAGAAATTATATAGAAAACCCTCAAGTAGATAGTAGATAGTTTCAAGACTACACATATTTTTACAGTATTTACATATATGACATTAATCTTTCCAGTGTAGACTTTTTAGATGTACATGAAAAGATAAATGCTGAGGATATTTATCAATGTGTAAACATGTTAAACCCTTTCAGTTTCTACATTGTTAAAATAACTTAATGTTTGCCTCGAATGCCTTCTGGATGCAAGGATTTACTGTAATCTTTATACAGACGAGTTAAATGTCACAGAAAACTTTTAAAATGGTGCTTTTCAACAGCTTTTTTATTTCTTTCCTTTGTGAAGTTCGGCAGTTTAGATAAACCACATTTTAAAGTCTGAAGAGTCTTGTGGGTGTTGTCAGCTTGTACCCCACTCTCCAGATCCTCTGAGAAACAAGCAGACTTTCCCACACGCCTAATCTTGAATCAGAATTGCTGATGAAAGACGAGCGGGATCCAAATTTAAAATACATAAACACAACCACACCTCCGCAGGATGAAAACAAATCCTCCGCTGCATCTGTATTCAGCTCACTTTGGAGTTTGAATGGAGGCTGCTCTCCTCCCCGCTGTGGCTGGAAGTAGACCATCAAGTTCATGCCAGCGTGCTGTGATCGATGCGTTTTGAATTGTGTGCAAACAAACTTAATGCATGAATGGCTCTTTAGCAGATTATATACAAGCAGGTCCAAGTGTAAACCTCCAAACCGCAGGGAAACTTGATTGGAAATACACGTGTAGTAAATAACCGCGACAAATACAACATTTTAATGGGCTTGTTCAACATACTAAATTCCTGTCATGCTGTAGAAACCCACTGTGCAGTTTACTTTCTTTGGCTACGTGCAATGAAAAGGTGGGATGTAAAAATCAGAACCATCTGTGGGATCGTAAAAAAAAAAAAACACCACACACTTAAATGTGTGCCAGAAATTAGGACGGATGCTGCCTTTAATGTTCGGCTATAAGCACAGAGCACCACCCTGCTTCGACACAGCTCATTATGTAACGGTTCATTTAGCAGCTGACATGTTTGGAGAAAATGCAAGCAGAACACTGGTCACAATAAAACCTCCTTGGATATCTACAGGCCTTAAACACTTGAGAAATTCGGCGTTTTTAATTGTTTTTGTTTTACCTTTCAGCAAACACAGCTTGGATAAGTTCCACTAAGCAGAAACAAAAATTTTACTTAAAATAAAATAACTAAACTAATCATTTACAGGTGTAGTGGATGATCGTTTTGATGCGCTGTAATGTAAATATCCTGTTTGCTCAGTTAGTATGTTCGACCTACACTGTGTTAGGAATCCAGTTTGTGTGGGTTGTGTTTTTGTGTTTTCTCCCTCCACCACCAGGTGGCGCCTGGTTCTCGTTGGCTCCTCTCACACACCTGCGCGATGGTTGCCTCATTACCGGAGGACTCTTAAGCTGCCTGACTGCCACTACCTCGGCGCCAAGAGTGTTTTGCCAGTTTTGGGTACTCTAGTTGCGCTGAGTTTTGCTGGAGTCAAAACTGAGTTTTTGTCAACCTGAGTCTTAACCTTGTGTTTTGTCTTTGCCTCTCGGCAGGAAGTCATCCTGCATACTGGATGTTTTGGACCTTCTCCCCCTGGAAGGATCGTCTGAGATTCAAATGAGCTGGGGATTCAAACTGGAGGTTTGGATCTACTTTTCCCCAAAGGATTGTTTGAGCTTCACACTGCAGGGATTCATCTCCACAAGAAAAACCGCTTCAAGTACCATATATAGGAGTCCAAGTGGCAGCCAGCTCCTCCGCTGCTCCTCAAGGAAACACCTCAACCTTGGTAACCCTGTCTGACCTCCAACGAGCAAGTGTCATTACTGGAACAACCCACTGGATTTAGAGATCGACACCTTTTCTGGAAACGCGGAGCCCTGGCTGCTTTAATTCCCTTTGTGCAAATCGAAGCTCAAATTTCCCACTGAGCCTGAATCCAACCACAGGAACTTCCCCTTCACTTCTTTTCAGTTCCGGTTCACCAGTGTTCTGAGCAGCACTGGACCCATCCCTACCACTTCTCAATAAACCTGTTAAACCTTCCCCTGGTCTCTCTGTTTGGTTTTCTGCATGTGGGTCCGAACTTTCCATAAAATCATGACGCCTGCAGTTTAGATTACGTACGTGAAAAATACTAACATCTACTTCCAGCTGTCGCAAACAGTTGTGGAAAACCACAAAGAGGCAACTGGGCCAGAGCTTGCAGTTGAACTGGATTTGCATGGACAGTGCACCGCCATTATGTGGGGGTCTGAGCGGCTCTGACAGCGAAATAATATTTGAAGGCAGGATGGTAATCTTGGATGAACTGACTCCACAGGTGAAGTTTTCAGGTGAACTTTGTCACTTAAAAACATATTAAAACAGTTTTTACCCACTGATTACAGTAAATATAGCTGCCATTGTTGCAGTCAAAGAAAGGATGTGGAAGCTTCGCCCAACATGCATCAGACCCACTTTTCAACTGCCTGAACTAACTGCAGGAACTTCCCCTTCACTTTTCAGTCCTGGTTAACTAATGTTCAGAGCAGCACTGGACCCATCTCTACCAGTTCTCAATAAACCTGTTAAAACTTTCCCTGGTCTCTCTGTTTGGTTTTCTGCATGTGGGTCAAACCTTTGCATAAAATCCCGACACACTGTAACCTTTAATTTTGTTCATATTAATGATAAATCTTCCTAAAGCTCCAGGGTTACCTGTGGAATACCACAAGGATCAGTATTAGGACCAATTCTCTTTACTATTTAAATAATAAACGGCCACTATTATGCTGCTGATACTCTGCTATATTTTTGTCTATAAATCCTGATTAAACTAAACCATTATAAAGATAACAGGCTTGTGTTAAGAAAACAAAAAACTGCTTGACCTTAAATTTTCTAGTTTAAAGGAAAAGTCTGGTTGTATTTAGAATTCAAACTTCTAAAGTACTTTAAATATGAAATTTTTACATCCCATTCAATACAATTTTTATTTGAATGTTCTATACTGGAGGCAGAAGAACACTACTGCCACCTACTGGTTAGTGACGTCACGGTGCGGTAT
>JAGKQL010000031.1:35885650-35900550 GCA_018398635.1 Cyprinodon brontotheroides | reverse complement strand
CTGCTGCCATAAAACTATTAAACTGTTGAAATCTCCAATCAAGTCACAATTCGAGCCGCTGAGTCACATTGAAAACCTCATACTTGCACTAAATGGCAAATCTTCAAAACAAAACTCAACTCAGTGTTTCTATTGCATTTATATATATATATATTTTTTTTTTTCACTGCTCTGAAACTTCCACATCAATGCCTTTTACACGTATGTCTCTCCTACACTGTTTACATTTTTGATCACTTCTGCACTTTATAAATGGAAATGTTCATTTTCACTGTTAAGCTGCTCCAGAAACATAAATATGTTGCATTTAATATAAAAAGAAAACGTTTTCTTCTGTCATTTGTTCAATCCAGAACTCCACAAGTGGAAAAGTTTTAGTTTCACCTCGTTTAATTTAATAGAAAATGAACTTTTGGCTATACAATTATTAAATAATCGACAGATTAATCATTTTGTAAAATAATTGTTAGTTGCAGCCCTAATGTAGACAGCAGAATAATACACCTGGTTAAACAGTTTATTTGCTAAATACGTTGATTTAGGGGTAATGACAACTATTGCTCAGTGCTCCTCTTTAGTTTGCCAGAAGTCTTATTCTCATGAAGCTGAAGAACCCTCAGACATTTGGCCTGTGGATTAGAGATGTGATGAGCCACATTCATCTAGAACAGATTAAGTTTTCCATCAGAGGGTTTCCCAGAAAATTCAAGGCTTCATTGGAGCCATTAGTTAGGGAAGCTTAAATCCTGTGATGTTGATTAACAATTTTACCCTGGGAACCCATTGTCATACATATTGATTTTTTTTGTTTACGCTGAGCATATAGCTCTACGTTGCTTTTGTTTTTTACAGTATGGTTTCTAGGGGAGGTGTCAGGAATCCAGTTTGTGTGGTCTGTTTTTGTGTTTCCTTTCGTCCTCCACCAGGTGGTGCCCCGTCCTCATTGGGCCTCCCTGCACATCTGCAGCTCGTTGCCTCATTACCTGTGGAGTGTTGTTAAGCTGCTGACTGCCACTACCTCGACGCCAGAGTGTTTGCCAATACTGGGTACTCTAGCCATGCTGAGTTTAGCGGAGCCGAACCTGAGTTTTTGTTTGCCAGTTTTTGGGTACTCTAGCCAAGCTGAGTTTGCTGAGTCAAACTGAGTTTCTTGTTTACCTGAGTTCTAATCTTGCTGTTTTTGTCTTTGCCTCTCGGCAGGAAGTCATCCTGCAAACTGGATGTTTCGGACCTTCTCTCCCCTGGAAGGATCCTCTGAGAACCAAACTGAGCTAAGGATTCAAGTTTTGGGTTTGGATCAACCTTTTCCCCCAAGGATCGTCTGGGGGTTCTCTCTGAGCAGGAGGTTCATCTCCACAATAACCCGTTCAAGGACCGCAGGAAATCTAAGTTGCAGTCGGCTTCTCCGTTCACCAAGGTACAACCATAGACTGAGTAAACCCCGTCCGCCCTCCATCAAACAAGACAATCACTGGAACATCCCACACAGACTGGATTCAATGAAGACACATTTTTTCTGGAAACTGGACTCATCTCTATATTCTAAATAAAGCTGTTAAACTTTCCTCTCTGTTTGGTCTTCTGCATTGTCAGACCTTTGATAAGATCATGACAGGAGGAAAGGGATTGCTGTGCATGCTTTTATTGGAACAAAAATAAGTATTGCTTTGATAAACAAGTTTTCAATTTAGATTTTGAATTTTCTTTTTTTTTTTTTTTTTTTTTACAAATTTTATAAATTTTGTTTTTCAAATTTCAATTTTTTCAGAATGAATTTCAGTAATTACATTCTTGTCAAAATGTCTTTTACAGATCACATTCTCAACATTTCAAGCCCAACACAAACATTCGCTCTTGACCAATAAAAATGTTGCTATCGCTAAACAGACCAATTAAATCCGTATTTGCTTCTTACTCCAGAGAAAGGCCAACCCCCAGAATATAAAACATAGGATCTGGAAAATGCAATTTAAAAAGAATGTATTTCTTGAAACTCAATCTGAGAAAGAGAAATTTGAAAAATTACACTTTAAAATATAAAATCTTTTAAAGGGCGGAGAAAAATAAATATAAGAATTAAAAAAAAGCAAGGTTCTCCTAAAAGCCTCCTTTTATATTAAGATGATTTTAAAGTTTTCTTTCTTTATGTGCCCTTTTTCTATTTCCATTTACAAAGCAACGTATTTTTGCTTGCAGCAACTGTGGAACTAAAAATAGCACGCCATAGGCCCAGTTTATCTGCAAAAATAGTGGATTTGAGTTCCACTTTAACTATTTTCCTTCTCTCTGATGCAGTTTGCATTTATATAATGTTTTACTGTCACCTACAGGGCTGGAGTATGAAGTGCAAACTACAAACTGTTCAGGAAACTGAACCTGCTTTTGCCCCGGTGTCAGCTCAGTATCAGAGTGATTTTATAGGTGCAAGTATGAGGACACCCAACATGGAGAAGGTATGCAGTGCTGCATCTAGGCATGTGTGCATCCTGAATTATCTCCCATTTATCTTTAACATTTTAAAAAGATCAGATTCTGATTAATGCATACATGCATTCAGACTGGCAGGCTTGCTTCATGCTGTTTGTTTCATCTATGCAGGTCCATACTCTTGCAGCCGTTATCCTCCACCTGAACAAAGGATCATGGCCGCCTTCCTGTCCCCAACGTTTTCTTCCTCAGTTGCAGTTATTTCTACTTTAATACACTGTCATAGCACTGTTACAGTAATCATTCCTTGAAATAATGAGGTGAACAGGTGGCAAAGAAAATATACATTTCTATATATTTCTACAAATAAAAGCACTAATTGTGCTCTTGACCAATCATTTCTTTTTCAGCTTGTGGTGAGGTTATAGAGGTCCTGTTGTATGAATGAGATCCATTTATTGCACAGTTCTTAGAAGTGCCGGGATTACACTGAGTCTAGGCTGCTTTCTCAGATCTATTTCTGTTAAGCTTTAGCATCACAAACAGGAAGCTCTGACATACCAGTCAGTGATGATCTGTTGATCTGTAATTTTGGTTCTGTTCAAGCTTTTACTCTGCGTTTTCAGTTAAACATTGATTTATGTCAGTCTATATTTTGTAAGTCAATAGTATCATTTTCATCTAGCGTTATCTAAGTTCTTTTCTAGTTATATTTAAACACTTTTGTATTTCTTGGTTACTCTCTGTTACCTCCTCGTGCCAGTCTCCTTTCCTTTAGCTCCCTTCTAGGTCCTTCTGTACACACCTGCTCCCAATTAGCTGATTACTCCATTCATACACCATCAAATGGGTCTGTAATGGTTTATATACTCCTAAAGGCTGATTTATACTCAGAAACCAGGTCATCTGCGCTTGTCCTCAGTGAACGCTAAATTAGCCCCTCGCCTTCCTTCCAGACAGACATACTGCTGCAAATGTCCAAAATTTTCAACATATTCTCATTATCAGTTCGTATGAAATCGTATGAAAAGTTATGCACAGTATTTAGACATTACGTTTTTGACGTTTTTCCTCGTAAAAACAGATCAGTGCGCCATGCGCAGCCAGACAGAGGAAAAAAGCAGATCCGCTGACTGACGTAAAACCTGGAAAAACAGTGCAATAATTACTTCTTCATGTCTCTAACTAGGTTGCTTGCTGTTTTGTATCTTAGGGTTAGGGTCAGGGTTAGGGTTAGGGGTTAATTGTATCTTAAATTCTATGTTATTGAATGGTGCGCTAGCGATATCTTGTCTCGAGGCAAGACGCAGTCTAAAATACTTACTCTAAATATGACGCAAAAAAACGTCCTAAAACGTACGCTAAATACGGTGCATAACTTTTCGCACGATTTCATACGAACTGATAATTAAATACACTGAAATTTTAGGTGCCTGCAGACAGGGGAAGCCTCTGATTAGTCAAATCTACATCTGCTCTCCACTATGCATGTATTTCCTGTTTGGTATGCTACACGCGGCTGTATTAACGTTATTGTGGAAATCGATTCACCGTGAAGATGGACCAGCTAGAAGAGCGAATTGCATGAGAATGCTGGGACCCTTTTTCCACCTGGATCCCTGCTCTTTTTCGCCCTCATGTCCCTCCGTTGTCACACAAACTTTCCCCAACTTCCTCACTGCCTCAATACCATTAATTAATGGTATGCTTATACATAAATCCTAAACTCTTATGCTACGTTCACACCGCAAGCTGCAGAGGCAGCAGAGGTGGCTAGTTTACATGCAAATTCAATGGTTGACGTCCATCAAGGCGCAGCAAAAGGTCCTGCAGTGCGTTTTGAGCAGCTGAAGCAGCACCTCACGAGCTTCTGAGCATCTGATGCGCTTCAGAAGCAGCAGCTGCTGGAGTTGGAAAAATTGAACTTTTGCTGCTGGACGCGCCACATCAACCAATCAGAGAAGCTGACCTGGGAGCTGGCAGGGAGACAGATACAGCACTGCTGATGCAGAGCGCTATGATCACTCCTCTGAAATAGTGTATTAATGCCTAAATTAAATAAAAAATGTTGAAAGCTGACAGCAAAATATGTTTGATTTTATTATTCTGGTGCCTGCAGTTTGGATATAAAAATGCCTTCCAGCCGTAGTGAACAGTAGCCAGAGGCTGCTGTTGAGCGAGATTCCTAGTGACACTGCACCGCCGGTGTACGAGGGTCTGACAGACTCCGACAACGAGCTAGTATTTAAAGGCATGACGCTCACAGCTAATCACAGCAAATATAGCTGCCATTGTTACAGGAAAAGAAAGGATAGGGTAGCTCTCCCCAACGTGCATCAGACCCACTTTTCAACCGCGCAGCCAGAGCAGCAAAGATCCTTCACCCGCACATCAGAACTAAACTTGTACATGCATCAAAAAGGAAGCAGCACACGTGTTTTTGCTGCTCCTGCTGCATGCGGTCTGAACGTAGCATTATATGGTGTCTGAGTCCATGCAATCAACTGGTTTTCCTTAGATAGAATAGTTTGAATCAATGTGACTGGATGATCTGGTGAACTGGAAAGTGTCTTGAGATGACATGTGGTGTGAATTGGCGCTATAGAAATACACTAAACTGATTTGAATTAATCTAATTTGGTAGCGTTCTTAACAAATCTATAAAGGGCAAACCAATACAAATTGGTCTGTTTGACCAACATACTGGTTAAAGGAATAGTACACCCTAAAACATGATTAGCCTTCATTTTCTACTCACCCCCATGCTGAACAACACTCTGGAGTACTTTTTTTATATCTCAAATGCATCTGGAGATCTGGGAGGCTTCTGCCGTCATGCTGACATTCAAATAATGGAGGTCTATGGCGCTCGAGGCAGAAAAGGTCCATAAAAGTCCACAAAAAACATGTCAATATTTTTCCATACGCGCTGGGCCCAATGTATTCCAAGTGTCCTGAGTGGGTAGCATCCAGAATTTACTGGAAACTAAGTCATTTAGAATGTTTTTCCCCATAAACAGTAGTGTATAGGGATTTCCTAAAAGCACGTTCACGAGTCTACGGAAACTGCGCAGACCAAACCAGGATGAAAGTAAGTTTTTTTTTTCGCCTGCTCTGTCAGAGCATTGCAAGCGTAGAAGGGAAGAAATGTGCTGTTTACCTGTGCAAAGAAAGAAACAACGAAAGAAAAAAATGTCTGAGGACTTCAGTGTTGAGGAAGAGCATGAGTTCTTTGCCGAGCTGAGTAGAAAATGAAGGCTAATCATGTTTTGGGTGTACTATTCCTTTAAGTAGTATAGCAACTTTGAAAAGCCATTACCAGGTCTCGAAGTACTAATCCTTTATTTGTCAGGCCAACTCCTACAGCCAACGCCATTGTCACCACTGACCCTTTCTCATACGACAATTATAATATACAACTGGAACCAGTGCCTGGATCATTTTCTGCTCATTACATTGTTCTGGTAGAAGGAAGAAACTGGTGGTAGAAGGAGGATGGATGCCAGCTAGAACAGGGTGCAGGTTCATATGATATCAGTGACAGTGGAGAGAAAAATCCGGTCCTGCCCGACCAGATGGCGATACCTTGTGAGAGCAGTATGAGTTCAAAGAATTACTTTAATAATTGCGAGACAGTTGCATGGAGAAGGAGCCAGAGGAGGTGGAGAAATGGACGGAGGAGGGTAGACTCATCACAATCACAGTCTGACATGCAGTCCAACCCGGACGCTTGTTGGGAGCAGGTTGAGCTGTGATATGAAGGTCTTTTAAGTTGGACTCAATGCTGATTGGATTACAAGGAGGTACGGTTAAATGCTAATTGGCTGCTTCACCGATGGTTGAACCTTTGATTTAATGATGGTAAGTGATCCAATTTGTTCAGTTGAACCACTGCCTAGACGTCATAAGAAGAACTGTGATTATGAACTGAATTGTTGTGTGATTACTTCTTCACCTCTTCGAAAAAAAGAAATATTCATTTACATTTTTCTTCTACAGCAGGGGTTCCCAAAATTGGGGGTGAGACTGGTCAAGAGGACACTAGGTGGACGACAAGAGATGGTTGTCATGGTGATGTGATCCCTGAGGCCAAAATATTTATTTAAATATTAAAATATTAAATATTTATTTATTTATTAAAATATTTTAGAATATGCATGAATATCCATATTTTGGTTCGACCAATACACTAGTGAGGATTAAAAATTTCTTATTCGTGCAGGACAGGTGATGATCACACCTGTTTTCCAGGAGCCTCCAGCAGGGCAGGTTTACTAGTGGTTCCTAGATTTTCTAAAACTAGAATGCATCTTCTACTTTTCCTTGGCTCCTCTCCTATGGAACCAACTATCAGCTTTAGTCAGAGAGGCAGTCACCATATCTACTTATAAGGACAGGTTTAAACCTTTCCTGTTTGATAAAGTTTATAGTTAGACTGGCTTAGGTTATCCAATGCTATCTCTATAGAATTTTGGAAAAACTGCAAATCATATCTCAGTCTAATGTTTACATTTGATCACCATGTTTACATCATATAACTGCTGCACTTTAAGAAATTGAAATTTCTTGAGAGCTGTATTGAACATAATTTCATTTTGTATACACCCTGTGTGTAAAAATTGATAATAAAGTTTATCTAAATCTATAGCTATGCTGGTATAAGGTTAGACTGCTTGAGGACATAGGGAAGCCCCTTTCATCATTCTTCATTCTCTCTCTATACTCCTTTATTCAGCATTGGTTTATTTCAATCTCTAACTGTTCTGCTTTTTCTCATAATAGTCGCTTGATCTGGTATTTTCCTGTTTCAATGTGACTCCATCCTGGAGAGAAATATCAGCTGTGCTGGCACCCATCAACACCTTTGTTTATAGATGTTGGAGCTTTGCCTGTTTTTTAGTGTAGTCCTGTTTCTTGACTGTACTTACTGTATGTGTATCTCTTTCAACCTTTAATGCGAGAGCTGGCTCTGAGCTAATCTTTCCCTCCTGTGAATCTTAATGACAGTTTTGAGAAAGCTTCCTGGAGAGGTGGCGAAACGTCTTCAAATCTTGAAAACCAAACCAAGTCCAGTGGATATTTTTTTTTGAATTTTTACCTTTGGAATTAATGACAGTTGCATATTTGTATCTCTTCATCTTTCTGTATGTCTGCTTATGTCTCCTTGAACCCCAGGTCGGCTTCGGAAGATGGCGCTCACATGGAGCCTGGTTCTGCTGGAGGTTTCTTCCTGTTTCCTCTCCATTGTTGCCACAAGCATGCTTGGTGTGAGGGATTGTGGTAGAGTCAAATGAGTCGATGCAATCAGCTGGTTTTCCTTAGATAGAAAACGTTGAACCAATCTGACTATATGATCTGGTTGAATTGTCTTCTGTAAAGTTCCTTGAGATGACATCTGTTGTGAACAATTGGTGCTATATAAATAAACTGAATTGATGTGAAATTGAATTGAACATACATTTTAAGGGGGTTTTAGTCCCTTACATTGTTCCTTTGGGGTCCATGGCTGAAATGTTTGGTAAAAAAGCAAAATAGTTTATTTTATTACTTAGTAACACTGAATGATGCATACAGATAAGTGACTGTAAAGCGCACTGTTGAAATAAAGGACTTAAAAATCTAAATTTTTCCCTGAACCCCATTGAAGCTAGGTCCGGCCCTGACTGACCTTAATCTCAAACCCATGTTCATCCATGCTTCAGTTATTCCTGGTGCTTTATTAGTTGTGACATTCACTCTTCAGAGCAGACAGCAGGCTTTGGGTTGGGATCCATGAGATAAAGAGGGATTTTACCTCCACACTCACACACACACACTCTCAGCACCTAAAGACATCAACATGTACGTCACTATCCCTTACCTTCCAAGTCTGGTCCTGTGGAGGTCAAATTCCAACATTTTCCCGGCACAAAATAAAAACAAAAACAAAGGTATGTACAGCGATTAAAAAGTGAGTTATATACAGAGTTCATCCGCGATGGTCCTTCAGACCATCGTGCTCTTCTTCTCCCTGAAGTCTGAGTGGGACGGCTCGTGGTAGGTGGTGATCATGTTGGCTGTGTCCCACCGGCCCATCGGTGCCGAGGAGCTCTGCATCACCACCAGCCTGATGGGAGACTGAGTGGGCTGCGGATCCGGAGCGTACTCCTTGGTGGGATCTTTGCCCCGGCAGTCGTACATGATGCAGGATATCAGGAAAACCAGGAGCAATATAACGTAGCTGGCGATGAGGATGCAAAGGTTCAAAGTGACGGGGTCAATCTCCTGGTAGTTTTCCAGAAAGCCCATGGTGCCTGCTTCATGCTGGGGGGGCCCCAGAGGCCTTGGAGAACCGGCTCCCTGGAGGAAGGAAAGACAGAAGCTCTCAGCTCCTGGATCCTCCTCAATCTGTCCTCTCAACCTCACCCTCCCTCCGTCCTCTCTGGCTTCTCTCCGTCTCCCACCTCTGTGGCTTTGTGGTAAAAATACTTTAATCCGCCCTGCTCCTCTAACCTGTCATTTCAGCTCCTGTTTAATAACTTAAGCTGCATTTGTACCTCATCAGACTCTGCATTGCATCCTCGTCATCTGCCAACAATCAAACATTCAGAAAGAGGCGTATTTGGGGACAAATCCCCATGTGTGAGCGTGTAATCTTAATCTGGATCGTGGGATGGACGAAGGAAGCCATCTGGCTAAAGAGAGTTTGGAGAGCTCCACTAAATAGCTTCACAGAAAATGTTTCACTACATGGAAACAAATCAATTCCCCATCAGATGTGTCCTGCAGATTAATGAGTGGAAGACGTAATCCCTGCAGATTACAGCAGTCTTTGTCTCAGGAACCTGAGAGGAGATTATGTGGCGTGTTTAGGGGGCTATGCCTTGTGTAGAAGTTCACCATTTGTTCACCGTTTCAAGGAGAGGCAGTCTTTACCGACTATGAGAAGATTGGACAGCAGGGGGCAGCAGTTAGCTGTTTGTAAGGAAGCAGCTTTTAACACACAAACAATTGTGATTAATGTTTGCACCAATTCCAGATGAACAAATACTTGGGTTATGAATACAGAAACATCTTACCATCAATTCCCTAATCTTTGACCCAGAATTAAGGCATCAGTTTAAACATCATAATCTATTTAGAATCAAATGTATAATAAAAGTAGCATAATAGAAACTTTGATTAAAGGGAAAAGTCCGGTCATATTCAGAATTCAAACTTCTGAAAGTACTTTAATTATGAAATGATCACATACTGTTCAATAAATAATAAGTGTTTTTTAATTAAGAGACTAATTTTTCATTTCAATGTGCTTTACTGGAGGCATCCATGTTTGTCAAAGAACACTACTGCCACCTACTGGTTAGTGACGTCACGGTGCGTGTATCGGCTGTTGATCAAGTCCCAGTGCTGTATCTGGTGTTTGTCACAACGCGCTATTATCCAAGTCATCTTGAAAACATTCTTCTTCCAAATGTTGGCTACATATTATTTGTTTTTTCTCTGGCCAGAAGTTCGATGGCAAATCCTCCCCTCTTCAAGTTGGCGATCCAACGCATCAACCAACCCCAGATCGTGGAGGATCAGGAATCAGAAAAGGTGGAATAACTCTTTTTGTTTTTGTCAGTTTCACTATAGCTCTGGTGAATTTCAATGGTGAAGTCCTCTGGAAATCTTCAATAATTGTTGTTGATTGCAGATGTGTCTAGTAGTTCCCATTGATTTAGCTTGGAAAGCGGGGAGAATGGCGCTAGGCTTACCGCACCGTGGACGTCACTGCTGGAAGATAACTATGTTTTTTCTTCCAGTAATATGTTACATATTTTCCCATGAGATGTATAAATATATAAAGCTTAAACAGCTGCAGACACATGATGTAAATAAAGCAGTTTTCATCAACAGAAGAAGCCAAACTTAAATATTAGGAGCATAAAATCAGTTGCTAATCTGCTCCAGCTCCAACTGCAGAGCGATCTGAGTCAGCTGTGATGTGTTCTGCCTCAGAGGGTGAACACTGTGGCTTCAAACGTACATCTGCGCTGCACAGGATGACCTCACTCTTCTCTCAGGGTGCGGTTCTATATGTTTAGGAAACCGATGTCAGGGTCAAAAGGCTTGACCTCCGATCCTACGTGACTTCCACCGGGCTCTTCCGAGGAATCATCTGTCTGCGAACAACAATGACCTCTGTGCGTCACCAGATCCTGCTGCTGAAGCTGGCATCTGGAACGCGTCAGGGTGCCTCCTGCTCACTGCGAGCTGGGAGGCCTTTGGCTACAGAGGCAGCATTACCAAAAGGAGGAACATGTTTCGTTCTTTTAGCATGTTGTCTATAAACAAAGCTATATCACAGCCTCAAACAACTGTCATTTCAAATCTACTAATGTAAAATATTTAATTTATACCTTTATAATAAGCAAAGACCCTGGGTTGATACATCTGCAAGGTTAACTCGAAATGATGACAAAATGGATTTGTTCAAAGATTCATTTTTAAATTGTTCAGCTTCATAATTTCTAGTACTGGTGAAAACAAAGTAACTATTTATAGTTACTAGCTAGTACTCCAAAAAAGTAACTGAGTTAGTGACTTAGTTTCTAGGCAAAGTAATTATAAAGTTACTTTCTATTATCTAAAAGGACAAATTAACTTTGTTTATTGAACTTTAAATACCACTTTTAATTTATGAAATATATAATCTTTGATATTTAATTAATTCAATAATTTATTAATAGAACAATTAATGGGATTAATTGCTTACAGTAATTAAATAAAAATTATAAAAATATATAAAAACATTTTCAATTTAAAATAAACATTGCATTTTTTTTAAATACATTTTTTTTCCCGTCTGTCAATATGGTTTGTCCATAGTGGAAAGTAGTACATTTAGTAAGAGATTTCCTTTTAGCACAGGCGTAACTTTACCAAAGGACTTTGTTAATATGTGGGACAAATTTCTAAATTTGATTTTGCTGCTTTTGAAGGAGGATATTTACTAATGTAGCTAAACGGCCCCTAATAGAAAACATCCAATCAATCAATCCACATTTTTCTAGATGGATTGATGGATGAAACTGAAAATGTTGCTGTTGGCATCGGAATCGGCTGTTATTCATCCTTTTTTTTAATACATTGATGTCTAGCTACCTATAAATATAAATATCAGTGTATTTTGGTTCTTTTGTGTTCTCAACAATAGGAAAGCATTCAATAAATATATGTTTGAGCTCATTTTTGGAAAATAGAAGCCCTATTAAAAGCGTTTGTGTCAATAACCCCACCAACTTTCATCGCAAAGCTACGTACCTGTGCCTTTTAAGGAAACCACTCGATTCAAGTGCCATTTCTCATTATCAGTTTAGTGAAATCGCGACGGTAAAAGTTATGCACGCAATTTAAGACGCGGACTTTTTTCTTTTCGCTCTTCCTAAATCGTTGTATTTTACGTGGCTTTGCCTCAAGACAAGATATCGCCTCGCATGCGCATATCTTTACGCACTAATAAAATAACATACATGCAATTAAACTACAACTGGTAACCCTAACCCTGACCCTAAGATACAAAACAGCAAGCAACTTAGTTAGAGACATGAAGAAGTACTATTGCACTTGTTTTTCCTAGTTTTAATGCGTCCGTCTACCGATCTGCTTTTTTCGCTCTGTCTGGTTTTAAGCATGCGCACTGGATCTGTTTTTTCGCGAAAAGCGCCAAAACGCACTCAAATACTGTGCATAACTTTTTTTCGTACTGGCCATTTCATAATGTACGCAACTGATAATGAGAATATGTTGTTCAATTAGGGAAAGTGGGCGCTCTAGTTGTCAGGACATTGATTCCAAGCCCCTCCACAGCCTGCCCCACTCTGGGTCCCAGAGCAAAGACCGTTAACCCCACACTGCTCCCTGGGCGCTTTCACAATGGCAGCCTAATGCTCCCTAAGGGATGGGTTAAATGCAGAGAGTTCATTTCTTCACTTTGTACTTGCAACAGTGCCATAATGACAAAAGCTTGGAAAAGATGATTAATCTTATGGAAAATGTATTAATCTAACGAGTTGCAGCTATAATTTATAGTAAAACTTATCTGAAAACATTGTATACTAATCGACACCATGTTGGTCTGTGTTGTTGGACAAGTGAGCTGCAATATTTATTTTTAGAAATTATTATGTTTTCATTTGTCATCAAAAAACAATAAAGCAAATAAGTAGTTTTTGAAATTTATAGTTTCACTTTTGACAGTCTTCAGATGGCTATTAAATAAGAATAAAGCTGAAAAATAATGCTTTTCAAGCAATTTAGCTAAATAAAATTGAATTTACAACAGAATGACAACGCTAACTCAACGTGAGTTTATTACTTCCATTTTGCTGTAGTTGAGTTAGCGTTAGCTTGCATGACCCGCCCGCGGACGTTCGTTTTCCTTCAGTATGAGCGCCACAAGCGCCACGCCACATGACTTAAGAAACCGTGAACGAGGATTTCGGCTAAGGTGTTGGACGCCACAACCATTGCTAAATAATGTTCGTGACCTGAAGTAACCCTTCCCTTTTTACACTGAATTTAGACGTTTCGAACTTAAGCCAGTTGAATCTCAGGAAGCGGAAAATATTGAGTTTGAATTTCTTGAAAGGTTGAAATTTTTTTTCATGCAGATTTTTTAACACTTAAAAATTCTAACTCAAAAATAAGTAAATTGAAAATTTAATAATCTTATAAATAGTAATGTGAATTTTTAGCTGAAGAGAAAATAACAAATGAAATTTCCCTCAACTGTGTAGAAATAATGATAATGAATTTTTCTAAGGTCAAAAATGTGTTCTAAATATATTTGTTGATAACTGAAACAGAAAGTACAAAACATATACAAATATTTTTTAATTAAAATTCTGTTTTACATAGATTTACTTCCATAGAAATTCAGCAGGGCTGGATAATCCCGGTATTTCTCTGGGAAAAACAAAACAAACACCCTGGACAGATTGCTGTCATCCCACTAAAATGTGGAAAAAAAAGAAAATTGCAAAAACTTTAGGAATTTGGATCAGTAAATCAGTAGCTATCAACTCTATGTTAGCTCATATATAGTATAAATATACATTTTCTTATGATTCATGCAAAAACTTACTGCATATACAGGATATAACAAGATGAGATCCTAAAACAGCTGCAAAACGAATAAGAAAAGTGTGGTTTTTTATCTTTTGTTGAACAAACTTATTTTATTTCTTAACACACAATGACAATTCTTTACAAACAAAGTCATACTGGAGGGAATCTGGCTGGGTTTTTATGAGATAAAGCAACACCAAGTAATATATAACTGGACTAAAACAGAACAGAGTTAGGTTTTCAAAATGTTTTTATAAATTAAGATTAAACAACAGGAGTAATTTAGAGTTTCCCTCCATGGTTTATATAAGCAGATTCTGGTTTGTCTTTTCTAATGCTTAAATTCAAAATCGAGATTTATAGATTATTTGGTATCAGTCTCCGAGAGGTCTCTGTCAAAATGAAGCACCTTATAGTTAAATAGATGTAAAAACAGTTGTAAAAACAAGGCAAAATAGAGGAAACAGGTGAATCAAACTCTACTACTAGTTTAAAAAATCTGTATGTATGAACCTTACACATCTAGGTAAAATTTATGTTCATCATATTAATATTTATTTACAAAAATAAAATATGAATTGTAATATAAAATTAGAACATTAGTGACCCTGGGAAAAGGACCCTTAACCCCACACTGCTCCCTGGGCGCCTCAAATGGGGATGTGGTTAAATGCGGAGGCAAATTTCTCCAATGTGAGATCAATAAAATTATTATTATTGGTGACATCATAGGACAGTGATATACTTCGCAGGGCTTTGCCACTACACGTCAAACCAAATAAAACAACACAGTAAATTAACATTTCCTTTTTTCAAAACTTTTAAAAGTTCGCTTAAATGTTGAATTTGAGTTCAGGCTGACAAAGACTCCTGAATAAGTGTTGAAACAATTGCCTTCCAATTCCAAGGAGAGAAAATGGTGGAATTCATCCCATGCTTGAGGTGCTGATAAAATTCCAGAGCGTGACTCATCCAGCCTCAGATTACAACTAGAGGATTCATTCTCTACATTCTCCTTGTCACTTCACCCACAGTGTAAATCGTAGATGGTTACAGGGATGTATCATAATCGCCCCTGGCCGTACGGCCTTAAAACTGAATATCGGACATCGGCCACCCCACCGATATTTAACCCGATATTTGATCAGCTTCTGAGTTTATAAAGTCTAAAAAAAAAAAAAAAATACTACTTCTTCTTCTTCCTTAAAAACTTCTTTTTTACAGACTTAAAAACTTCTTAAGACGAGGGAAATAATATTGATACATTAAAATATCACAATATCTTCATATGCTGATATATTTCCATTTAAAAACACCATATCAATCTCTTTTACTAATGAAATATTGCTATATGTCATCGTTATGCTACGAAATCCCCC
>JAGKQL010000031.1:35858113-35885441 GCA_018398635.1 Cyprinodon brontotheroides | reverse complement strand
GAGTTTGTACTAGAATCCATGAATTTCAACAAGATTTTGAAAGTAAAATAGATCGGAGCATCACATTTTTTAAAAATCACTCGATGTGCTTGCCTGGATTGTATTATTTTTCTGAGTATGTTATTTTCAAAGTGTCAGAAATGATAACAAAACTGCTATTTCAATGATTCTTCACTTCCTTATTTTTGTCCAGCTTTTAACATCGCATCGGCGATCGGGTTATCGGCAGCGCGAGTTTTGTAGCGAGTCACATATCGATAGTCTGTCTTAATCAACAAATGCAACCTTGGCTGGGCATAAAAGGTAAATACATTCTAAGCAGTTTCTTCCAAATCTATCATCAGCCTCTTTAGGTCCAGAAGTCATCCAGCCTTAAGATTTGCACCCAATTTGTCAGTTTTTGTTTTTGTGGGGCTGAACCGTTCATATACAGGTATAAGATGTAGGAATATACTTAACAGATAAATACAGTATAATACGTAGAGAAACATTTTAACATTTGTCACTCAATGATAGAGTTTTTGCTACTTTTCATTTTCACATAGCATAGTTTTTCTGCGCATGAATTGAATTGGTCTGGAAGTTCAATATAACAAAGAGAAATAAATGATTTGAATCCTAAATTATTTACTGTGTCACAGGAAATCTTTGCACAGCCTTTATTTAAGTCTATATATGTAATAGTGACATGAAAAGGCTCCACGTTATTTAGTGATGAAAATATTAAAATCAGATGTATTTATTAAAGCAAATCTTAGGAATTCCTATGAAAATGAAAATAAAATCTTAAGCTACATATCCCATAAATCCCAATCCCATAAATGTAAATATCATAGTGTTGCGCTCAAAACTTTTCTTCTTAAAAAAGAAACACTACTTCCAAGAGTTCCTCCTGCAGATCTCAGCTAAAAAGTAGGAAATACTCGGGGTTAGTCCAAACAATCCTGCTATCGAGTCTCCCTTTCTCACGGCTACTGAGCAGGAATTTACCACAAAACTTGCTCTTGATTGCCACTAAACCGGCTTTGTGAAATGGGGCCCAGTTGTTTACATTGTTTAAAGTACAAAAGCATACGTGGGGGAATGAATAGTGTGGAGAGGAGGAATCAACACTACTGAGATGTCAGAAATATTAACCAGAACAAAGACTGACCGGGAGGAAAGTTGAAAGAAATAAAGAACTGTTTAGAGAAGATTGTACAGCTACAAAGAAATCTAGGAAACAAAATGTATACAAACTAAAAATTGATTCCCTTAGAAAATAACCTTCTGGTAGTCAGCTGAACCAACTATTGTGTCTTTCCACTGTCAGTATATTTTAATGCATTCCCCAGCGTTTATCTTTAACTGTAAAACTGAAACTTCACTGTAATTGATTGTATTTAATATCTCTCTTTATCTGTTGGGTTTTCTGTTTCTGTTATGTTTTTCTTTTTGCTCCTTGATTGATTTCTAGTGTTTTAGTTTTTTTCTTTTCACCATGTTTTCTTTTATCCTAGTTATTTGATTTTTATTTTGTTGTTGTTTCTTTATTAGTTTAGACTCATGGTTTTCTCCATTTTGTTGTCCTCTGCTGCCCTTCTTGTGTCCTCTTTGTCTTGCTCTGTTCTCTGTTCAGCCCTCACCTGTTTTCAATTCCCTCATTAGCCCTCTCCCTGTCTCTGTCCCCTTTAAAAGCCCTCCCTCTTCAGTTCCTGTTTGTTGGATTCTCGTCTAACCTCTCGTCTAACCTCCTGGGTGGTAATTCATGCCACTGGCCTACCGTCTTTCCACCAGTTCCTAGATTTTTGGTTTCCCAATGTCTCTAGGTTCTGGTTAAAGGTAGAGCCTTTTTTTTGTTGGATTTTTTGATTGCGCGTTGCTTTTAACGAACCTTATTAAACCACCTAAATTCACCCCTGCCAAACCGTCTCTGCATTTGGGTCCTCCAAACCAATACCGCTTTCTGACATTATCAGAGTTATTCGCATTTATCCGATGCAATTTTAAAGGATACTTTGAATGCATTAAGCCTTAAAACTTGAACATCCCTCAGAGACTTCTGAACTAAATCTTAAAACCCCTTTTTCCATATTGTCTGCTTTTGTTTACTTATTGTTTCTGAAGATATTAGATACAATAATAATAATATTTTTATTACTATCATAACGTCCCATTGTATTCTAGACAGTGGACATTTGTGGTTATTCTATGCAATGAACGATTTATCACTCAGGTTACATCCACCCTCCTCTGAGTAACATCTGAATGAACAGAAACAATTTCTTTGGTTGGCAATAAATAACTCTGCTGATAGCCCACATTCTAAATTACCAAACTGGTGAAACCGGCAGCTTTAGCAGCGTCGGGACTGGCATATGTAAATAGCTAAGAACCCTGGTCTGTGGCAGAATTACTGTTATAATCATTTAGAAGTGTAATTTTATACTTTAGCAGCTTCAGTTTTTTTGTCATTACGCCGTCACAAGTACAGAACAAGCATAGAAATGAACTTCTGCATTTAACCCATCCCCTTGGGAGCAGCTGGCTGCCATTAATGCGGCGCTCGGAGAGCGGTGTGGGGTTAATGGTCTTGCTCAGGGACCCAAATTGGCAGTACTACTTAGCCCTCGTGATACCATCCTGATATCGTGAGCTTTCAAGGTTTCACTTCGCCAGATCAGTCTGGAGACTCTCCGTTGAAGAAAATTTGGAGCCGTTCACCAAGCGAGAGCGTCCAATCAGGCGTTAAGGTTTGGCGGGTTGAGGTGTGTGGCCTGCTTGAAGCGTGACAGTTCAGTCCTAAAGAACATGGCTGACTTCAGCCGATGGAACTAGCGTTAGCGTGGCTATCAAGCAAGTTTTGCTCCGAATTCAATATTTTTAAGCTGAAAGAAGAGCAAAACACTGCTCTGGAGGCTTTCTCAGAGGAAAAAGATGTTTTTGCTCTTCTCCACTTTGGTTTCACGGCAAGAGTAGCCTGGTTGTGGATTGTGTTTTGTACGCATTCATGTTATGCTTCATATTGATCTGATTGGTTTATTTTTGCCCGTCTATCACCAACATAGGCCAATGTTCTAACCAGTATTTAAGCCCCTTCCAAATTACTTCAGCGGAGGTTTCCAGATGAATATCTTGAACCGATCCATCTAGGCGGAGTCAGGATAGCAGTCTCTGGGAATGGGGCTCGCGAACTCACAACCTCTGGACTCCGTACAATGCCCTAAACACTAGGCTGCCACTCTTGAAAGGAACCCCCCTCTATGTAGATACTTTCCAACCGCTGGTTTGCACAGTTGAGGGAGGGGCTGTCACTCAGATAGCAAAACTCATGATGATTACTCAGATATGCATTAATCAAACTAAATGACACTTTTTGTAGGATTCTGATGAAATAATTGAATTAAAACAGTTAAAAGCTCAAAGTTGACTTTGTGTTATATAGGCCCTTTATTGCTGCCATATCCTTTTACATGTCTTGTTTGTCTATACAGCACTAAGAATTAATGACTCCAGGCTGGATAATAGCATCACAAGTAGACCAGCATGACTAATGCCATAAATTTCCACTTGGTAATTGTGTATGAAACTTTATTAGCTTTGGGAAGAAAAATGAAACATATACAACGGACACAATAATGGAAAGGGAGGTAAGAAAGGGAGCTAGAGAAATGTTTGCTTCCACAGCTACAAGAAATTAGAACAGAGAAAATAAACTAAAACCCGACACAAACAACCAACCACGACAAAGGAGGACTTACTCATGGACAAGAATATACATGCATACAACAGGAGAACATGTAAAGATTACCCAATGGTATTCAAAGCTATATATAGTTGAATCTGCAGCTTAGTATTAAGCACAACTGTGTATCCATGAAAGCCTGGACCAAAACGCCTGTACTTATGCTTGTTCAGCATAAGGTTTGCATAAGGCTTCTTAAGCAGAAAGACATTTGCAATAGCAGGTGTGAGAGGCCCCAGATTGAGCCCCAAGAGCCCACGGTTGACAGAGAGTCGACTAGTGTCCTGAAGGCACCATAGAGTAAAGGGACACAGGGCAGATGGGGGAACAGCATCACAAGGCAGACCCAGATGTAGATCTGCTCCATTTGTTTATATAACACATTTTTTAAACTTTAGATTGTAAGTAAAATATAATTTCTTTTGAAGTAAAAAGGTAAAAAAAATGAATTATTGTTCAAGTTGCAAGGTTTTTTCAAGTCCAGTCTAAAGTCATTAAATTAATGGCTTGAGTCTATGGCTACGTTCACACTGTAGACATTAATGCTCAATTCTTATTTTTCTGTGATTATCCTGTTATGTTGTGTGTTTGTTCGCCTTTCCAAATATATGCGACTCGTATGGGCTCTCCTGCGTGAACTGCATTGACGTCAAAAGTGAGCATGCTCTGTGTTTACGGAAGTAAAGATGAGTTGTTGTGCTTGAGCATATCCAGAGATCTTTCTTTACTTTCTTTACCTCCGGCAGTGCATTATAGGCACTATATTTTGAAGATGGTTGAAAATAAAGACTGATCTCCGCTGTTCAGGCTCAGAACTGGGGTCCCAGTATTCCAGGAAGACAGACAGTCGGATAATTCAAAAAGCATTTATTTAAAAATGTTGGATCTGGAGTGAGCAGCTAGGACAACAGGAGCCTCTACAGAAGGAAAACTCAGGCTAGTGTCTACGTTGATTTGATGGAGGATGATTATAAACATGTGAGTCACTAACATGGGTCTATAGTTTACTCTGTGCCGAGATAACGAGGTTGATTCCAGCCGGTTGGCTTTCAACAAGATGCAGCAGGTGCAGCCCAGAGAGTCCCAGATGCTTTATTCCAAGAGTACGGAGAACAAGCAGGAGATCAGATATGAAGAAAGGCAAAATAATCCAGAGGGAGAAGCGAAAGCTGGTGTTGAGGACATGCTCAGGATTCAGAACCAGGAGGTAAGAAGTATGAAGAGCTTTCTAAGGGAAATCCAGGTCGGTGTCAGGAAGCAGTTCCAAGTTCCCGAAAACGGGCAGAATCCAGCAGGAGTCCAAAGACAGTTCAGGCAAACAGATCAGATGGTAACAGGCAGGCTTAGTGGTTGAGAGGCAGAACAGGTCAGGATCAGGTAATCAGTAACACTAAGGTAATGCTGGAACACTCTCACCACAGGCTTGAGAATAATCTGACACTGATGACTGGTTAGAGGACTGGTTAAATAGAGGCGGGAGCAGGCGGATCAAATGAAGCATAAGGAGAAACTGGGCAGTTAGGCAAGGACATGAAATGACTAATTCAGCGAATCATCAGCTAATCTTCTGTGCAGAAAGACGCAGAATTGTGACCTTTGCTGAAGTGTCAGCATGGCCTAATTTAGTCCAAGTTACGTGACTTGAGTCCCCAGCTCTGGTATTCACTGGGTCCTCAGTGTTGCCCTGTTTCTTCCTCCGTGCAGAACAGTAGATCTTCACACTAAATTCTATTTCCAAGTTCTTCAGATATTTAAAACAAACTGCAAATCCATTAATCTTTTTCCCTCCGCTTCATTTTTTTCCCTCTACCGTATTTTCGCGACTTTAAGGCGCATATAAACGTCTTTTTTTCCCCTCAAAATGTGCGGCACACCCTATAGTGCAGTGCGCCCTATATGTGTTGTTACTGTGGATGTTGTTGAGACCACCATGAGAACGTTAAAGGGGGAAGTGTGGGCGTGGACAGAAACTGCCGCCTATGGTGATTTTTAAGAGAAAGACTTTGCCTAAAGAGACTCTTCCAGCTGAGTTGCTATTAAGGCAAAAAGAAAAGGGCTGGATGGATGAGAGATGATGAAAGAGTGGCTATGGGAGGTGTGTATGTAAGGAGACCCCGGTGGTTTTTTCCACCCATCACTATCGCTGTTAATCTGTGATCATGCGTTCATCTCACAGCCGACAAAAACAAGGGTGAAACAAATGAACGCTGTGTTTGCTGGGCTATTCTGGGAGGTTCGACAAAGGAACTTCAACCGCTGGACATCGGTGTGAACCTGCCATTCAAAGTAAGGCTGGGCGAAGGCGGGAGCGCTGGATGAACGACGGAGACCATAGTTTCAATAAAAGTGGAAGGTAGCCGGCAAGTTACTTCACAGTTTGCGGATGGATTGTTGATGCTTGGGCTAAGCGTGTCTGCTGGCTCTGTTGTTTGAGCTTTTGCAAAAGCCGGCATCATTAGGAGCTGCGCTGCACGGAAGTGACTCTGACAGCGAAGAAGGAAATTGGCATGTCTGATTTAGCGCAGCTGTATAATTCAGAAACAGAGGATGATGACTTTGATGGGTTTTGATTAATACTTTGTAATAAATACATGAATAAAGCACAAACATACTCAGTTTGGCTCCCACTCTCTAGTTTTAAATATGCAGTAGAGGTATTTAAGCGTAGTAGAGGACATGTACGCCATATGCATAAAACCATCTATTTAGTATGGTCTTCCTTTATGTGTGTGTGTTAAATACAGTAATGGCACACATAACTGAGACTGCGTCTTTTAGTACGGAGCGCCTTATGGTCGTGAAAATACGGTACTTCTTGTTGGTGTTTCACATAAAGCCCTAATTACAATTACATGAAGTTTTAACTAGGCACCAAAGATCTCCCCTCTTAAAGACGCAGAGGAGAGATTTCCAGCTCTAAAAACAGCAGCTTATCAGAGGAAAGGCTGGTGTTTCTGCCCAGGGATGTTTGTGTTTTTGTCACAGTTACTTCAGAGGATGTCATAGGTTTGTCTGTGTGTACATCAGGCCTCTTGGGTGGAGGCCTGATGTACCCTATCTGTGAGCGAGATCTCCCCCAGCGCCTGGGACTGGTGCCAGGGAGTCCAGCCGCCCTGGCGGGACCTTTCACAGTGGGGAGAGATGGAGTAGGACTCTGCTGACACTTTAAGCTCTTTGTTTCTGTGAGTTGAGGGTTTAAGGAAGAGTTTTCTACTCTCCCAAGCACGTACTGTATCTCCATGAAGTTGTTCAGCCGTTTCTCTCAGGGTCTCCTACTGCTGATCTTCTTCTTTGATCCGACATGTCACAACCTCAGCCTTCTCCCCCACCATAGATAATTCCCAGAACAAATGAGGGGGGGAGAATCCCCAGCAGGTTCTGTTGACCGCACAGTGTGAGCTTACACTGAAAATCAACACAAGAGTGTGGGGGAGTCTTTGTGTCTCATAAATGTGGAGTTAAACGTATATAAAGACTCTACCTTCTCCTTTAAGGACGCGGCCTGTTTCCAATTGATACAATAAAAGATGTTTATTGATAGCAGGACATTTTTCTTTTTCTCTGGCTGCTCTTGATTGTTTAAATGTGAGAAAGAAAGAAAAACCCCAGAGACCCCAACAAAGTGCTCAAAGCCAGGAAACCCCCTCATGTGGGAAGTTTTATAAGAGGCAGGACTATAAAAATGTATTTTTTTAGTTTATTTGTTTTTTTTTTTACGCTTATTTTTTTTAAGCTGGGACAAATGAATTGTTTATGATTAAAAATGCAGGTACTTATCAGACTTAGACTTAGACAGTACTTTATTGATCCCTTGGGAAGACTCCCTCTGGAAATCAAGGTTACCAGCAGCTTACAGGGCAAAAAAGTATTAAGTTAAACTAAGTTAAAATTAAGCAACAAACAAGTATTAAGTTAAATTAAATTAAGCAAAAAAAAAAAAAAAAAAACTGAAATAAAGTTCACTCATTCAATTACCCAGCAAACAGCTGCTGTTAATTTAAGTAGAAAGACATTAAAGGAGCAGGTCAAGCTGTTCGGCTCATATCTGACTTTTTATAGTCACATTAAAGACAATTTAATACAGTGGTGAAGTTTAAAAGTTCCTGTTCAGGCCGAAAGCCAGCCAAATTCACTCCGCTTTCCAGCCTGGCATAAAAGCCAACCAAGTTAAGAACCATCATTGAAACAGTGAACTGAATCCAACTCGTATCTTATCTTTTTGAATGGGACTCCAGTGTGAACAACCAGGGTGGAAAGGATGTGACTTTCACGTCACTTTCCATCAACAGTCATCACAACATTGTGTCACCCAGCAGGAAACAGTTGAAGTCAGCAAATCGGACAGGAGCTGGGAGAGTGACAATGTTGGGATATAGGATGCATTTGTGTTACGTTCAAAATTGCAGGTTCATAATAAATAAACTGAGTCTGCACAGAATAGGGATTTTTGGCCTCTGCAGAGGGAGAGAGCCACGTTCAGCCACATCTGCTCTCTGGTGGGTTTCCTCAGCAGAAGCCTTTTTATTAGCAGATCATAACACATGGGGTGGGTTACAGAACAGTGTTCTTCTGACAAGGCAATTGATCAGGTCATAGAACAAAATGCTCCTCCCGATAACTGTGATTATCCTTGCACAAACATCAGCAGTTTTCTACCAAAGTTGCATGACAGTTTGCAGTAAACAGAGTTAAGCATCTCGTTTCTTAAAGTTCCATATGCACATGCATTAATTTTATAATCATCATTGAATAAACCTGACAATTTGGTATAATACATTTTGCAAACAACACTACAAGCAGAGGACATTACAATACTATTGAGGTTATGCTGCATCCACAGCAATCACATTTTGAGCTTAGAAAAGGCAACTAATACCACATCTTGGACGGTTGCCCATTAAAGTCAGAGGTGAATGACCAATGTCACGTATAGACCCGTCCGATAAACATTTCTGGTTTCTCGTCTACAATGGCCGATGCTGTCAAGAGTTCAGAACCGAGGACCTAATATTCAGGCAAGACAGAGAGTGGGATTATTCAAAAAGCGTTCATTAAAACAGAACGGGCTGTGGATCTGCAATCTCAGCTGCTAGAAACAATTCAGTCCAACACCGAAGAACAAGGTAGGATTCAGCCGGTGGGTTGCCAACAGGATACGATGGGCGCCGCCCTGGGTGTCCCAGATGCTGCAGCACTGGAGGACAAGCAGGAGTCAGACTCCCAGTCAGGGATACCGAACAAGAACAGGCAGCTACAAGGTTCCAGGAGTGCATAGATAGTTCAGGCAGACCGTTAAGACGGAGACAGGCAGGCTCAGCGGTTGAGAGGCAGAACAGGTCAGGATTAGGAAATCAGAAACAACACCCACCACTGACTTAGATCTTTTTTAGACTTAGGCAACTTTTATCTTGTTTCTTTTTGTACAGATTTCAGACAGTAAACAGCTTCGCAGAGAAATGAACAATGAGCAACAATTCCATAAAGTGCAGCATTGATCAAATGTAAACAGTGCGGAGAAAAAAAAAACATGGTGAAAAATCGCATTGATTTGGAAGTTCACAGCATTTTTAAATAAATATATAGAGTGCAATATTATTGTGATTCAAAGTCTGTGACTTCATTTACAGTTTTTTTTCAAAGGTTCAGCTGCCTGATGGCAGTGGGGAAGGAACTAGCTAGAGAAAACAAGATAATCTGACCCTGATAGATGGAGGCGCGACATTAAGGCAGAAAGCCAAGGTGGATCAGATGAGTGGTAATAAGCAACTGGGCAGAGTTAGACAGGTGAATGGAATGAGTAATCAGGCCAGCCATCAACGCCAAGCTCATAGCAGTGACTCGTTTCATTTATGTTTCATTCCAAATGACTACATTCTGTCGTAGGAACTTCCATTTAGTTTGGATTTCCTCAGCCATGTTAACTTCTTGTATCTATTAATTTTCAGGAATTTCCACTTCTGTCTCAGATGCTCACTTCCTTCATGGCTGCAGCCTGTTTGTATTTATTTATTTTCTAGAGATTGAAATCACAAAATACTCCCTGCTTCCTCTGTCCTGTATCTTTGTCAAATCATTTCTTCTGCATGTTTTATGTCCTTGTTGCACCGTTCCCTGAAGTATCGTTTCCATTTCGATATTATTTCTTGAATTTAAAACATGATTTAGCTTTTGTCCTTTTGCAAAATTCCCCATTTCTTGGCTCAGTGTTTTCTCTTGAAGACATTTGACTTTCTCATGTCTGCAGATGCAAGTTTTAGTCAAACTTCTAGACACTTCCCTTCACAGAATTCCCTAAATGATCCTACATTAATATCAAATAAACAGTCAAAAGTCTCTGCAGGTTACAAAAGGGTTAATTGTTCGTCATGAAAAACAATGGTCTAGAACAGTGGCGGTTCTAGACCAGATGTACCAGGGGGGCCAGCGTGTTTTCATGGGGGCACAGAAAAGCATGAAATAAAAAACAGGACAGCTGCATAAGGTGATACTTCTATTCAATTAAGTTTAATTAAAATTCTAAATGTCTTTTTAGGTGAATATACATTCAGAATTTTGGAATTGTACATATTTATGATTTAATTTAAGTTGAAATTACAGTTTTCTATAAAATCTGAATTAGAATTGAAGAAAAACTGTTAAATTCAGCTGTAAAAAAAATTGAGTATGTTATTAATTTGTTTTGAAAAAAACATTTAGCAGATGAAAACTGGGATCATATCTCAATACCACTGAAGCCATCACCTTATTGTTTTTGAAATAGTTCATAAAATACAATTTGTAAAGAAAAAAATGAAATAGATCCAAAGGACCTTTCAGTAACCATGCTTGTTGCAGGGCAGATCATCTTTAGAGTTTCTTTGAGTATTATGTTTTCAGTACAGGGGCCAGGACATAATCTACAGGGGCCCTGGCCCCCGTTGGCCCCTGTCTAGAACCGCCCATGGTCTAGAATATGTTTCAGCAGAGTACGCCGCAATAGTTATTACTGTGCTTGTAAGTTAATTGGTAACACATCTATGATTGTATATATTTGTCCTTACAATAAATCCAGTCTTATTGTGAGGGGGGAATATTTTCTAACGTCTGCTTTGGTTTGTGGGGCAGAGGGCACAGATGAGGGAGGTGAACGTGATCCTCCTTCTCCTCCTTGTGTCCTCAGCCAGACTTACTGCCAAGATGTTCCATGAGGTCAGCAAGGAGGTGCTGTTACACAAGCAGGAGACAGCTGAGAGGAGCTCCCGCTGGGCTGGACTCTCGAAAACACCATTCTAGCATAATAACCGGCATTGTGTAACAGGTCCTGTCATTTATTCACACTGTTCATGATTAGACATTCAATATGGGGGAAGATAGTCCGAATAAATCCAATATGGAAAGGTAAACAAATCTACACAAACTCTTTTTTTTGAGGATTTTATCCCCTTAGTGCCTGAAGTTGTGGAAAAGATTTTATTTGTTTTTGCTGTCAAACAGATCTTTGATTAAATACAGGTTATTAATTTTAACTTTCCACCCATATTTACTGCATATTTAAGTATAGTGCTAATTAGTAACACTAGGCATCTAAGGAATAAACCAATATTTTAAACTCCACATATCCAATATTTTTTTGATGCACACACTCACAACTAAGGGGAATTTAGAGAAGCAAATTAACCAAACAGTCATGATTTTAGACTGTGGGAGGAACCCAAGCATGTTCAGGGAGAACATGCAGAAAGACCCCGGGCCAGAAAGTGAACACAGAACCTTTTGCTGCAAGGCAGCAGTGCTACCCACTGCGCCACTTAGCGGCCATTATTGATGCTAATCTTCAAGCAAAACTAATAAATTGAGTCGAAATTTTTACTAAACAGACCTATAGGGGCTGCTATTCATTTCTTTGCTATTAGAAATTAAAGAGTTTATAAAAAATATATATAGAAGTGTCGTTTGAACCAACAAACACAACCTAAACACAACCTAATAAAAACATTGCAAACTAAGCAAAATACTGCTGAAATAACATTGGTGCACTTTTTTTAAGTAGTGTAATATCGTTCTGCAAAAACAAACAGGTGATTGCTAATTAAAGGAATAAAGTGGAGGATTTTCACAAATTTTTGAATTGAATTTTTGCCCTTTCCACGCCAAAAAAACCCCCCAAAAAACTGTACATGCACAACTCCTGTAATTGTGTACGGTGGCCGGGAAGTGCAAACCAACAATACAAAACCTGAAACACTTTTACAAATCTTGAAACAACTTTACATTTGAGAAAACAAATTTACAACAAACAAAAATGGTCTTGAAAATGGTCAGATCCGCCTCTCTGGCTGCAATGCGCGCGCCCGACACAGGGGAAACAGAATTTCACAGGGGAAACAGAATTTCACACAAGATCAGCATCATTCAGTTTGCTTTTTCAGAGACCTCAAGTTGATGTGTACACTATGTAAACATGACATCATGTCTACGATCACAGCATAACAGTGACCCTCATTAAAAATAATGTATGCACTGCTGCAGCATATCTGATTCTTCCGCCTCAGTTCTGTACCATTTAAAAACCCAAGGACCGACCACAAGAAAAACAAAATCGCATTAAACTGCTCATATGAGTGCCGCAGAACGGGCAAAATGCAACTCGATTAGCTTCCATCTTGGGTCATGATGAACGCTCCAGTTATCACTTCCGGTAAGCTTTCTTTAAGACAGTCCTCCCTTCCCGCCGGATTTTGTCAGTTGTAATTTTGTTTTCTGAAATGTAAATTTGTTTTATGATTTGTAAAAGTGTTTTAGATTTTGTATTGTTGGTTTGCACTTCCCGGCCACCGTAACTGTGCCTATTAAACGTGTGCAAGAGAGTGCACAAACACATTTCTCCTCGTGCATGCTCTGTTTAAAAGTCTCTGATTGCATCGCTCATACCAGCTTATTTTCCAGGAGAAGATTTGCAATTTTTCCACTATGTCAGAGCACGTGGGACGGCCTTACAAAAACATATCACCAGAATGATTGACAATTAGGAGAACCACTTATTTTGACGATCCACCCAGAAAAAGAACGTCCTCCACTATAACTTTAAGGTTAAAATTCTGTGATTCAGCACCTGTTTGATTTTTCCTGCTTAACTGGTCTATTTCCTGCATCTTGAGATTAGATTGCAGCTGTGTCTGGAAAAATGTTCTGCTGTGCCTCACAGCCTTGGTATCCCCTCTCCACTGCACCACGGCTGACAGGAGTTTAAAAACCGGTGATTTAAGTTCCTTGTGGCGCCCAGTCTGTGTGAGCCCAATCTGATGGTGCAGGTGCAGAAACTTTGCTCGTCTAAAATGTGAGAAAACATTTGAGCACATTCTGATATGATTGAATTAAGTAATTGGAAGAGGAAAAAGAACTGAAGTTATTAGAACTGCAAGTGGAAGAGCTTCATGCCATGCCATGACCCTGCCTGAGCTGATGTTGAGGTCACTGGAACCATTGTGTGGTCTTTCACTGGCGAAAGAGTAGCCAAAGCAATTCTGTTCTCCAAACATATCATTGCTGTGTCAAAATAAATGTCTTTAGGTGCAAACACAGTCAAATTAAAATAGCAGGGATGTCCTGGTCCCGATCTCAAGATCGGATCAGCCCGATCTTTTCCTTTTTTCCTGTGATCGGAGCTCGGCTACATTACCTGACTAGTCGCGCCGATCTTTACGGCAACTGCCGTAAAGTACCCGCTAGTTACGGTCGACGGTATTTGCGCAATGCAAACATCCGCGGCGATGCAAAGCTGGTTGTTTAGTTGTTTTTAGGGCTACGTACGTATTTGTTCATAACTGAAGAATGGTCTTGTTGATTGTCATGTTTCAGTGATCATGCTACTTTTAAGTTGCAATTCCAAAGTTTTGAATTCATTTGACTGAATTCTGTTTACATTTTAAGTTGGCTTTAGATGTTTCAAATTAATTTACTTAAATGTGACTATTTGTCAATCTGTTTACACCATATTTAAGATGAGCAAATGCATTTTATGTTCTCTCAGTGATTAGTGTACTTTATTTTTATTGACTTTATGGCAGCCGATGTTAAGCACTTGTTAAGCTAAAAGTGGATCTTGGATAGCACTTTCTTTTGGATAATACTGTACCACGTCAGTGTTTTTCCTTTTTACTTTTGTCTAAAATATTAAATTGAAGCTGCCCTTTTAAAGCTGGATACTATGCAACCGGTGTTGGATTTTCCAGCGAGGTACCCCCCAGAGGACAAAAAGCAAAGTGCACTGTTCTAGAATATGCGCTCAGCTGTTCTCCTGGTTTCTCCATCAAGCCAAGGCGCTGGTTGTTTAGAGCTTAGCAGACATGTGCACGCAACGGTTTACAGAATGAATAACACAGTGAAAGTATGAACATGCACACAGAGAGAGAGAAATCATTCCAATGTTACTTAAGCAATCGCATCAGCAGAAACGCGAGGTCCGCTCAGCCTTTCAGCCTTCTTTCTTTTTTATTTTAGCCTCGCCATTCGAAAAGCTTGCCCGGATGTTCACCCTTGTAATTTACCTCTCTGTCCGAGCCCTTTTCCTTTCTTGCCTGCTCCAACATGGGCTTCGCTGTTTTCACGCTGGTTCTGCCATGATAACTGCACAAAGATCGCCACTGGCGCTTAGCAACGCAACGCATGCTTTTTAACTACGGGGGCGTGGTAGCAGTTCTCGGCCAGCAAAGACCACTCTCGCTGCAGACTTCTGAGCTCTGCGGGTGCAATTGCAGGGCCTTCGTATTTGCAAGTGCGGTATTTCCCCACAGACCACCACAGGGCGGGCGTGAGTAGTCACCTTTTGTTCAACCTGAAACGACTCATTTAATAATCCAAAACGCTATGGAACACATTAATTAACTGAAAAATAAGTTGCATAGTGTGCCTTAAGAGTAAGTGATTTTATTTAATGGGATTTACAATAATAATAGTAATGCTTTTTGATAAAATATTAGTCCAAAAAAAATTGGGATACTTGCTCAAAATATATTTGAGTTTGATCAATTTCAATACTAAAGGCAAAATATGGGATCGGGACTCAAAATCGGATCGGATTTGAGGTTTAAAGATCGGATAAGGATCAGAGGCCTAAAATGCTGATCGGGACATCCCTATAAAAAATAGGAAATACTTCATATATATAGAAATCCATATTTAAGTTTGCGTGCAGCGTGCACACAGAAGCAGTGGGTTGTTGTGAACTACACTCACCGCCACTTTATTAGGTACATACACCTGTCCAACTGCTCGCTAACACTTAATTTCTAAGCAGCCAATCACATGGCGGCAACTCAGTGCATTTAGGCATGTAGATATGGTCAAGACAATCTCCTGCAGTTCAAAGCGAGCATCAGTATGGGGAAGAAAGGTGATTTTGAGTGACTTTGAACGTGGCACGATTGTTGGTGCCAGAAGGCGCTGGTCTGAGTATTTCAGAAACTGCTGATCTACTGGGATTTTCACGCGCACAACCATCTCTAGGTTTACAGAGAATGGTCCCAAAAGAGAAAATCCAGTGAGCGGCAGTTCTGTGGGCGGAAATGCCTGTTGATGCCAGAGGTCAGAGGAGAATGGCCAGACTGGTTGGAGCGATAGAAGGGCAACAGTGACTCAAGTAACCAACCCGCTACAAACAACCAAGGTGGGCAGAAGAGCATCTCTGAAGGCACAGTACGCGGAACTTTGGAGGCAGATGGGCTACAGCAGCAGAAGACCACACCGGGGTGCCACCCCTTTCAGCTAAGAACAGGAAAAACTGAGGCTACAGTTTGCACCAAGCTCATCGAAATTGGACAATAGAAGATTGGAAAAAACGTGCTGCCTGGTCTGATGAGTCTCGATTTCTGCCGGGCGCACATCTCGGATGGTAGGGTCAGAATTTACGCTTCCATGTACAACATGAAAGTATGGATCCATCCTGCCTTTGTATCAACGGTTCAGGCTGGTGGTGGTGGTGTCATGGTGTGTGGGGAATATTTTGGCACTCTTTGGGCCCCGGTACCAATTGAGCATCGTTGCAACGCCACAGCCTACCTGAGTATTGTTAAGTTGACCATGTCCATCCCATTTATGACCAGCTACAATGTACCCAACTTGATGGCTACTTTCAGCAGGATAATGCGCCATGTCATAAAAGTGGAATCATCCGTCACTGGTTTCTTTGAACATGACAATGAGTTCACTGTACTCAAATGGCCTCCACACAGTCACCAGATCTCAATCCACAGAGCATCTTTGGGATGTGGTGTGAACGGGAGATTCGTGATCATGGATGTGCAGCCCACAAATCCATGCGTAACAGTGTGAGCGCCATCATGTCAATTATGGACCAAACTCCCTGAGGAATGCTTCCAGCACCTTGAAGTTGAATCTATGCCACCAAGAATTGAGGCAGTTCTGAAGGCAAAAGGGGTCCAACCCGTTCGTTCAGCATGGGGTACCTAATAAAGTGGGCCGTGAGTGTATAGCGCCAGTAATGTGTAAAGAAAATTGTAAATTTATTTTTCTTGATCTATTTCGTGTTAGTAGGAGAACATGTGATCGAAAACCGATTAAGGAAAGTTTATCCATGATAATATGACTATTTACAGACGTCTATGTTAAAACTAGAACAGTTCAAAAGGATGAAGCTAAAGACCAATCAATCATGTGTGCTGTTGCAAGGGGGTTCTGACAGCAGTGGATGAGGGCTCAGGCTCCAAGGATCCTGCAGATCTGATAAAGGCCCAAAAGAGAGCTCCTTCCTTCCTGAGCAGTGGACTGTTTGTGTTAGAGTGATGTGCGTCTCTTCTTCTGGGTGTGGGAACCTGCTCCTCCCAGAGTCACTGGTTTCCTCTCTCTAACAGACCCACCTGACTGTCACATTGTCCGAAAAAGTTTGTGTAAATGGTGGAACAAAGTCAATTTCTTCCTTTTTCAATTTTAGTCAGCAGCAGACTAAAATTTAATATGCAAGCTCTGCGTGTTTAATATTAGCTTGCTAGCTCTCTACTACTATTGCTGCTGTTTTTATTGCTTTTATTGTAATGTCTATACTCTATATTTATCTTATCTTCTTTTACATGTTCAATGTTAAATATTGAATGCTAACGTTAAATGTCATATGTTCTTTTTACTGTATTTATTATTGACCACTTATTGTTACCAGTCTATCACTGTTATCTGTCATGTCCCGCACTTTATGTCAGTCTGTAAATGTCAGTCTTAATATTTCTAGAGAGAAAACGTAATTTCATTTCCCTTGTAAGTCTTGTGCATATGAAGAAAGTGACAATAAAAGCTGACTTGACTTGACAGCTTATTCAATCAAATGCATTCATCATGTCAGGTTTATTGCGTTAAAACTATCTTAAGATGTTAATGGCAATATTTAATCTAAGGAAATTATATAAATCCTAAAGTTTGGGAGATTTCTTTTGTAATTAATTACATTATAATTAGATATTATGTATTAAAAGATAATAGTTGTTTTATTCTTAAGCATAAATCATCTCTCTCCTGTGATATATCATCTAACTTTTCTGCTCAAATCATGAGGAAAAGTTTATTGAAGAAAAAAATACTAACATATATTTCAACTTTTCCAATGTCTAGTTTGGAGAGAACTTAAAAAGATTTCTGATTATAGAAGAAGCTTTTCTGTCCCACTGAACCTTCTAAAAGCCTTCCGTGTAAAATTCTCCCCAAATTAGTAAATGTTTATAAAACCTCGAGGTTTAAAAACAGTAAAAAAATATCTAGCTAGCAGGCACACAAACTGCTGTCTAAAATGTTTACATACAACAAGTGAAACATTAAAACTAAAGCATGAGATGTAATCATTTATCCAGGCTGTTCTGAAGCCGACATCCACTATTTGGTAAAAATATATAAAAACTGGGAAAAAATATGATTTATGTTTGGGAGGATTCTGTTTTTATGTGAATTATGTCTGATCAGAACCGTGGAAACTGCTGACTTAAATCTCAACTGAAATATTATCACATCATAGGGAGAGTTTATGGAAACTGGAGGCTTCTTTCTTCCCTGGGTTTATTATCGCAGTGAGTCCCATTGATTGATCATAAAACTCCTTCATATTCATGTCGTTTCTGCAGCCCCGGTTCACACCCAGCTTAAATCAGTAAGGGGCCGTAAAACTGACTCCTCGCCATTGTGTTGTTTACGTCATTCCCACAGCCTGTGTGCTCTTCGCCTGGCAGCGCTTAGAGGAATGTCCACAGCTGATAAAAAAGAAAAAAAAAACAGACATCATCAAAACACTTCTGCCTTCCCTGCTGGTTTTCCCACTGATTGTTTACCCTGACAGAGGAGGAGGAGGAGGAGGGTGGTGTTGGTCGGACCTAATCTATTGTTGATCAGGATTCAGGGTGGTCTGGCTCACATACTGCAGAAAAAAAAAAGGTTATTTGTTTCTCATCAAAGATTCTCCCTCAATTGAGGGTTTGTGACTTGTTGCTTGGATGTTTTCCCCAGATGGACGTTTCTCATATTTTCATTACACTTTGCAGCCCTCAGTGACGTTAAGTGGTCTAGGGTGTGGTTTCATTCACTTAGTGATGGAAGAATCGAGGGAATTCTTATTTAATAGCTTCTGCGGCTTGGTGCGTGTTCTGTGCATGCAAGGCGTCCCAAAGTTTCATCCACTGCAAAAAGCGTCTCTCTAACCAAATCAGATCCAGCCAAAAAGATTTTCGAATCTGGTTTCTTTAAAATCCCAAGACTGCTGGAATCTCATATTTCCACTGGAAAAAAAAAAAAAGTTAACTGATTTTTTAATTTGGCTTTCAAGTATAGTAAGGGAAAAATCTGTGAATTTTAGACTTTACTCTCAGAATTAATCTGACAATAATAAAAGTCAGAATTCTGAGAAAAAGTCAGAAATCTTAGATTAAAAGTCAGAATTACAGAGATGAAAGTCTGAATTCTGAGAAAAAATTCTGAGAAAAAAGACAGAATTCTGAGATTAAAATTGGAATTCTGAGGTGAGATGAGAATTACGAGAAAAAGTCAGAATTCTGAGATTAAAGTCAGATTCTGAGAAAAAGCTGGAATTCTGAGATTAAAGACAGAATTCTGAGATTAAAGTCGTGAATGCTGAGAAAAAGTCAGTACAATTCTGAGATAAAGTCAGAATTCTGAGCAGAAAAGTCAGAATTTCTGAGAAAAAAAGACAGAATTCTGAGATAAAGTCAGAATTCTGAAAAAAGACAGAATTCTGAGATTAAAGTCAGAATTTGAGAAAAAGTCAGAATTTGAGATTAAAGTCAGAATTCTGAGAAAAGTCAGACTTTTTCCCATCTTAAACTGAAATAAAATTTAAAATCAGTTTACTTTTTTTTTCCAGTGGCCCTAATCCTCTTCCGTAGTATACCTTATTAGAAATTTAGATTATATTAGATTATTAATCTTATTTGAAAAAGAATCTTCTCAAAATACAGGGTTCGTTGCACCTTTTTGCAAAAGTCAAAATCAAGCACTTTTCAAGCACTTTCAAGATCAATTTCAAAACTTTTTCCAGCACCTTACACCACTGTAAAATTTACCAATACATAGTCAAAATTATTATTACTCGGATGATCAAAAAGAAAATTACCCTCTGCCATGGCGTAGTAATATAACCAACAGAGGGTGTCGCAATTCAGTATTATCGTAGAGTTATCAATGCTGTTTAA
Organism: Cyprinodon brontotheroides; assembly: GCA_018398635.1. Lineage (NCBI taxonomy): Eukaryota > Metazoa > Chordata > Actinopteri > Cyprinodontiformes > Cyprinodontidae > Cyprinodon > Cyprinodon brontotheroides. The sequence goes on along the minus strand of JAGKQL010000031.1, from coordinate 35,866,040 downwards.
AGGTCTGCGCCTGGCAATGAATTAAAACATCATTTTTTTTTTTTGGAACGTTGGCGAGGCGGTAGCGTGAGTTTGGCAAGGCGATAGTGCTGCGGGAAACACTGCAATACTAACATTACATTATCACACTGTACTCTCAGTCACTCAGTAACTTAGCCTGTGAATTCCTAGCTAGCAGTTACTATCGTAAACAAATAGGCGCTAACGTTAACGTGTACTAGGCTACTTCAGTTGGCTTACTTAAAAGTCTATGACTTACCCTTCATGTGACTCGAGGGCGCAGACTCGCCCGTTGTGAAAAGCTGCACATCTTTTTTGCAGACTTTACAAGAGGCAACTGGTGGGGTTTGTCCCCGTTTAATCCATAATTTGTATTTTTCATCTTCCAGCCAACGCGTTCATCGAAGCGACAACCTCGGCATGGGTTGCAGTAGTGGTTTCATGGGGGCGGAGTCACACATGGAAATAGGCTGGCAGATCGCAGTCACGCATAAGCGAGCAGGTTTCATTTTCAGGCTCTCCAACATTTTATTTCTCCATTTAATAAACACGATTCAGTTAGATAGGTATTTGTTTGGAAATGATTTACAATTTCGGCATTTCAAGGATTTTCCAGCACCGTACAAAACCCTGAAAATAAGGAGTGCAAGCAAGCTGCCGAAGTGCAGAAGTATGAAACCATAGTTCAATACAGTGTTTTAGTCCTGTTTACTCACCTGGACATGCATTATCTATGGGCTCAGCTTTTACTGGGACAGGATCTTCTCTCTTTCATAAACTCTGACATGGAAACCGACTCAGAGCTCATCGGCTCAACTGTTTTTTTCATTGACAGAGCGCCCGATTAGCTTTAGTTTACTGTTCCATTTTAGAAAGTATTTATGGATCAGTGCTTCTATGTTCCTTTTCTATGTCTGCTTCTGTCTCATTGAACCCCAGTCAGCCTCGACAGATGGCCACTCACACTGAGCCTGGTTATCCTGGACGTTTCTTCCTGTTAAAAGGAAGTTTTCCTCTCCACTGTCGCTGCATGAAGGCTCGGTGTGAGGCATTGATGTAGAGTCAATGAGAAAAATCAAATGAATCCCTACTGCCTCTACCTGCTCATCCAGGCGGAGCATTTCCTGCATGTCAATAAGTCGATGCAATCAGTTTTCCTTATTTAAAAAACATATCAACAATCTGACTGTGGTGATCTGGTTGAATTGTCTCTGTAAAAAGCCTTGGGAAGACATATGTTAAGTGAATTTGGGCCAAATAAATAAAACCAAATTTAATTGAAATCATTATATATATCCTCTAAACAACAACAAATTATTACAAATTTTTTTAAGTAATATTTTCTCCAAAGAAGATGAATAATCTAACATAATTAGCTTTTTAATTAATTAGTATATTGGTCTCAAAACAAGATCAGACTTTTCGGGTAAATGAATGACTCGGTTAGATGGACACATTTTGCAGTGTACAAAAAAAAAACAGCTGGTGGAGGGAAACAATGTTTCTGTGGTCTTTTTACAACCAAGGCTAAAGCTGTGGTTTTAGTCCCTGCACTGAGATGATTGTTCAGGGCTTGGAGAGGCATAAAGAGGATGTCACATCAAGGAAATGCAAGGAGAGATGAGAAAGACGAAGTAAGACGAAGTAAGACGAGGTATGACGAGGAACCAGCACTGAGGAACTGCATAAGGAGAGTATTTATGGTAGTTTGAACAAAGAGAGGACTAACGAGCAGATTGGGAGCAGGTGTGAAGAGAGCAGTCTAGGAAGGAGTTAGGGAAAAGGACACCAACACAAGAGGGCAACAAATAAAAACCTAAGAACTCAAACATATTCAGAAAAAATACAAAATAGGATTTAAATTAATAAAACTAGAAAACATGGAGCAAAGTAAAACATAACAGAACCAAGACCGTGACACTGAAGGTGATTAATGGATGAAGGGTGGAGATGAATGTGGAAATTATATTTGAGCTTGGAAACCTTAGAGTTGCCTTCCTTCAGATGACAAGCAAAAGTGCTGCACACTGAACAAAAGCGATGCTAGAGCATGCATGTGTTTTAAATTTCTTTTACTCTTTTCGCTTCTTCTGGAAATAAGTTAAACAGCATTCGTGATATTCTATTTGCATCACACTATATGGCTGGGCATCGCAACTTCTGAGCTTTCTCCAACAACAGAAAACCCTAACCTTGTGGGTGCCCTTAAAATGCCTGTTCCTCAAAAAACAAATCCCTTTCTAAACTCATTTCAATCTCAGCCAGAACAGTTATCAATATACTCTTATGAGATTTCTACTTAAACATTAACAATGAAACGCCAGTGCGTTTATGCAACAAAACAAAAAAAAATATTAGAAAGAGAATAGAATATTTTAATGCGGAAGGGGGCCCTTGATCTAACCTCCAGCATCTGATCCCCCACAAGGAAGGGTCCCTCCCATGACATCCAAGTCATTCGATGACGCTTTGGTGAGAATCGAACCGTCTTTTATTTCCCACATGGACCATTAAAATAAAGCTTTTTATTTTTGGCTATACAAAATTTTTTTCAAAAAATAAGCAAAGCAAACAGAAACTTCTTCTAAAATAATCAGCTACTTGGACCAATTAAAGGCGCACTGAAACTTTCAAAGCTGTTCTAAATCCAGCTGACACACCGCAACATGGAACGGTTTCTTCTCTGTTATGTCTTCCTTCTTGCAGAATGAGACTAAATGATAACAGAGTTTTTTTCCTGCACAGTTCTGTTTGTTCTTTTTCCTCTGTTTCGTGTAAAAGAAACACGAAAAACGATTCTAGAAATATCTGCATCTATAAAGAATACAGGACTTAGCATAAAAATGCAGCTTCTATTCCAGGGCTTTATATATTAACTTTGGGAGAAGCAAGCCAGCAGTAAAACCAACATTTGATGGTCTTTTTTTAACAGCTGGCTTTAATGAAACCAGCTATTAATTTGAAGATAGAGGCTTCTACTGACTAAGGTAAAGGAAAAATAGTTTAGAATATAAATGTACAGGTACCCCTGCAAAAGTAAATTCCTTAAAAGACAAGACCATTTAAAATTGATTCAGTAGGATAAGTGAAATAACCTACTAATGGAATAAGTTCTCTGCACCTAAAATAAGAAAGAAAGAAACAACATCTACATTATCTTATTTTTCAAGTGCAGCATATATAAATACCTTCTTTTAGGGAAAAAATAATTCTAATAGATGCGTTTTATCTGTTTTTTTTATGTTTTTGTGTGTTTAAAATATCGCATAAGAAAAGCTTGATGGAAAGGATAAAATTGATTGGTTTTTGGTTTTTCATAGAACAGTAAAATGCAATAAAAAGTACATGCACTAAAGAGGAGATGGAAACACATTTAATTTATATTAAATTATGGCAAATATTTATGTCATATGATTGATCAGGGGTTTCTACTGCCCTTATCCTGATTCCATCATAAAATGCAAGCAACTTACCTGATTTAGAAACATATCTAAGTTGCTTTTTTCAGCCTTTAAAGTTTCCTCAAAATTTGCATGGGACTTGGATAGAAACATTAGATAGAAAAGCTATTTTCCGATAATTTTACTTAAATACAATGATTCTGGCCTGTTATTCAGCCTTACAATGTCATCTCCTGATCTTCTCCCTGCTACAGCAATTTGGATCATTGTTGCCACCTGCCTTTCCCTGCCTGCACCTTAATCATGCCCGATAGACTCCACCTGTGCATGAACTGCTCTCTTACAGTGCCAGATTATCGAAAGCCTTAGTGTCAATTTGGATCATTGTTTCAACCACCATTCATCCTGTCTTCACCTTAATCATGCCTTTGAAGAATTTAAAACAATCTTGCTTTTAAGGTTTTATAACTGACCTCTTAACCTTGGTTCTATATGTTCTCTGAATTTTGGATATTTTTTGGATGTTTATTGATTCATGTTTTATCGTCATGTTGTTCATATGTAATTTTTTTTACCTTGTAACACTAGATTTGCTAGTAAATGTATATTGCTTATTTCATTCTTTGCAGTGCAACTGCTTAACAACATCTCAGTTGTATTGAGTCGTACGCAATAAGAGCAGAGCAGTGAAATCTCTTAGTGTGTTGGTTTCACTGCTGACCGCTTTATGGCCCCTCCCACATGGTTTCCATAGCGATACTATGTAAATCCCCCACCCTCACTGCGGACATTGTGTTCAGCCATTAAATATATTGTTATTATCATTATTATCATTCTGATTGTGCCTCATTTGAGTCTAACATCACACATTTGTTTCAAGTCCGTGTTGGAGAGGAGCTCAGATGCTACAGCCACAGAAAGGTTTGTTAGCCTGTCAATCGTGTCAAATTACTGCACAGGCATTGTTGATGTTTTTGCTGATGGCCTCAGAGAAGAAAGATTCTCTTGCATTTTTAATTGTAAGTTGAATCTGTATGGTCTGTATAAGCACCACTTGCATTTTAATTCAATTCAATTCAGGTTATTTATTTAGCGCCAATTCACAACACATGTCATCTCAAGGCACTTTACAGTTCAACAGATCATCCAGTCAAATTGATTAAAAGTTTTCTATTTAAGGAAAACCAGTTGATTGCATCGAATCATTGACTTGTATCATGATTTTATGCAAAGATCTGACCCACACGCAGAAAACCAAACAGAGAGACCAGGGAAATGGTTTAACAGGTTTATTTAGAACTGAGGACTAGAGGTGGATTCAGTGCTGCTCTGAACACAGGCGAACCGGGACTGAAAAGTGAAGGGGAAGTTCCTGTGGTTAGTTCAGGCTCAGAGGGAAATTTGAGCTTCAATTTGCAAAAGGGAATTGAGGCAACAGGACTCACGTTTCCAGAAAAGGTGTCGTTCTCTGAATCCAGTTGGTGTGGGTTGATCCAGTAATTGACTTGCTCGTTGGAGGGCGTACAGGGTTTTATCAGGTCTAGGTGTTTCCTTAAGGAACGGAGGAGCTGACTGCCACTTAGATTTCCTAATGGGACTTGAGCGGTTTCTTGTGGAGATGAATCCCCTGCTCAGTGTGGAAGCTCAAACAATCCTTTGGGGAAAAGTAGATCAAACCTCCAGTTTGAATCCCAGCTCATTTGAATCTCAGACGATCCTTCCAGGGGAGAAGGTCCAAATCACCCACTTTGCAGGATGACTGCAAAGGTTAAGACTCAGGTTGACAAAAGCGCAGTTTGACTCAGCAAAACTCAGCTTGGGTAGAGTACCCAAAACTGGCGGAATGCTCTGGTGTTGAGGTAGCGGCAGTCAGCAGCTTAAGAGTCCTCCGGTAATGAGGCAACCATCCGCAGGTGTATGAGAGGGCCAACGAGAACCAGGAGCCACCTGGTGGTGGAGGAAAACACACAAAAACACAACCCACACAAACTGGATTCCTAACAAACTTGAAGGCATTCCCCCTTTTTTTGATACTCCTTTTTCACTTCTGACAGGTGGACCATTTCTCCACAGCGACCATGTTTCTGTCAGAAAGAACCCTAACTGTAATTTGAGCACGTAAATCAATTATTTTATTTCAGAATGAAAATTAACTACGAGATAATCGAATAAATATGGTCCACTGTTTCAGTTGCACAGTCTTAAAGATGTTTTTTTCTTATAATGTCTCTTTGGCTAATTGCTAAAGGAGGAAATTATGCCTTCAAAAATAACAGAAAGTAAATAAATAAATGTCGGCAGTTGTCACCCACCTTTATTTATACTACAAACTACCAACCAAACTCAACCAGCTTCCTTACATGAATCACTCATCGCATAATGTTGCTCAACAGTCTTTTTATGAACTGCAACTAGGCTCCTTCCAACATCAGCGATTTATCCCAGTGGCTCATGTGTTTTACCATTGCTGTCTGGGTAATTGGCATGATGAACCAGGCAGAAACTGTCTGTAAAAATGTCACAAGCAGACTAATTAGTCCAAAACCCATTAGAGGACATTTCAAACCAGCGAAGATGAAGAAAGAAAAGTGTTTCAGCATGTATGGCTGCAACATACGGTTGTAATAAAGTCTGATGCTATAAGAGGCTGAAAGCTGGGTGTCAACATTACTTTTTTTCTGAGGTTTTCGTTTCCCCTGGAGGAGATGATCGGCCTCCGCTGCTCACCATAAGCTTCAACTGAACAAAGAGGATTCAGATGTGGATCAGCGTTCAGCCGGGAAGCAGAGCCTCCCATCTGTGACTACAGAAATGATGAATACGCTTCAGAAATGTCCTGCTTTAAGGGAAACATTCAGCTTCAGACGAGGATCAGTGCTTCAGACTCTGCCCTCCCCAACCCCAACTTAATAAGGAATCACTCATTTTAGCTCATGTCTGTAAGTGTTTTCTGCAGTATGTCTTTAATCAGACCATAGTGACTTTTTGCCAGAACTCAAAACACACAAAAATGTAATTAAGATCAAACAAATTAGTCAATATCTGGCCCTTCAATTTAGAAACACACTCAAACAAAATTTGCACAGTACCTGAATTTAAAGGCAGATAAATGCTGCTAATGGTTGCTGCTTGTGAGAGCAAGTCTGTGTGGCTCTCATCTAGGTCTCAAACATCTATTCCCAGACCTGTATTGGCAAAAGAAGACACCCAAAAAAACATGCAGATAAATTTGCAGATCATCTGCTAAACTGTGAAATAAAATGTTATACTATGTAAAAAAAAAAAAAAAAAAAAAAAAATAACCCAAAGGGCAGCATATAGAATGAATTGCCTAAAATAAAACTCTGTAGCACTCCACAAATAAGTTAATTTGTACATGAACATGTGGCATATAGTCTTCAAAAAAAGGGCAACTTGTGCTGAAACAGTCTTTAAATTGAACTGTTGGTTTATTTTGTCTAATGGGAAAATGTGAAGGCGACTGCCTGCGTATTTTAATGTTAGGAACAACAACATAATTTCAAAAAGGCTCTAAACTCTCCTCAGGACTCCTCATGACTTCTCTGTTCTAAAGTCTTTGCTTCATAGAGACTGGCTATATTTACCGCCCCTCCGATCCCCATTTAAACCATCAAACTAATCCCAAAGGAGCCTATTTTGACTTCTCTCAGTCTTTAAAACTTCAAGCCTTGTCAGGTGAAAACTGTAATTACACATGGACATCAGCAAAGCTTCTCTTAAAATCAGTGAATGGTGAACTATCAGAGGGTTAGGGTTGCTTTAAACTACATGTAAGAACATAAACTGTGGTAAAAATATGTTAACATTTTATCCGAGAACATCTCTATAGCAAAGGTTTGGATGAGGGCATATCTCTTTCTATATATCTAGGAAGACAAGCAGCTTATCTATAGATACTTTAGAGATTTGTCGAAGTATTTGTGTGTATATATATATATATATATATATATATATATATATATATATATATATATATATATTGTTTATATTGTTGGAGCTATTCATTCTTTATTTATTTATCCATTTGAAATGTGTTAATTCCTAAACTATATATTTTTTGCAATATTTACAGACTTTATTTATAGGTTAATTGTTGAATTTTGTGTATGTTTATTTTTTGTTGTTTTATCATTTTTTTCTTTCTTTGTTTTATGTAAAAACAGGAAGAAATGTGGGCTGTCCACTTTCTATAAATGTAGGAAGACCTGGTAAGGACCAGCATGACATTTTAACGGGTTAAGGTGCCTATGGGTTTTACTAAAAGGCCTTAAGAGGTGACAGAGCAAGGGAATGTTTTGGAGAACTCATATGACAGTACCTGTCATATAGGAAATAAATCCAGCACTGACGCTATCTACAAGTTTGGACTTCAACTTCTTTTGCCTGCGTCAAGAAAACGTGACTCCAGTGCCTATAGTGGCTTATTGGAACTTTTATTGGATGTTTGGTTTGACAAACAATCGCCACTATATATATATATATATATATATATATATATATATATA
>JAGKQL010000031.1:35819304-35838113 GCA_018398635.1 Cyprinodon brontotheroides | reverse complement strand
GTAGAAAATGAAGGCTAATCATGTTTTGGGTGTACTATTCCTTTAATTCCCATCGTTCTGAGCTTGAATGACTTCTTGCACTAAATCCACTGAGCCTCATATATGTTCCCTGGTTTTAGCCATGGAGGAAACTCTTGGCTGGAGACAATTTTGGTTACATTTACACTTGCTCATATTTTCCAGACAAAAAGTTAATGACGCATCTCCCAAATGTCCCGGCCGCAACAACGCTTTATTGGTTCCGCTATCGGACCGGAACCAATAATGGTGAGCCGTTTTTTGAATAAAAAGAAAAATTGAGAATTTCCTACCTTTGTGAAGCAGTAAAAAATCGTAATAAAAATAGTCCTATTTGGCGATGAGCTTAAAAATTAAGACCCTACAAAAAACTGATTTCAAGACATTTTAAGTACTGAATTAATCCTGGTAATGACTTCATCAATCAGACCTTTGGTGTCTTTGTTAAGATTTTGCTTGATCCAATTTATTATAATTGTAGCTCCTCCCTTTTCATGGGGTTCTCAGTAAGTGCTCTATTCAGGGTTGGAAAGGAGCTCTGGACTATTGTGCTGAATTTGAATATTACATACGTTTGAATATCACATACATAATATTACATATTACATTATTTTGTACTTCCACGCCACTCTGCATGTACAGAAATGTCTGCACGGAGCACCTAGGATAATTTGTAACTACGTGGACGGATCTGCGTGGAAAAAATGGCCAGGTAGCTCCAAAAATGTAAACGTCTTCAGATATCCCGTGATTTAGCTTATAAATATCACCAATATCAACGCGTTGTGAAAAAGCTCCAGAATAGAAAGGAATATGGCTCTCAAATGGCATGAAGAGGCTTTGATAAAATTGTAAACAGCTGTGTTTTTACTTCCTGGTGTTGTCAGCTTGCTGTTTTTGCTGAGTCAGATCCAGGGGACGTATAAATCCTGCAGACGTTGTGACGGGCGGCTCATTGTCCACATGCTATGTCTGTGCATCAAGCATAATGAGCCCTTTAAAGGGGCCTGATGCAGCTGTAAAAATGAAACTTTTGATTTAATCAGTTACTTCACAAAGAGCACTTTGTTCTGGTACTTGCTACCTTTACTCCCACTTATTAGGTTTAGCCAATTTAAAGACCAGGTTTAATGACATGATGAGCCTTTTTTGGCTCTTGAGGGCCAGATAAATGAATGTTATGGATCAGATTTGGCACTAGGGGCTTTGCTTTAACACATGATGCAAATAAAGGAAGATAAAGAAATATCAGCTTCCCCAAATATCGGCAGCACATATCAGGGATCGGTTAGACTGATATTAAGAGTAATTGGTAAAACCATCAGCCTTATAAAAACAATATCCGTCGATCTCTGAGCTGGTCAGTTAAACCCAAGTTGCAATCTCTAGTACAGAACTGGTACCAGCATCTGGACAGTCCCAAATATGGTTCGAACGCATCTAAAAAAAAAAAAAAACTAAGATTCTTTGGAGGTTTGAGAAAGTTTACGATTTGTTTAGCAGACTGGACTAAATCCATGTTTGGACACAATGAAGAACCGACCCCAATTTGTCAACCGGTTGGAAACACTCTGCTAAAATTAGGCTCTGCTGACGGAAAATCAGAAATAATTCTTGTTATTATTCTGGATTATTAGGAAAAGGCTTTGCTTATCAAGCATAAACATTAATGTGTGGAGTTTACTAAACGGTTACTAGAACATCAACAGGGAAAGTGTACGTTGGTCAGACACAGGGCTGATCATTTCAGCAACAAGAACTCCAGGTAGGTTTGATCTTAATCAAATATGTGGAAATGCACCTCATGCAGAAAGCAGTGTGATGCTGCGGGCCTCTTAAGAGGGCCGTGGATTGCAAACTTTTTGACATCTCCCCCTGACAGAAAACCAGAAATAAGTCGCTGAATCTTTGAAGAGTTATAGCTGCAAATATGAGCAAAATCCAAACAGAAACAGGAAAGCAGAAAAAAAAACCTTACTGTGAAAAAAAGTTTTTGACTCTCATAAAATGTTTAATGGCTTTGCTGAAGAAAAAGAAATAACTCAATTTTGGTTTCAACAAATAAAGAAACAAAAAAATATGAGGCAGGAGGTGGAGAGGGAGGAGAGGAGAGACAGGTATATATATGGCAGCATGGCAATTTAAGTTATTAAAATGGCAACAGTTTTAATGACTAAGGAATGGCAGTTAAAGAGGGGGAAACCTGAGAGGGAGTTTGTTTTTAGTTTGCCTCCACTATTCGGTCCGTATGAAAATTATTTAAACTTACCAAATTATGCCAAAAGCTTCGTTTTAACATATGTTTCATCTGCTGACGCCCCTTTTTAATTTGTATATATTAAAATAACATCCGTTTAGTTTTTCACCCGAAGTTTTAAATTGATGAATTACTTTAGTTTTATGGGAGAAAAATTATAGCAAAAATTCGTGGAATCAAAGAGAAATGTTTATTTTAGATGAAGTTGAAAATGAAATCAGGATGGAAGTTTGAGTCTCGGGTATAATTCAATTAATTTGGTTTATGTAATATTCAAGAGTGAAAAGCAGGAAAAATCCTTAAAAAGCTATTTTCCAGAGCAGGCCAGCCTGATTCAAGCGGCACGGAAATTCATGAAAACTGGGGCTGAAAGTGAGGCGGAACTTTCAATCCGAGTTGAACTTAATCTTTAAAAGATAAGGAAAATAAAAACACAGAGAAATGATGAAGAATTATTACCTCATGAGTTTTTTTCCAACCCGTTGCAGTAAAAGATGTTTTTAAGTAAATTAAATCGGATCTGCAGAGTTGTGGTTCGGTCCGGGCTGTGATAAAGCCAGCGGCTGCACTGCCATCCTCACTGCAGAGGGCCCAGTCTAGTATAGGGGTCTGCATTAAGCCCACAGCTGTAGGGGGCAGGCACACTTCCTGTTTGGGGTTTTCAAAATAAAATAAATCAAAGGCGTTTTGGGTCAATTTTTGTCATTTTACTTTTCAATTTGCGAGTTTTAAAATGCAAAATGGCCTTGTTTTAGTTTATTAGTAGGGTGGCGCGAAAGTATGGCCGATTGTTGGCCTGGAAGTATGGATACCAGGAAGTTTAAAAAATAAAATTTTGTGTAAAAGTTGGGAAGTATCAATCTCCTGACTTTACCAAGTAAAAGTGAGTGGCGTGTCTGACACACATTGACAGTCATGGGTCTGCATTTACTGCTCTATAGCTGCAGGATCTTTATGTGTAAAGGAACTGAAAGTTCTGCAATTTTCAGCGGTTTAGGTGCGCTCTGTGAGATAGGGCCCAAGGATGAGGGAGGTTCCTGCTGGTTCTCCCGTCTCCCCGTCTGGCGCTCTACCGCTCGTGTCCCCACCTTTCCAGACATTTCCAACATACTTTTCTGAATCCCTTAATATGCGTAGCATGGCATAGACAATTCACGTTAGCAGTTTCGAAGCGAAATCACCTGCTTGCGCTTCTGATGATTTCCCTTTAGCTAACCAATGAGTGTTTATGCGTATAGATTACCATCCAATCATACTAGTTGCCTTGGTGGGTTTCCAATGATCGGTGCATTGTATGGAGCACATGACATGAAATAAATACTTATATGTTATTTAACTGACTAAGATAGGAGTGAAACCTGCAAAATCAGCACATGAATGCTTAATTAAACTTGGTTGAGGTTGTTGGGGACAGTGAGTGGTGTCCAGAGTTCTTCCAGCTGCTTTGGAAGGAGTGCGATCTGTGGATAACACTCCCTGGTGCATTTGCTGTGTGCAGCAGTTCATGTTCAAATGAAGTGTTACTTTCTCATCTGGGAGGGGAAATCCAAACAAACCGTTAGAGGCCTGTTCAGGCAAACCCCAAACTCTGCTCTCAGGAGGTGAGTAAATGAACCTGCATGTAAGTAGTGAGCCTGTCTGATTCATTTTGGGTCCAATTTCCACATGCCTGCAAGTTTAAAAGTTAAATTAAGCAGTTGCATGTAGGTATATACAGCAGGAGATGTGCAAACATCGTACTGTTCTAGAAGGGACAGGTTGTGTCTCCGACAGTTGAAGTGGTTTTAGAATAGAATAGAATAGAATAGAATAGAAAATCCCTTTATTGTCCCACAATGGGGAACCTTTAGTGTTTACAGCAACAAAAACATTGTAGAAAAAATTGTGACACAAATGTGGACCCTAGAAAAGTGTATAAGAATTACTTAATAGTGAAGAGTTTATACAATAAACAAACAAATAAACAAAGACAAATGAGTACAAAATGTACAATATATATATATAATATATATCTATATCACCATATTCATATCAAATACATTCAAGTAAATATTGCACAGTAAAAAAATGCTTCTTTTTTTCCTTTTTTTTAAATCTCTCTTTTGCACCGTTTTTACTATTTTCTTCCTTCCACCAAACTTTCCATCAGTATGTTTGGATGCAGTACGCTGTGATCCTTTGGTAAAGATTTTTTAAATTATATTTATTTATTTTTAGAAGTTATGTATTTTGCTACAATATTCTAAACATTCTTAACATTTTTATTTGGGTTTTTATTGGCTGTCAGCCATAATCTAAGAATGAGCCGAGAGTAGAGGCGTTTTATTTTGATATTTCCAAGCGGAAGTTGCGTGCTTTTGTTTGTTTTGTTGTTATTTTTTTCCTTCTGGCTGACAGCTCAGCTGACCGGCCGCTGTCAGAAGAGCTGAGCCGTCATGTCGCTGCAGTTCACGGATGAGGAGTTTCAGAGCGCCTGGAAGGAGCTGGACGCTCCGCAGCTGGACGGAGGCTGGGAGCTCTTCACCGAGACCATGGGGGTCCAGATCCACCGGCTCTACGACAAGGTAGGAGAACCTGAGGATGGATGCATGGAGGGAGGGAGGGAGGGAGGTTAACGCACATCCTCATCCCTGTCCTCCTGGATCAGCATCAGATTTCCATAAAGGCTTTTATTTCTAACCAACTCTTCAGCAGTGACGTCCTACCGGCCAGAGGTGGAAAAACCCGGAAACTGGAGAACCATGAGCTGCTGGTAGACATCCACTAACCGGTTCTGTAGGTTTCCTGCAGCAACAGAATTTGTTCTGACTCGTTTCCACTGGATAAGCAGGCTTTGGGACAAACTTACCATTATGGAACATTTTTAGAATTCCCACTTCTTTCACAAAGTGTTTTTTTCCTTTAACAACATATTTTCTATGGAAGAGGATTAGGGCCACTGAAAAAAAAAAAAAAGTTTTTCTGATTTTTTAATTTTATTTCAGTTTAACATAGACAAAAAAAAGTCATAATTTTGAGATTAAAGTCAGAATTTGACTTTAATCTCAGAATTATGACTTTTTTTATTGTCAGACTTCAGTCAGAATTCTGACCTTAATCTCAGAATTCTGAGAAAAAGTCAGAATTCTGAGATTCAAGTCAGAATTCTTGAGAAAAAGTCAGGAATTCCTTGACTTTAATCTCAGAATTCTGACTGAATTCTAACAATAAAAAGTCAGAATTCTGAGAAAAAGTCAGAATTCTGAGAAAAAAGTCGAATTCTGAGATTGAAGTCAGTAATTCTGAGAAAAAGTCAGAATTCTGAGATTAAAGTCAGAATTTGAGATTAAAGTCAGAATTCTGAGAAAAAGTCGGAATTCTGAGAAAAAGTCAGAATTCTAGTTATTTCAGAATTCTGAGAGAAAAAAAGTCAAAATTCTGACTTTTTTTTCTATACTATACTGAAATAAAATAAAAAATCAGTTAACTTTTTTTTTTTTCAGTGGCCCTAATCCTCTTCCCATACATATGCCACTAGATTCTCAAAAAAAAAAAGTTTACAAATCTTTTTACTTTTATTTCAGTTTAAAACATGGGATAAAAGTCAGATTCTTGCTTTTTCTCTCAGAATTCTATTACTTTTATAACTTTTTTCCCACTGGCCCTAATCCTCTTCCGTAATTTTCTCATTAATTTCAAAACAAACAAAAACATTATGCATATTATTTTTGTCATTTTTTATTATCTGTTTCTCCTTTTTTAGGTTTAAAAAAAAAAAGAATGAATAAATCTTCAAAAGGATGTTCATATTTTTCAACTTTATATATAAAAAAAGAAGTACCTTAATTGTCACTCTGGAAAAAAAAGCCTGCTTAAAATCAATTTTTTTTTACTTAAAAAAAAAATAAAAATTGGTGCTGTATAATTTTTTGCAATCGTTATTAACGAGGGATCCCGTGTTAGAGGCAGAAATTTAATTTCTGAATTGTTGGGGATTGAATGTTTGCTCCTCTGGTATTCAGATGATGGGAAAAAAACAGAAATCTAAATCTGGAGAAGAATGTTTTTCTTGCGACAGGGGCGAGGTGGCTGTAAGCGAGACCCAGGGTCTGTTTCACGCCCAAAAGGCTGTTGGTTTAAATTACACTGCAATTAATTTAAAAAATATATAGAATTCAAATCAGAAGTAGTCACTGTATAGCCATTTCATTAGGCCTATGCTACTTATTCGTCCGATCCCATAAAAACATCTTATTTGTCAGTATATCTATCGTCTGGCAGTTGATTAAGTTCCATAAACGAAGCACCTCAAACTGCCTGTTTAGCAGTGTATTTATAAATGCCTAAAAAACACATGACTGCTTTATTTTGAAGGGCATGTATAAGTCTTTATAAGTAATTAATCTGCTTAATCAATTTAAATTAAACCCACTCTGACTGACCAGAAAACGGCACACAATTTTTTATTTCAGTAGAAAACACATCAGCAGATTCAGCGTTCAAATTTAAGACAGTTTTAAAATAAACTGTGTCTTTAAAGTGTCTGCTTTAAAGACACGTGGTTCCGGATACCCTGATCTATCTCTATTGTTATGCTGCTATAGGCTTAGGCTGCTGGAGGACAGAGGGACTACTTTTCATCATTCTACTTAATTCTTTCTCTTTCGTACAATTCTGCATTATTTGTTGATTTAACCCCTAATTTCATGTTATTTCTTTCTATTACCTCAAAACAACAACTTATAAGTTGAGTAACTCACCTACGATGTTTGTGTGTGTGCTGCTTTCCTTATGGTTTTTATTTTTTATTTGAGTTCTAACACTGACATCTATTATGTTTATAATCCTTCCTGTTAATTCCATAAGTAGGCCCTCGATAGTCAAGGCGGTGGAGTCGATGCACATTAAAAAAGCGCGGCAGATGGAGCGTCAATGTGCAGGACTAGATTTAATGTTGTATACATGTGTTTACAAAATGACAATAAAGTCTGTCTAAGTCTAGGTCTAAGTCTAGGATTAGATTGGAAATAGGTCTGTTCATAGAATAATATAACTGTCATCTATAATTACATAGACATGTTGTTTTAGAAAAACAGATTGATTTTAAACTGCTAATACAGTGTTTATACATAAAATCATGGTTGTATATGATGAAATAAATGTCAATAAAAGTTTTCTAAGTCTAAATAAAAACCTCTCTAAACTATCTGCCGGGCTGAATTAGAACCTCCAGCCTCCTCCTGACCTTTAGCCGTCATTCTGCAAAAACAACCTGCTAAGAATCTCCAGTTGTTTTATTATGACAATAAATGTTTCTGTATAATCTTTGGCCAGATTTAGTAATACACTGTTATGTTAGGTCCAAAGAGTACGGAAGAGGATTAGGGCCACTAAAATAAAAAAAAAAGAAAAAATTGTTAATTGATTTTTAATTTTTATTTCAGTTTAACATCTCAGAATTCTGACTTTAATCTCAGAATTCTGATTTTTCTCTCAGAATTCTGACTTTTAATCTCAGAATTCTGACAGCTAACAACTATGTTAGCATCAAGCCATAGCCATGTCTGTTTTAGAGACTAGCTCTCTTGTTTTAATGACCTTCTGCTCCTCCATTAATGATGGGACCCCTCTGAGGCACGTAAAAAGTTGCCTAATTCCGTCATTTTCCCACCAATGTGTCACTGGTCACCTCAAACTACTCACATCTTTGTGAGTGAAGCTGGAGTGCTCCTACATCTTTTCCTTCCCTTCATGGTGCCCATCTACATTAAGATCCAAAATTCTTACATTAAAGTCAAAATTCTGAAGAAAAAGTCAGAATTCACAAAAGATTAAAGTCAGAATTCTGAGATTAAAGTCAAGAATTCTGAGAAAAAAGTCAGAATTCTGAGATTAAGAGTCAGATTTCTGAGAAAAAAGTCAGAATTCTGAGAAAAAAGTCAGAATTCTGACTTTTTCCCATGTTAAACTGAAGTAAAATTTTAAAATCAAATGAAACTTTTTTTTCAGTGGCCCTAATCCTTCCGTAAAAGAGTCACTGGGAGGTTTTGAAAATAATTTATCTGTTTAACTCTGATTTTGTTATTTAAATATTTTTTATTGTTGTCATTTCCTTAGTTTTTTTTTTTGTATGTTTTATTTCTATTTTCCTTTTTTTTCTATCAAATTTCTCTTTCAGATAAAGTTCTACGAATGTCATTCCTTCAAATTGCATTTCTAAATAACTTCTCTTCACCTCTGGGACAGTAAGAAGCAAAGCTGCATTTCTATTGGTCTGCTTGAACATTAGCAACATTTTAATTGGTCAATGTGCGCGTCAAGAGAGAGTGTTTATATTGAGCCTAAGGTGAAGACAATGTGAAATTCACTTACAAAAGAATGAAATTCGCAAATATCTAAACCTCAAAAATAAAATAAAAAATCTGGAAAAAAATAGTTTAAATAAAGACATAAAAAATGTAAATTAGTAAAGACAAACAAAATTCACTCCATAAATCCAAAGCAAAGAATCACGTGACGTATATAAATGATTCAACCCAAAAAGATGTTGATGTTTGCTTCTCACCTATTCCAAAAATGATGATTGTAACAAAAAATCAGCTTGTCTGCAGTGTTTCTCAGCACTTTGAATGGTCCTGTACTAAGTGGTGCAATATAAATAAGCCTTGTTTTATCTAATGTATGATTTGTTAAGCTCATTCATTGGGATGGTGGCAGTTTATCAATTATATCATAATGTACACACAAAATGTTCAAAATGCACATGGAGAGAGTAGTTTCCGTGTTTGTGTTTTAAATGAAACCTTTTGTATGAGTATTTTTCATCTGTTGTCGTCTAAAACCTTTGGCAGAATTCTAAAGTCCTAGCAGTTATGGGTGTGGCATTTGGAAGACAGAACTTTAATGCTTTTGTTTGCAGGAAACTGGACTTTATGAGTACAAAGTCTTCGGTGGGCTCGGCAGCTGCAACCCAGAGCTCTGCGCAGACGTCTACATGGACCTGATGTATCGGAAACATTGGGACGGATATGTTAAAGGTATAAGAACCAAAACCCCACTGAGGGGAATTCTAACACCTGTTGTCTAGTAGGAACATATACTGTATGCTATTAAAAAAATAATAAATCACAATATCTCAGCCAGTTTCAGCATTTTTCCTATATTTGTGTCTTCTTTCAAACATGCATGTCTGCAGTGATATTCAGGTAACATGTAGCTTTAGCCTGTAGTGTCAGACTCTGAAGGAATGGTCCAGTTTTGATGTCTTTGGTTGATCTGCAGATACAGGCTTACAGGTGCAAACGTGCTGCAAACACATGAATGATGCACGCTAATTAACCCTTTAAAGCCCGATCCAAGAATTAAACAAAACAGAAAATAACTTTTTTTTGGTTTGAAGTCCTTATTTGGCCTTTTAACAAAATATGTAAAAAGAAAAAACAGAAATAAATTTTTGATATTAATAATTTTGAGCAGTTTTTACCATTAAATTATGCAAAAGGTGTCAGATGCAAAACATTTCCAGAAACGCGTTATGTATCAAATACGATACGTTTGGCATTATAGGGTTAAGAAAAGAAAATACAATCCAAACTTGCAACAAAACGTAGCAGATTTGCAGCTTTTAGTTGTTTGCTTTATGTTTGTGCATGTCGGCCACCGCGTTGGTTTGATTTTCCAAGGAGCTGATTAGGTTAAAATGATTCAAATGTTCTGCAGGAGCTGGATGATTGGATAGTCTCTCTATATGCTAACTGAAGCTGGATG
This sequence comes from Cyprinodon brontotheroides, assembly GCA_018398635.1. Lineage (NCBI taxonomy): Eukaryota > Metazoa > Chordata > Actinopteri > Cyprinodontiformes > Cyprinodontidae > Cyprinodon > Cyprinodon brontotheroides. Next base: position 35,828,092 of record JAGKQL010000031.1, on the reverse strand, counting down.
TGAATGAAAGCACAAACACATCCTGACTGAAGGTGTTTTAACGACCATTTATCTTTAGCCCTTTCTAAGGCGGAACCCTGAACCTGAAGGAAATACACATCTTTATGCCTCAACAGAAGCCATAGCCCACACAAATTATCAGGACCAAAATAAGGGTCCTGATTTAACACTCAGGTCCTCACTTTATAAGTACGATTAAAAAGAAAAACACGTCCTACACAAAAGCCAGTATAAGTACACATGTTTCATGAAACATGCTGCAAAAAGATTCATCCAAACTCGACCATTCCTTCCTAGTTTTCCCTCAGGGCTTCAGAGTTTATCATATCTTAGACTTTTCATGCTGCTTGTTTAGTTTTTTACCTTTTTTTTGCAGGACCTTTAGAATATGGAGTTTTATTTTGCTCTTTGTTTCCCCTTTTTAGGTTGAAGCTTAGTTGTAGATGCTGCTTTTCAGGTTTTATGTTTACATAACCGGCTGTTAAAGGCGGGTTATCCTCCTGCAGCAGTGTGTCGCAGTGTGTCGAAGATTTTTTAGATTTATGCCCAATATTGAAGCGTGGTCTGGGCTATAATATATCATGCAACAACGCAAGAGGGACAATCAGGAAGGAGCTGTGGGTCTAGATACAGCCGAGGCGGTGAGAAAATTTGTGCGACAATGGAGGGACATGAGGGCCAAAAACAGCAGGGATCTGTGCGCCTCGTTCTTCTAGCTGGTCCATCTTCACAAGTCGTTTTCCACAATGGCGATCATACAAACAAAACCAGCCGGTAAGGTACCAAACAGGAAATACGCATAGTGTAGAGCGGATGGAGATTTGACCAATCAGAGGCCTCCTCTCTGCGGTCACCTACAATTTTGGAGAGGTGCACCAGAGTGTCTGCGGAAGGGGCGGCGCACATTTGCGTTCACTGCGACACAGACGACCTGGTTTCTAGGTATAAATCAACCTAAAGTGGGGAGTGGCAGCCTAGTGGTAAAGGCATAGAGCCTTGAATCCTGGGGTTCTGAGTTCGAGCCCCACTCCCACAGACTGCCACTCTGGGTCTCTGAACAAGAACCCCACACTGCTCCCTGGATGTCCAATGATGGCAGCCCACTGCTCCCCAGGATGATTGGGTCAATGCAGAGGTAATTTCTTACTGGGGAGTGGTGGACTAGTGGTTGAGGCATAGAGCGTTAAATCCTGAGGTTGTGAGTTCAAAACTGATCCCACAGACTGTCACTATGGCTCCCTCAGCAAATTTCTGTTGAAAAGAAATTTGCCACAATGCATTCCTAAGGGGGTGGGTTAAATGCAGAGATTCCATAAAAGTTCAAAAAATATCCACTGGACTTGGTTTCCAAGATTTGATGGCGTTTCTCCACCTCTCCAAATAAGCTTTCTCAATTTTAAATGTCTGGGGGCATAGTGAGTTTGAGTCTTATATGAATAAAGCCTTGTATTGCTTGGAAACATGCAAATGGACCCGCATGCAAATTGAAGTCGCTTTGGTTCCATTGTTAGCCTGTAATATCTGAAACCTGTCTATGATTCTGAAGGAGGTCGGTCATTAAAGGGGGAGGATTGCTGTTAAGGATCCAGACATTTGAATTGAGAAAGCTTCCTGGAGAGGTGGAGAAACGTCTTCAAATCTTGGAAACCAAGTCCAGTGGATATTTTTGAACTTTTACGTAATGACTGTAACCTGGATGACTGAGAATCTTCATCAGCTTAAATGCAGAGAGTAAATTTTGTTGTGATAGTATAAACTACAATAACACGCTGGAATATAGAGTAACACTGTAGCTCTAGGGTCTCTAGATCTGTAAATTCCAGCTTTAGCTCCCTTTTAACACTGTACACAACATTTCCAAGCCTCCCCACGCCTTTTGGAGTCTGCTAGCAGACCATTTTGAACCAGCAGACTGAGTCTAGTTCCCAAAAATCAAATCCAAAATATCTTGTATGCAAAACTAAATTCTGTGTCCGACTCCCGGTTGTCCCTGGAAGAGGCGGCGCTTAGGAGACATCCGATCAGATACCAGAACTTAACTTGGCTCCTAACTTTGGGAACCAGGTGGTCCCAGGTCCTCCAGTTCCCCCTAGTAGCAGGTATTTAATATGCATGTTTACAAGAGCATTTAGAGATGTGTTGGTTTGAATGTTTTTGAAAACAACTACAGTTAAAATCTAAAACCAAATGAAACTGGCCCAGTGATGAAGCAAGCGGCATCTTTTGGAGAGTTATACATCTTCAATAAACTTGTGAATTAGTACATTTGTTATATTTTAATAAGTGGAGTTCAGTTTTATTGAATTTCTCTTTACATGTGTTTTTATTCAGAGCTCTATGAGAAGGACTTTGGTGGACAAACGGCGATCTACTGGGAAGTGAAGTACCCGTTTCCTCTGTCAAACAGAGATGTATCCTTTGGCTCTGTTACAATCCTGTTTTTCTCATGGCTGTTCAACAGCTGCTCCAGAAAGTCAGTATTTTTCTAAAACAATGGATTTTTTCTGAATTGAGGAGGTACTGTGAAAAATGGAAATCTAGATATAAGCTCTTTTTTTTTTTCCTAAAAATAAGTGCATTCTTTTCTTGAATTGAGGAGGTAATTTAGACACTTTATAGAACAAGCACAATTTACATTTAAACAAGAAAAATACAATTTAATCGACTTAAAGTTTATATTATCAGAACCTAATTTTAAGTGTAAAAAATCCTAATTCTATTAGCAAATCGTCTTTTATTTACCTACTCAAATTAAGGGGAAATACACTTAATTTAAGATATTTTGACTTATTTCTAGATCGTTTTTGCAGTGTAAGTGACACATTTTGTCAATGGAACAAGACAATTTATATTTAAAATAGGAAAAAACAATTATTTTGTCTTATTTCAAGTGCTTACTATCTAATTATCTTATTTTAAAAGTAAAAATACTCATTCCATTGGCAAATCATCTCATTTACCTACTCAAATTAAGGGTAAATACACTTAATTTAAGAATTTTTGAAACTAATTTCTAGATTGTTTTTGCAGTGCACTGGAAAAACAGTCTAATAATAAGTAAAAAACTCTTAAATGAAGTGTATTTACCCTTAATTTAAGCAGGTAATTGAGATAGTTTGCCAATGGAATGAGTATTTATAATCTTAAAATAAGATAATTAAATAACATACACTTGAAATGAGACAATGCAATTGTGTTTTTTTTTTTTTTTTTAATTGTAAATTGTCTTGTTCCATTGGCAAAATGTCTCTTTTACCTCCTCAATCCAGGAAGAAATGCACTTATTTTAAGAAAAAACTACTTACCTAGATTGCGATTTTTTTCCAGTGTGTTATTCGAGGTGGCTATATTCCCTAACTAATTAAATTTCAGTATGTTTATGTAAGGGAGCGAAGAGACCTGGACATTGATGGGAGAAAGATCTGGGTGATTCTGGCCAGGAGTTCACCACAGACGGCCTGTGCAGAGAAGAAAGGTGTGCTGAGAGTCAACGACTACAAGCAGAGCGTCGCCCTGGAGAGCGACGGAGCCAGCGGCACGAAAGGTGACATATTGGGAATCATGGAAAACCTGAATCTGGATCAATGATTTGAATCATTTTTCCTTTATTCATCACTTTAATAATGATTAATTGAATATAAAAAATGCAGTATTTTACAAAACAAAAAAAAAGCTTTCTGGTGATCCTTAAAGCTCTTAATCCTCTGTTTTTGTCAGTATTATAAAGAACATCCCCTCTTACCACACCTCTCTAATTGATTTTATACATTTACATGAAATTCTTAACACAGGCTCCTCCATATTAATGGAGAAAAACCCATTTATCAAACTCATCTAATCATAAACAGGGCCTTAAACTTGCATACACCAACTTCCACACAAAAGTTGTGATTTATAAGGATAATAAAAATGCTGTTTTAAAATATTCGGCCCCTCATTCAGACTCTGACCCAACCGTACAGGTACTCCTATTTTTGGAGAGAGAAGAGAAACTGGTGACACAGATGGTGACTGAGGGAAACTGAGGTCAGATTGCATCATAATTTCTAACTGACATTTAATTTCACTTCATATGAATCCAAACTGCAGGGATCTTTGCTGCTGTTTAAGCTGCCACAAAGTGCCTAATCTGACTCCGCCAGATGGATTTGCTCCGCATATCCATCTGGAAACCTTCCGTTGAAGTAATTTTGGGAAGGTGCGAAAATACTGGAAGCTAGCTGATTGGCCTATGTTGGTAGATAGACGGGCCAAATAAGCCAATCAGATCAACGAAGCATATGACGTACTAACAGCCAGGCTACTCTGCTCTAACCAGTCGGGAGAAGAGCAAAACCTGTTTTAAAGGATAAATTTCCACACTGGAAAAAATCTGAATCAAGATAAGTCATTTTTTCTAAAATAAGTGCATTTGTTCTTGATTGAGGAGGTAAAAGATACATTTTGCCAATGGATCAAGAGAATTTACACTTAAAATAAGAAAATACAATGAGTATCAAAATACTCATTCCATTGGCAAATCATCTCATTTACCTACTCAAATTAAGAATAAATACACTTAAATTAAGGAAATTTACTTTATTTCTAGATTGTTTTTCCACTGCAGAGCAGTGTTTTGCTTTCTTTCTTTCAGTGAAGAAATACTCTGTAATTCCCATAAAAACTTGCTCTCGGGATAGCTGTACGCTAACGCTAGTTTTTGACGGGTTGAAGCCCGCCATGTTCTTTAGACTGAACTGTCGCTTCTCGCTATGCCACACCTCAACCCTCTCCAAAGTTAACGCTGATTGGACGTTAGTTTTGGTGAACGGCTCCAAATGTTCTTCAATGGAGAGTCTCCAGACTGATTAGCTAGTGAAATCTTGAAAGCTTCAAGCAAGATCAGGATGGTACTCCACAGGCTTCTAAATCTTTTGCTTAAACTTAGGGAGTCAATTTGTGCACATATTTAAATGTTTCCTCTCTCCTATGGAAGCAGTTGTGTCCCAATTATCTATTTAAAATTGATTCATAGAAATGCTTTTCCATTTCTTGACTTAAAAAAAATAAGATAAAAAAATAGCATTTTCATTTTCTTCTTCAATCTGCCTGCAGTTGGATTGAACTACATTTCTATTTCTAGTGGTTGGGTAAAAGATGAGGTGATGAATCTAATTGTATTCGAAACATTGGCCGTTTCTCAATATGTGTACTTGTGCGTTCTTGTGTGCTAGTGAAACGTCACCAGCCTCAGCCCTAGTAAATGTTCCAATTCACAAGAACACAAGACGAGTGAACGGACAAATGTTGTTCTCACCCCTCCCTCTTTACCCAGCATGCATAAGAGCAGACTTGTTCGTTCATGCAGGCTGACAGCTAACAGCTGGCTCTCATTTTAAGCAGTTTTTTGTTTTATTTGGCAAAATGTTGAATTATTATTCCCCCACTAAATGAAAAAAGTTAGAATTTATTAATATCTAGAGATTATTAATAACAGGAGGTGAGGAAAATGCAGCTCCAGACAAGCTGAGCGTGTGGTGATGTCATCAGTACGCTTCTGTTCCAATTGACCCATATTTCTGCTGCGTGCTCCCATTCTTAACAAGTCCAGACTTTCCTGTGATCTTCTCAAGAACAAACTTGGCGAGACACGCAGTCCGTACTCGTGTTCTTTTGAACTGAGAAGCGGCCAATATCATAACTAGGGGTGTGCAAAATAATCGCGGATGATGATGCATCGCGGATTCAATTTTCGTGATTCTACTGCATCGCATTCTTGATGCCAAGAATCGATTATTAATTTTAAAAAATGAATAAAATAAAATTGATGGTGAATGGTTGGCTTAACATCAGCCAAAACAAGTGTAACACAACTTCCAGGTCCAGTAGATGTCGCTGCAAATGTGTTGGCCTTGCGGCTGCCTTGTGTCTAAGCATTTTTCTGAGCAGCGAGGTCACCTAGCGCCCGAGTCGTGCAAAAACAAACATGGAGGAAAATATTGCAATGCATGTAATAATTTTAAAATATCGTGATAAGCCATTGATAGAATACATATCATAATAATGAATAGCAATGAGGTAATGAATCTAACCTTGGATAAACAATTTCATATAATGATGTTGAAAATAAGAGAAGCCTTTTACATTTAGTGCATTTTATAGGTCTGAACAATATATATATATATAAATTAAATTTTTGTTGTGTTTTTTTTTTTTAGATTACTGGATGCGCCACAATTAAGCAATGAAACAAAACAAAAAATCAGTAAAAATATTTTATATATCTAAAGCTGAAAAAAATAGCTGTGGAAGTAGATCAGGATCCCATTACTGGGCAAAATGTGGAACAGAAAACTGATATAACAGAAAGGACGTAAAAAAAAAACTTTTTTATTTACCTTTTATATATTGTAGTTTGGTACGCTTTGTAGTTTGGTACGAAGCTTACTTGCTTTTTAGAAAAAGCGTTTCGGCCCTTTTTCAATGACTTGGTAATGCATGGCTTACCTCGCACACAAATGATCTGATATTTGTGCAAAAGATTATGATGCAACCACGGAGCAAGTTACTTCCCTGCAAATCATTATTTTGCCGTGAAAGAAAGCTTTTTTTATTTAATCTTATGATGAACTGATATTAAATAGGGGCTAAACATGAGGTGGAGTCTTGAGACACGACTGTGATCTATAAAGCGAAAAATTGTCTGGCTTCCTTGTGCGCGTGAGCAAAATCAATGTCAATGCAGTTTATTTCTATAGGCTCCAATTCACATCCCGTGTCATTCCCTCCCCAGGTCACTTTCCAGTTCACCAAGACAGATCCAGTCAGATTGATTCAAAAATTTTCTATCGAAGGAAAACCAGCTGATTGCATCGAATTCATTACGACAACTTCCTTTTTCAATCAGCAACTCACGCGAAAGCATGCTTGTAGCGCATGAGTGCGAGAGAGAAAAACTCCCTTTTACAAGAAGAAAACCTCCAGGCTTCCAGTGTGAGCGACCATCTGCTGAGGCCCACTGTTCGTTCAAGCGAGTACAGAAAGCGAGCATAGATAAAGAGCTATGGTTGTGATACAAGAGGCAACTGTCAACCGTGCTCCTTTTCACAGGCGCTCTCCGTCCAGGAAATGGTGTGCCAGGCTCAGGCCAGCTCCCGGAAATAAAGTTCCATGTCAGAGGGATGAAGAGAGCGCAATATCCGGAAGCTTAGAGTAAAAACAGGACTACACACTCGAAAACAACAGGCGCGATCTCGAACATCTATATAATGAAGCATGGTGGTTTTAATAATAAGGATTTTTCTGGCAACACTCCAGGCTCTGGTATTTGACATACGTACTCTTTTACTATGGACTCCACACAGTGTTTTATAAATGATACCCGGGTGAAGTAAACTTGAAGACCAGCTCAGAAACTAGATTCACTTTCTAAAAATGAATGCTACATCTGTTTAGTTATTTGATGTGATTCTTAAGTTTCCTCTAATGTCTTCCTTTGCCTCTAAAAAAGTGCCATAAATTCCCTTTTTCCCATCAACTTGCTGTGTTTTGTTTAAATCTTTAGTTAATTTTGATCTCAAACTCAAGTTTTTAATACTTTGATCAGTAACTTACTGATCTTTTGATTTCTTCTTTTATTATTTTTTTATATATTTTTTGTAGTTTGTGTTCTGAACCCTTTTTTAATGATTAATCTCATGTTTCAGTGTTCATGAACTACTTCGACAACCCTGGCGGAATGATTCCTACCTGGCTGGTGAACTGGGCAGCTAAGGTGAGAACAGTTAGATCTGATATCGTATGAACAAAGTCCTCTGATGGGAATGTTTGCAAACTATGGAGTCATAAAAGATCCAAGCAGAAAGAATCAACACAATCATAAAGACGCTTGCTGGAATACTTGATAACCACGGCCTTATGAACTCCACCGAGGAGGCAATGCTTATTTTGGTGTTGGTTTGTACTTTTGTCTTTTTTCAAAATAACTATAAAAGTTATTGCCAAGTTCAGAACAGTAGGATCCAGTATTCAAGCCGGACAAACAGATTTCTCAAAATGTTTATTAGAAACAGGACTAAAGAGAGCAGAATGGGTGTCTAAGGCCAGAAGGTCTGCAGGAGAAGACAGCTGATTATTGACGGCGTCTTTCTGGAAGTGAATGATACTGTAACAATCATGTGAATTACTAACCAGGTCTTATAGTTAAGTCCACGCCTAGACGGTGAGGTTGGTTCCAGCTGGTCAGCTGCCAATGTGACGCAGCGGTTTCGGCAGAGTGCCAGACACTGATGTATGGGTGGTCGGAGGACTGGCAGGAGATAAGAGCTGAGCAAAGGAAGGTTGGCAGGATAATCTAGAGCAGCTGTCCTCAACCTTTTTTGCACCACGGACCGCTATACTTCAGACAATATTTTCACGGACCGGCCGGGTTGGGGGGGGGGGGGGGCTATACGATCAAGTAAAATGATACGACTATCATAAAATCAAATACAAACAGCATAAAAATAAAACAAAAAAGCTGGTCCCATCTAGGCTTAATCAGAGAAAATTTCAATTCAATTCAATTCATTTATTTATATAGCGCCAAATTCACAACACATGTCATCTCAAGGCACTTTCCAGTTCACCAGATCATACAGTCAAATTGATACAAAGTTTTCTATCTAAGGAAAACCAGCTGATTGCATCGACTCATTGACTCAAATACAATCCCTCACACTAAGCATGCTTGTAGCGACAGTGGAGAGGAAAAACTCCATTTGAACAGGAAGAAACCTCCAGCAGAACCAGACTCAGTGTGAGCGGCCAT
>JAGKQL010000031.1:35797198-35809304 GCA_018398635.1 Cyprinodon brontotheroides | reverse complement strand
AAAACATCTTTTCCTCTGAGAAAAGCCTCCAGAGCAGTGTTTTGCTCTTCTTTCAGTGAAGAAATACTCTGTAATTCCCATAAAACTTGCTCGATAGCCACGCTAACGCTAGTTTCATCGGCTGAAGCCGCCATGTTCTTTAGACTGAACTGTCGCGCTTCTCGTTGCCTCACACCTCAACCCGCCTTAAGCCAACGCTGATTGGACGTTCGTTTGGTGAACGGCTCCAAATTTTCTTCAACGGAGAGTCTCCAGACTGATTAGCGAGTGAAACCTTGAAAGCTCGCGGGATCAGGATGGTCTCACGAGGCTAGGTAACGTTTGACTATTTGGAGAAATCCACCTCTGATTGCAATAGTTATCTACCTCTATATTGTAACTTTCCCGGGAAGATAAATTAAAATGTAAAATGTACTTTTAGGAGGACTTTTACAGCATTTTCCTTTTCCTTTAGTAAACAAATGATAAAGTTTCACTACTCTTGCTTGAGTAAAATCTACTCCATCCATTCTGGGTAACTTCACTTAATGAAAACAAACTTGTTTTAAATAAATATTTAACATTGAGAGAAACACTTTCTTCTTTTCAAGGTATATTAGTTTAATGTTATTTTTCATATGTTGAGTCTGCCTTGTTAGGTTCAGGTAAAATATACTGTAATTATACCTATTTAATCACACTGTAACTGTTTATTCTGTAAGTTTTTAAAATCAAAAATGTATTTTAAAGAGTCTATATCCCACCTAAATGTTTATTGTGTAATTATGTATATTATATGTTTATCAGTTATCTTGTTCTCTGAAACATATATCACTTTTTTCAATTTTACATCATTTTGTTAATACTACATCAGTTTTATGATCATGGTTGGTCAGTTGACCTCAGAAGCCTTTTGGCAAAATATTTTTTTTACTCTCCCTTGAGTAATTCTTTTAAAGGAAACACTTTAACTTCTAATTCAGTAAAAATATTATAAAGTAGTACTCCTCCTTACTTAAGTAAATTTTTTGGGTACTCTACCAACCTCTGATAATGATTTTAAATCTCATATATCTTACTTTAAGTCATATAACTAGGACATTAACAGTCAAAATTATGACTTTAACTCTTATAATTATGTTTACAAAAGTAAACATGAATACTTTTAATCTCATATTTAAATTCAAATGTTGTTTTTTTTACCTCCGTGGCGGAAATGGGCTTCCATATGTCAGTCTGACGTTTGGTCTAGCAGTGATATTGTGGTATCAGATAAATGAGCAGGAACTAACGCAGAGTAATGGGCCCGTATAACTACATTCAGAAAGCATAAAGCTGTGATTTATTTCCAAAGGGATCAGATTTCATCCATACTTGAGCTTTTTGCCAAAAGCTTTATCCTGTTAGAAGCTGCAGACTGCGTAGACGTTCAGACACCTTGGAACAGTAACTGCTTCTTTCCTCTGTTAAAGTGAAGGTTCCTTATATCATGTTACTGTCTATTCATCGTGCCATGTGTGCATTGTAAGGATCAACTGATACAGCTTATTTAAAGGCTAATGCTGGTGGCTATTAATTTGACAACAGTTTCTGAAGTCAGAATTTAACTTTAAACTAGAACTTGACCTACACAAGATTTTTAAAGGTTGATATAAATTATCTACCGATAATTTCTATGGAGCATCGATGCTGGCTATGTGCTGTTATTAACCTTAAAAAATTATTACAAAGGAAAAGTCCGATCACATTCTGAATACAATCTTCCGAAAGTATTTTAAGTATAAATTTTTTACATACTGTTCAATAAATATGTGTTTTTAATTAAGAGTAATTTTCATTTTAATGTGCTTTACGCTTTACTGGAGGCATCCATGTTTGTCAAAGAACACTACTGCCATCTACTGGTTTGTGACGACACCAGGCTGGGACAGTTGATCTGTGATAGTGGGCATTTTCCCGGTGGGCCGGTCCTAATTTCAGCACGCGAGGGTCGGCCCTCCTTAAATCATACCGGCCCCAACACTTCCTCTCCGGCCGAAACTCCTACCTGTGACAGTAAATAACAAGGAGCTCAAGAAGTAATCCAATGTTAACTACCTAAATGATGCATGCAGTATATGTAGCCCCGGTAACGGTTGGCATATGGTGTCATTTTCTATTTCTTCAAATTGTAAAATCCTTACAACAAACTAAATTATAATAAAACTAAAATGCTTTCTTTAAACTAAACTACGATGTTCCTTATATCTGGATTTATGTTACAATATGTTGCAAAAATATGCTGCATGATGGGGTTTTGCATCTAAAGGCTAACGTTTCCCGTCTTACAAGTATTGTTGCCAGGTTTGGATGTTTCCCAATCTGGTAGTTTAGGATGGCCGTCTATGGGTGAAAAATGTTTTTCTTTAGATTTATGGCCCAAGAGATCAATAGCCTTTGGTTCAAATTGGGTTAGATTTCGTATATCCAGGTGGTTTCTGAACATTTTTTGGGCTGGAAAACATGAGTCAGTGACACCTGGCAACCCTGGTGATGTGGTGAGTGTAGACGTTACGCAGCAGCAGTCACTATGGCGTTCATGTTAATAACCAAAGCCAGTAAAACCGCATTATAGAAGTCTTGGTGATCATTGTCGTGCAATGCTTGAAGATAGATTGGTTAATCCGCAATGTGTATTTTTATTGTGTTTCACATTTGAGACTCACGTGTCTGACTGTGCTTCTATGATTTGTTTTAAGTCTTCTATTATTTGCATAAGTGAGCCGGTGTAGATGAAAAATGCCAGGGCAGAAAATGGTTCCCCAGTCTGAGCCTGGGCGTCCACGGTAGCGATGCATCGGCTGTTGATCAAGTCCCAGTGCTGTATCTGGTGTTTGTCACATACGCGCTATTATCCAAGTCATCTTGAAAACATTCTTCTTCCAAATGTTGGCTAAGCATATTACGGGTTTTTTCTTCTCTGGCCAGAAGTTCGATGGCAAATCCTCCCTCTTCGAAGTTGGCTGATCCAACGACCAACCCGTCCGTGGAGGATCAGGAATGGAAAGGGTTTTATTTCACTTTTACTCAATGTATTATTACAACATCCGGCCGCCCATGCACGTGGGCATTTCGTCAGTTTCACTTCATAGCTCTGGTGAATTTCAATGGTGAAGTCCTCTGGAAATCTTCAATAATTGTTGTTGGTACAGATGTGTCTAGCAGTTCGTTTCTCAATAAGTTTAGTAAAGCGGAGAGAATGCTGCTAGCTGCTGATGACCGTCATCAGCCTACAACCGGAAGACCGTTCCAATTCTCGAGAAGCGCCTAGATCAGAAACGCACCGTGCGGGTGTTGCGGCCGCCCGCCCTCTACAAAGCATGCATCAGAGCAGACTTGTGCGTTCTTCAGACTGACCGCTTCCCCAGAATGCCTCGCGGCCGCCGGAGCTTGATTCCAGACAGCGCCACAGTGGTAAGTTAAACATTCCCTTTTCTGCTGCTGTTGTTCTTCAAAAGTACGTTTTGAAATCGTTTGAGGCGATAACATTATACATTGAAGCCTTCCTGTGTGGCCTGTTTACAGAGTTAGTGCGAAATTAAAAAAAAAAGTCCGGCGTTGAGCCGGACCAGAGTGACCAGCAGGTCCTCCGAGGGTAACTACCAATTTTTAACCGTAATTTTTAAAATGTTTTAAAATGTACGAAATTAAAAAATATTGTTTTCAAAATGTTTGTAGGAATAAATAGTTTTGACTGTTAAAGGTAGTGCTAAAGGACGTTGGCATGTGATGATGTCATGAGTACGCTTCTCGTTCCAATACACATACGTTAACTGGCGTTAGCTCGCGTTCTCGTCGTCAAGTCCGATCTTCCTGCATTCTCGCCAAGAAGCGGACTTGACGAGAACGCGAGTACGCTCGCATTCTCGCGGAATTGAGAAACAGCCTAGTAGTTCCCATCGGAGAATGGCGCTAAAGCTTACCAGACCGTGATGTCACTGCCGGAAGATGACAGGAGTGAGGTGTTACCATATTTGGACTAAAAAATGGTCAGCTCCCAGACTCAGTGATTGCGACAAAAACATTGTTTTATTTTTTACTGATAATTCATTAAATCACTGCGAATGTTATCTCAATCTGAAAAAACTCACACAGAGAGAAAAGAGAACTAGAAGAAATTTATTGATAAGAAAGTATAGTCTTTTGAAGCTCAGACCTCGGCAGGAACATTCATGCTGAATTATGCTTTTAACATGCATGAGTAGATGAATGTGAATAGGGATGTTCCCCGAGCTGAGGGAAACTGGTGGTGGTTTAATCCCAGCTGGTTGACAAGGTGATCTGCTGGACCAGAATTGTGGGACTAGAAGATTGAGGGAAGCTGACGCCGGGCTTCACTCAGACTTCGGGATATAGAGGTCCTGCTTAGGCACGATGCAGGCACCATGAACTGTCCATGATGAGCAAGCATGAAGTTTCTTGCAGTGGAGAGGAAAACTCCCCTTGGGAAGAAAAGTCTAATGGCAGAACAGCGGCGGGCTCAACATGGTGGTCTTCTGGCCGACCAATGAGATGAGATGAGGGATGGTGACAACTGGGATTAATACTCTCTGATGAGGTTGAGGTGAAGTCGTAGTCATGCGGAGGACGCCATTCAGCTGCGATGGCGGAGAAGGGGATGGAGGTGGGTGGATTGTCGTCTGAATCGAAATCGAGCATTACTGGATTGCAGGATAGCCGCTGTGGTGGGATTTGAGGGAGTTTATAAAATGGAAGCAGGACGCTGATTTGGCTTCATGGTTGGAGTAGTTCGAAGCTGATTGGCTCGCTTCAGAGACGGATCGGCTTCTGATTGATGGAGGTAAGTCAGAGTTTCTTCAATTGAACTTCAGCTAGAGCTTCATATTAGTTTTAGGTATAAATAATAACCCATTGATTATTTGTTGCTGAAGCGGATTTTTCCTATGATACAATCCCACTTTGGGTTAAAAATTAGACAGCTTTAGGGAGGCAGAGTACAAACATTCAGCACCTCTCAACTTCTTTTTACTCAAGTATGGCTTTTTTATTGCTGTATTATTTAAAAATCCCACTCTAATACTTCTTTTTTTTAAGCTTTAAAACCTGTTGAAGTGATACTTTTTTTTCTGTAATTGGATGAAGATGAAAATGCTCCATTTCCTTGACTTGTTAACACTGAACTCTTCTCAGATTGAAACGTTGCTGCTTGTCCCAACAGGTGTGGGTGAGATTGCGTAACGCAGACACTCTGATGCCAGCTGATTGTTATCCCGGCTGTTCATTGACAATAATTGTTGTTGGGGACCACAGAGCATTACCTCCTCCTAGCTGCAGCTCTTCTTCTCCGGGCCAGAGTAAACTCCTCAGACCACAGAGTGTGACTGCTGGTGTTTACCTCTCCCTGCCTGCACAGACCAGCAGCAGACAGCGGGTCCTCCTTTTCTTCTGTGGTTTCTGGCAGACAGCAGCAGATTCCTGCATGTCTATCAGTTCAATTAGCCCACTAGACCCACAGTCGGCCTCTCAGATTGGAAAATAGCAGCAGAAAATGACTAGGAATAACACAACGAACTAAACAGTGGCTTTTCCTTTTTTCTTATAAGCCTTCTTCTCATTCTTCACTCACATTTAGTCATTACCTCTAACCACCTACATGCTGATGTGATAAAAGTATCACTTAAATAGCAGAAGATGCAACAGCATCCAGAAAATAAGGGTGTTAGTCAGAAATGTGTGCAATGCAGAGACATGTTTACTGCGGAATGATAAGTAGCGTGATTTAAGTTGGCTTTTCTTGGAGCGGCGTTTTAACTGCCAGAGTGTTTCTTTGGATCAGAGTTGTTCGTCTGACTGCTGCTCAATAATCCGAGAGCCACAGTTAAAACATGCAGTTTTTTTTTCCTTCAGCTTTAACTCATTTCAGATTTTTCTTCCCTCTGGATCCTCATCCAGTTTGGTTGGCAGGTTCAATTCTTCTGAAAATCTTTTATTTTAGATCTGATCTCTCTCTGATCAGAAAGTTCGGTCAGCAAGGATCATTATTTATACCGAAAACTAAAATATCTGCGGTGATTTAAGGAATTGAGCATTAATCAGTAATAAATAACACAATAATTTTTGTCGCCATCAATGGGTCTGCTAACGGCCATTTTTGCCCTAATATAGTAGCCCCTCCCTCCTGCCATCTTCCAGCAGTGACGTCACGGTGCGGTAAGCCTAGCGCTCATTCTCCCCGCTTCCAAGCTAAATCAATGGGAACTACTAGACACATCTGCAATCAACAACAATTATTGAAGATTTCCAGAGGACTTCACCATTGAAATGTTAATGGATCTAGACTCCGGGATTATTTACACTCTTTAGTGATGAAAAGGATGGAGAATGAACTTTATGTGGTTCTGTTTGTAAATATTAACACCAGATAAACCTTACCTAAGTAGCACCTATGTAACCATGCTGCATGACAGAGCAGCAAAACTTCTCTGCAAGGATGTGATGATAGAAAAGTGGAGGGCATTAAAAAAAGACATGCTAAATGTAAAAACAGCAGATGGAGAAGGCTCTGTGAGTTAATGCTGTTCATGGAGCCAATTTTTAACATTCCACTGAGAGCAACCAGAACCGCCTGTTTAAGCAGCACAAAGTTTTTACCCCAGTACTGATTGCTGGATTACACCTAAACCAGAAAGTTATATCACAGTTCACTTCATTAGAAAAGTGGCAAGTAGTCTGACTTCCAACAAAGGGTGGTAGGTTCAGGTCCCAAATACAGAGAGGAGGCAGACAGGAGTTCTGCTGATTTAATGAAAAAACAGGAGAAGTCAGTGGAAAACACAAACGGGGAGTCAAGCAACAATGGGAAACCAGCAAAGAGTCGCTGAGGTGGTGTATATATAGGAGACAGAAAAAATGGGAGGCCTAATTATCTGATGGGGAGCAGGTGTGGATAGAAGTAAACAGAAGGAGATGAGTGAAAGGAGACGGACACAAGGGGGCAGCAGAGAGAAACTCCAAAAATACAAGACTGCTTAAATATCACAAAAAAATGGAAACAGTTGAACAGAAAACACAGAATAAAGTAAATCAAATTGGAACTGAAAACTCAAAAAGATACGAAAAAGAAAGGAGCGACATACCCGGTCTTTAAATGATAAATTTACATCTGTTTATTGAAAATTATAAGCGTCTCACATATTTTATTAACCTTGTTATAATAAAGTGTAATAAATTATATTTTGTTTATTCAGTCATCATCTATTATAGCTGGCAGAATAGATTATTCAAATATAATGATGCACTTTTTTATTTCTGCATAAGTCCTTCATTTTATGGAAACTTGTATACAAGAAAAAAATCAGGCGTTTAAGAAAATGAATTAATCGTTATTTGATCAATAATTTATTAATGAATAACTTTAAATATCTGTTTATTTTGCTTTGTAAATGCACATCACAGTGGGCACCAAGCAGAGGCGTAGCCAGAATTTTTTTATAAGGGTGTCCAGGCGATAACCAATGTAGACTGAGGGGGGGCTGAAAGCGGATAGGCACCACAACCTCAGTGTCAATCTACACTGTTTCAACAGGAAAATTAACGTGCAAAACGTCAATATTTTCTAAATCAAGACAAACTATACTTTCCCACAGCCTTTGCTAACAAATAGACGCATATATTTAAACATCCCTAATTTCTAGATAATAGGTAAAGTGTATAAAACTCTTTCAGATTTGAGTTCTGGGGCCTAAATCTTTACTTACCTACTTGTATCAATAAACATTCTGTATAAAACTAATACTTACAAGCACTAACATCTACATAAATTGATTATTTGATACGTTTTTATTAAAATTGTTCATTTATCTTTGATTTTCACTGAAGACTCCTAGATGAATTGCAGAGACACATATCATTTTCTCTTTACCACATATAACACCAAATCTAGTTCTGAAAAGAGCATGATTCTGTACTTTTTAGTTTACTTATTAGTATATTGATGTTGTGATGGCCGCATGTGCAACCAAACAACAAATGGTCTGGCAATTCTTTAATTAAATCTTCTATTTTATTGTACTGTATTTCATTTTTTTTCTACTTTGATTTGGCATTGGTTAACTATTTGGGTGCACACATTTTGTCATTTCTTGCTATTTGGTTTTCTGTACATTAATATATTTTTCATTTGAGTTGCCAGTTCCTGGGAGGCTGTTATGAGTAAAGCCAGTAAAGGAAAGGAGACCTCAGCTGCAAAGTATCTCCTGTAGTTGGACTCTTCCACTTGCATTTAGAAGGGGTGTAGAAAGGGTTCAGGTTTCTGTATTTGGTTTTGTTTTCTATAATAACACTTGGAAAATTTCATATTTAAGTCCTCTTCTTCATAGGTTGCTAATTTAGTATGAAGTTGATTAGTTTTGTCTTTTTGTTGTAGTTTTGTTTAGGGAAAATGTATTTTTATGTTTCCCTCTTGTTTTAAAATGGTCTGATCAACCAATATATATATATATGTTTCCCCTGTGTGTCAATTAGGTAGGTCTTTTCCTGTGTCAGGTTTGATTATGCATTTCATTTTGTCATTTGTTTTCCTTTTGATGGGCCCAGTAAGTTGTTTGAACTTTGAACTTTATTTTTGCAAAATAAATTTGTTACCATTTTTTCATCAAGACTTCCCTGTGCTTCCCTGATTTTTTGGCTCGGTCCCTCATAGATGTGTAAAATTAACCACCCAAAAATTAAATGCTTTGAATTCCACTTGAGAGTATTTGTGCCACCATCTGTATTAGAGGGGGAAAAAATGGTAGTGGTCGCCACAAGGGTGGCCAATGATTGGCTAAGGGTGGCCATGGCCTCCCCTGGCCCCCCATCTAGCTCCGCCCCTGGCACCAAGGAGCATCACATTATTCTAGAGGGGCACCTTCACACTAAATGAATTGCAAAGTCCAACACAAACTAAATGCAGATCATCAGATTAATACGAACATTGTCAGCTGAGATGATTTATAAGGTTAACATGCAGTAATTAAAATCACACGTGTCTAAATTTATGTGTAAAAGTGTGCTTGATTGTGGAAAGATAGTAGCTTTGGCATTGCTGGAGGCGGCGCCGATGTCAGATTCCAGACACTGTTACGCAAAGTTCCTACTGATCTGCTGGTACATGATCATGCATACCTTTTTAACTAGTTTAAGTTTAGTTTGACCAGGATCACAGAGGAAAACTGGGAGAGAACATTCCTCAGTGACGCTGCCTCAACTTCTCGCTGCTGTGCTACATACCAAAATAATTGAGATCTAATTGTAGGCTTGTTTTATGTCCTCAATGGGAAATTGATTGATAGCACATACATAGAGCTAAAAATACAACAAAATCAACAACAAAAGCAGGTATAAAGGAGACTCCATGTCTCTTGGTTTAAAGATCAGCCACTTTAAATGAAACAGCTGGAAATCTCTAGAAGGAGGATGAAGTTTCCTTATCAGCCTGGTGCAACAGTCCACAAGCAGGACTTTGGTCCTCCCTTTAAAGGTGGAACGCCATTTTATTTTTATTTTTTTACATTGGGTCCTTGATTTTCCGTTATTCCATCATGTTCTACTCACCCATATGGCGAGTTTAGTGTCATTTGGAGCGCTCTGAAGATATTCCGTTAGGTTATATCCAAATAACGCCTTCCTTTGGGCAACGACTACTTGAAGGCAC
The DNA here is from genome assembly GCA_018398635.1 of Cyprinodon brontotheroides. Lineage (NCBI taxonomy): Eukaryota > Metazoa > Chordata > Actinopteri > Cyprinodontiformes > Cyprinodontidae > Cyprinodon > Cyprinodon brontotheroides. Next base: position 35,799,631 of record JAGKQL010000031.1, on the reverse strand, counting down.
AAACTAAACTGTTCATAATTTATTCTTTATGATGCGCCAGCATTCAGAACATGGAGGACAATCACTGTTCGCCAGACATCCACTGTTATATTTTTTATATTTATATATTTTAAAACAAATCAGCGCGTGTATGTATGCGTGTATTCATTCATCTTGTCCGCTGAACTGCTGCTAGTTTTCCTCTCAGGCCTGACAGATGTCTAGTGCTGCTACCAAAGATGATCTCGCTCTCCAGATGGAATTGAACGATTCAGATTAGCTAGAATGAATAGAAGGGGTAGAGCGTAGCCGCCTGTGGCCGGGCTGCCTATGCACTACTCCAGTCCGGCGCGCAGGATGACGTCATACACACTCCGCTTTGTTTTAAAAATATATATAAATATAAATAATATAACGCGGATGTCTGGGGGGACAGTGATTCGCCTACATGTTATGAATGCTGGCGCGCCATAAAGAAGTTAGTGGTGGTGGGGAAGAAGCTGTTGCAGAATCTGCTGGTACTGCATCAAATGGTGTCTTCACAGTTCTGCAACTGATCCAGAATCCTGCTACCTGCGTCCTCACTAGAACTAAGAAAGTGGAGAACTTCAGGTGAGTGGTGGCCTAGCGGTTAGTGCATAGAGCCGATCCTGAGGTTAAAAGTCTGAGCCCCACTCCCACAGACTCTGGGCCTTTTAGGAAGACCCTTAACCCGCTCCCCGGGCGGCGCACAATGGCAGCCCTGTTCCCTAAAGGGATGGGTTAAATGCAGAGGTAAATTTCTTCAATGTGAGATCTATAAAGTAACATTTTTAGCCCAGTTCTAATGTCCTTCCAATGATTCCATCTAGCTCAGGAGAATAGACCGCTGCTAGTCTGAGTAAATCCCTGAATGGCTCAGCTCCATAATACATCACAGACTTGCTGTAAGTGGATCAACAGCCAGACCTCTCAGGTCTACTGGATTAAATCTACTCTGCAGAACTAGAGCCAAACATGGAGAAGCAGCTTCAAGTTCTTATATTCCCCTAATCAGGAATAAACTCTCATTCTCAATAGAAACATGTAAAAGAACTGAAACCCTTAGATGCTTTAAATCCAGATTAATATTCACTTGTTTAGAGCGCCGTTTGCCTGATTTACTGTATCTAAGCATTTATAACATTTTCAGTCCAATTAAAATGTTTATTTAGCTTTCATTTTTTGATTAATCTTTATCTTTTTTTTTATCATAATCGTTTAATTTTAATAATAAGATTTGATTCCATCCATACATGCATCTGCAGCAGCCTAGTGGTTGGGGATCTTCGAGCCCCAGTCCTACAGACTTCCACTCTGGGCCCTGAACCCCACACTGGGCGCCGCACAATGGCAGCCCATGCAGGGGGATGGGTTAAATGCAGAGTGTTAATTTCATTGCTCTTTACTTGTTACAGTGTAATGACAGATGTTCTCCCGCTCATTCCGTCAGGGTCGCGATGGGGCCGGTGCCTATCCTAGTTCTATGGTCGTAAAGCGGAGTACACAGGGTGCCCCCTCGTGGAAAACACAGATACACACAGAGATATGAACACAGACACTCACACTTGGGGACAGTTTGAGGGTAAAGTAGCCGTCGCTTGTTTTGACATGGGAGGAGCACCGAATTACCTGGAGAGAGAACCCAGAAACTGCCTGAACCCCGAGAAACTGCTAACTCCAAACCCGTGCACACAGCTTCCACCACGTGCCGGAGGCCATTCCACTTTTGTTTTCTTTTCATTGATCCACTTCTCGCCCATACGCAATGTTCTTTTCATGCACTTTACGCCAGATCTAGCCACTGAAATGTGCTGAAATAAAATAAGCTTGTCTTGCTTGTCCTGCCTCAAATTCGCGCAATGTCAGCACATCGTTAAAGTTCAGGGAGAAAAATACCTGTTAGCCTAAGCATTAAGAAGAAATCAATGCACCGGATGTTACCATCATTTTCTTCAACTGGACAAGCAAAACTGAAGTAAATAATCTTTGGACAATAGAAGACATCTGAAGTTAGCACACACAGCTTCGTAAACTGGCTGGTAAAACCACTTTAGTCAGGCCCGAAATCTGGGTGTAGTGCTGGATTCAGACTTGAACCTCCAAAGCATTTAAAGACAATTACAAGGTGTGGGCTTTCTATCACCTGAAGAACATTTCCAGGATTAAGGACTAATGTCTCAGCATGACCTGGAAAAAAATCCATGCGTTTATTTTTGAGTCGAATTGATTACTGCGGTGTTGTTTTCCCAGGTCTGCCTAAAAAGTGGATCAGACAGCTGCAGCTGATCCAGAACGCTGCTGCCCGTGTCCTCACTAAGACTAAGAAAGTAGAGCACATCACCCCAGTTCTAAAGTCCTTCCACTGGCTCCCTGTATCTCAGAGAATAGACTTTAAAATACTTCTGTTAGTCTATAAATCTCTGAATGGCTTAG
>JAGKQL010000031.1:35770131-35782198 GCA_018398635.1 Cyprinodon brontotheroides | reverse complement strand
AGGAACAGAGAAACGCGATCAAGGCTCATCTTCTTATTCTAGGCGTGCAACTGCACGCTTTGATTTTTGTTGACAACAACTATGCGTCGCTTAACATACGTCACGCACTCTATTGCTCTTATTGGTTGTAGGTCTATCCAATTGAGTGCAGAGGCATTTTTTTTCCCGGTTCGTTCGAAACACGCCCCATAATCACAGCTCTATGGAGCAGCATCAGACTCATTCTGACTAGAATTGAGTAGGACTACGTCAGGCTACGAAAAAACATCCCCTCATGTCCGTCGATACCACCGAGGATGGATCCATGCTATGGTGACTTGTCTAGCTGAATGTTGGAGCTTAAAATGGAGATTTATTGTGTTGAGTCCACGTTAAATGCAACTTTGGTTTTATGCTGGTGAAGATTCTCCGTCATCCAGGTCATAGTCATCCCAAGAAAATTAAAAAACAATCTATTGGACGTTGTTTTCCAAGTTTTAAGGACGTTTCGCTTCCCATCGAAGCTTTTTATTTTATGTAGAAGTCCAGTGGAGTGTTTTTTTTAAACTTTTCTGGAACAGCCTTGGTTTTGTAATCTCAGCTGACATCTATGGACCCCTTTGAGATCTCCTTCCTCCGTAGCCCATCTGCTTCCAGCTCTGAGTTTGAAGATATCCAAGTACACCTAGATATCGTCTGCATAACAAGAAAAACCATGGAATATTTTTAGAGTTAAAGGGATTAGACATTTTTAAGATTTTATGCAAAATTTTCTAGACCTGCCTCTCTAGCTCATCTGCTTCTAGCTCTGAGTTTGAGGACTGTCCTCATAGATGCTTTGCTAACAGTAGCAGTGGCTGCTGTTTTCCCTTTTCTGCAAACATCAGGGATGCTTGTGTGTGGCGATCTGACATCAGCAGGTTCTGAATCACTCTGATCATCCTGCCAGGCGCCATCAACCCTTCCGTGTTTATGGACCCTTCTGAGGCTTAGTTTGAACTTTAAAAGGTCTTCTTCACCACATTTGGATTCCTAAGTTTATTGAATGTCTCCTGTTTAATTGTCTGACTCACTGTTGCAATAACAAGCAGTGAAGCCTGTGCAGAAATCTAAATGCTCTCTGACTACTCTGTACTTTGTTCTTCTCTGGTCTAACAGAATAAACCTCTTGATTTGTTTTATGGTGTTGCTAAATCTGTTCTTCAGGCAGCCGAGGAAAAGTAATTGATTGATGATGAAATGTTGTTCTCCACTATAGTTTTTTACCATTTTAAAGATGAATATTCAGGAGACATCTTTCATCTAAAACTTAAAAATAAAAAATATAGGATCCTACTTTGCCTTTTTCATCTCTTTTGAAACAAGTATTTTTTTTACCAGACAAACCAAAATAAAAGAAAGCATATTTTGGCATAATCTAACCAAATTAACCCCTTAAGCCCTGAGGGTCTTAGGGGCAAATTCCTCCTGAAATCACGTATGTGAATTAAAGAAAGTACAGATCCCAAAAAATAAGTTGGAAATACAATTGTTTGAAGTTGTACAATGCCAAATGTGCAAAAATGCATTTCTCCACTCTTAAAAGGGAATCTGGCCAGACAAATGTTGTATTTTACACTATTAAAGACCTTCTGCATAAGGCACAGCTTTTGCTCCTCAGATTTAGTCGTTGTTTCATTGAAATTTACCAAAACTATCACTGAATATAGAATAAGAATAACAGAGCAAGCTTATGCAACGTATTCGGGTTACATCACCTGAAATGCTCGTACAATTACCTCCAAACCCTCTTTGGAAAAGTCTGAGCCTCTAGTTTCCAATGATGCCGGCAATTAGGGGGCGTGGCTAAAAAATGAATACCTACTGTTGCATTACCTCTGCAGAGTCACACATGTCAGGTGGAATCTTAAATCTTTTTTTTATTTTTTTACACAGCTGTTAAACAAAAAGTAGTTGTAAAAAAATAATTTTGAAACATGTTTTAGAAATTTTAAAGCCCAATTTGAAAAGCGTGTGGATGAAACACCATGTGACTGTGTTTTGGCCTTTTCTATAAATATATAAACATCAGCAGGTGTCAGTCGGGCCTTGTACAAGACCGGCTGGACTTGAGGGGTTAATAGAAGAACGAATACGGTGGTTGATTTTTCATGAATAACATGTGGGGTGGGTGTGTGTGGAAGTCTTTACATTGTGGCTCGGCGTGAGAAAAATGCTTCGGAAAACAAACAGCTCTCAGCCCGCAGCGGTGGAAAATGTCTCTGTTTCTGTGTTTATGTGAAGGTCTAATTTAAACTAAAACAGATCTCATTGGTACAAATTGCCTGTTAATTTTCTGTGTGCAAAACAAATGACTTCTCAGGCCTGTAAAGCGGCCCAGAGTTTGCTCTTTTTTTCTGCATGAAGAGCTGTTAGATATCTGCTTTGAGAGACCCTCATAAAGCAGCCTCTTAATCAAGGTGAACCAGCCAGTTACACAGATATTGACTCCTAAATTAATGGTTTTTCAAAAGACAAATATAGCAGAAGAAGGTAGTGACACATTTTCAGGATTTGACGGCAGGGTTTCTTGGGAAGACTGGCGTCCCCTCTTAAAGAAAGCATATTATGTTACATACAAACATGTCATTTGTGGGACACTGGGGTGGAAATGTCTCCCTGGGGAGCAATCAGACTGACTCCAGCTTTTTTAAAAAGTCTCCTCTCTCCACTGCGCCTCATTTTTCAGTCTTACAATCGGTAGAAATCCAAGCTTGTAACATTTGCTCTACCAGCACAGCTCAGTTACAGCGATTAGAAATCAATTAACGTTTTTCCAGCTTTTTAAGAGCATTTATTTGTAACACAATCCCAAGGAAGACAAATCACTCCATGGCAAGGTCTCTGAGCTACTTTCTGGCATGCTGTAATGGCCAAAAACACAACAATGCAATAAATTTTTTTCCACAGTTATGGATAGTGATGAATAAAAAATACTACGTTGACTGGGTAAATCTAACAATATTTAATGTTCACTTAAAAAAACAACAACAAAAAAGCGTGTTCTGTTGGTGCCGCTTCAACTGGTTTGAAAGCCATACATCTTCTTCTGCTTATCCGTCAGGGTCACGGTGGGGCTGGTGCCAATCTCCAGCAGTCTATGGTGAAAGGCAAGTTACACCCTCGACAGGTCACCAGTCTGTCACAGTGGTTTGAAAGCCATCTAAATATTTCTTTTTTTTTTTCAGGGAAGAACTGAAACTAAAGATTCAGGGCAGATCTAGCAGCTCCTTGAGGAATACCCCAGCAAGGACACATATCATCTGCATGACGAGAAAAACCTTGACATATCAATAGAGTTAAATGGACCTTACTTATTTTTAATTCATGTAAGTGTCCAGGCCATTTTTGTGTTGGCAACAGCAGATGGGTCCCTCCCAGAAACTAGCAAAAGGTATTGATTCAAGAAAAGAGACTGCTGCCAACATGAATCTGTTAAAAGGTGGTAAGGCCAAGATTATTCCCAATATTCAAATAATACAACCCAACTGACAATCATCTATGGACTGGTCATCCCTGGCTTTTTAGCCTGAGAGCAAGTTATCTAACTCACTGAGCAGAAATTGGTTGAAAAGGCATTGAAAATATCACGTGATTTACTTCTAAACAACGTCTACTTTTGGTTGAAAAGTGAAAGGTTAAAAGCCGTAATTTTCAGATTCTTGAAAAGAGGTTGAAAACTTGGTTTGCAACCTCTTTTCAAGGTATTATTGGATTAGTGGGACAGAATTCCACCAACCAAAACAGCCCAATTATTGATAAGAATAATTATAATAATAAACTTATTGATTTTTTAAATGTTATTGATCTCACATTGGAGAAATTTACCTCTGCATTTTTGTGTTTTTCTCTGGCCGGAAGTTTAATGGCAAATCTTCCATCTTCAAGTTGGCAATCCAACAACCAACCCTTCCGTGGAAGATCATGAATCGAAAAGGTGAAATAACCTCTTATTTTTCTTTACCTACCCTGATGTATTCCAACATCAAACCGGTAGTTTTAACTATGGCTCTGTGAATTTCAATGGTGAAGTCTTGTAAAAATCTTCAATAATTGTTGTTGATTGCAGATGTGTCTAGTAGTTCCCATTGATTTTGCCTTTCTTGTAATGTAGGAAAAACAAGCTAGCTTTACATCAATGCCGAAGATAAGTGGTGGAGGAGATGTTACTTATATTTGGGCAAAAATGGCCGCTCCAATGATTGCATCGGAAAGTATTTTTATTTTTTTACTGATTAATGCTAAATTCATTAAATCACCACAAAGTATTAGTTTTAGGTATAATTAATGATCCATTGATCATTCCTTTCTGACCGGACTTTTCCTTTAAGGTGTAGCCCTCCCTTCACACACCCAACTGAAGTGAATGAGTAATAAACAGGCTTAAACAGCCCCTGATGACTGCAGAGGTGGTAATCTTATCGTTTAATTGATGTGCACATTGGCAGAGACATATTTCTTCTTTTAGACAGATGATGACAGCGATGTTTGGCCATGTTTTAGGAAAAGGAACAGCAGCATATGTTCACATCAAATGAAATAAGGTAAAAGCTTGCATTCACACACATAGCATTCACAACAAAGCAGCTATCGCTTCAGCAATCTCCGCTAGTCATTAAGCATAATTTGTCTTGTATCTGGATGCTGAAAATGCAAAAAGGAAGGTGAGTGAAGCCAGCATGTCTTGTGAGCTATCATTTCGAAGGTCCGCCCCTTCAAAATGATCCTGTCTTTCCTTTTGACCTACAGCCACAGTTAAAACAACACCTCCAAACTCTCCCCTACTGAATTTATGCTTCTTTCTTCATACCAAGCAAAAAAAAAGGGACACCTCATGTGACCTGAGCTGACCTGATTGCCTTTATCCCTCCTTGCGTGGGGATTTTTCTTTTAGCCCCCCTTTGTGTGCAAAATATATATTTTTTAACTATTTGGCTCAAATCTGCATTGAATTAGATGCATATTTGTGAGTGACACGAACAAATGGAAAACAAATTATTATCCAGCAATTCACTTTAATACAAAATAACAAACTTTGCTGAATAAAATAAGTATCTTTAACTTGATCTTGTCCTACTTAACTTCAAACTATTAAAAGGAATATAAACAATAAATAAATAATGCATATTTTGGGTGCCACAGCAAATTTGTGCAAACTTGTAAACATATTTGTGCCTTAAATGCAATGACTGTAGGCTACAGTCGTAAAACAGAAAAAAAAATTAGCTCAATGCCACATTATGCAGCGATAGTCTATTTGTTTCACTTGTATTTCCTCTGAGCTCTTGCAGCAGTAAGGCTATGTTTGTCTTTGAGTGCTGCTGCTCTGTTGTCTCCCGCTATCTTATCCGTGAGCGACACTTGGCTCGACCAATGGGATGAGGGGATTCTGGATCGTTACATATATGATGTCAGCTCATTGGTCACAATGCAGGACAGGGCCCGGGAATAAGTTCACCTTAAATCTAACATGCCCTTGTTTTTCATTTGCCATTAGCTTTCTACTGACTATTTTTTTACTCTCACAGTAAAACGGGACAAAGTGCGTTCCTTTTCCACTAAATACTGGACAGGTACTTCTATTTCTAAATATGGAAGAATTCCTAGTTGCTGCTCCATTCTGGGCTTTCACTGAGCTGTATTCCTTTTTTTAACCTGTGGGGTTTCTTTTTTGTATTTGGAAAACTGTTTTTGGAAATAAGCTCTACAGTGTCCAGTCATCAATCATCTCAGGAACATAACGAGAAGAAGAGTTGACTCATAAGCCTAAACTGTACCTAGAGACGGATGCATAACAGTTATCATTGATTAAATCTTTGCTTGCAGTAAGAAGAGAATTAGCTCCTAGAGAATTCCTTAAACCTCCCTAATATCACCAGTGTTGGGCACGCTATAATTAGTTATAGTTACTTAGCTCCTCCTAAAGTAACTGAGTTACTAACTGATTTACATTCACAATAAAAAAGTAACTTAGTTACTAGTAAAAGTAACCTATTGGCGCTATTTCCTTTTGGCGCTTTCTGCGCCTCCTGTAACCCTCCCTAATTCGCCCCACCTTCTGCCCGTGTGTTTCCAAAGCTCCAGCTGAATAGAGGGGCCGACAAAGACAAGAACCTGCAGAGAGTTTAGCATTTATTGCAACTCAACGTAAATGACATCTTGCTCGAGGAGACGCCATGTGTGAAGGTTTATAACAGGGCATTCAGATCTGGTGAGTATATGGAATTAATAACCAGTGATGGGAGTAACGGCGTCTGAAAGTAACGGCGTTACTAACGCCGCTACCTTTTTTAGTAACGAGTAATCAAAATTATTACTCTTACTGTAACTATAACGCAGTCCATTGCAGACACCCCGTTACTGCGCGTTACTCAGGTCGCACAATGAACCTTTTTTCATGATAGGACTCGTGCGCGCGTCATGAGAGAGGGGAGGATGGAGAGTGAGGAGGACTCCAGCGGCAAAACAGCGCTTTCCAGATGGAAATACTGGTGTTACGTCGAGCTGCGTTTCCCCATCAGATACGGTTTCCCCTAAGAAACGCGTAACAACGCCCTGTGCTTAGCGCCGCACTGAGGAACTACGGTCATTAGCCTATATGGAGAAAGAGAGATGGATGGATGGATGGATGGATAGATGGATGGATGGATGGATGGATGGATGGATGGATGGATGGATGGATGGATGGATGGATGGATGGATGGATGGATGGATGGATGGATGAATATAGCTACATGTTGCAGTATCTGTAACAACCCAAATACAGGATTTCAGAATCAGACCCCCCAGTTAATAATTTCATACACTCGCAAAAGTAACGCAATAGTTACTTTTTTCTACTAACTAGTTACTTTTATTGTAATTCAATTGGAGTAATTCAGTTACTAACTTCGATTACTTTTAGGGAAGTAACTAGTAACTACTAACTATAACCCAACTACTTTGTCAAAGTAGCGTGCCAACTTTACTGTTAATAACTGGGGATGAAAAAAGGTTCAATTTAATGGCGACCTGGTAACAACGCAGTAGCGGGGTATTTCTGCAATGGTAACTGCGTTATAGTTACAGTCAAAGTAATAAGTTAGATTACTCGTTACTAAAACAAGGTAACGGCGTTAGTAACGCTGTTACTTTCAACGCCGTTACTCCCATCACTGAATATCACATGTTTGGCTTGCAGAGCTCATCGTGGATAGTGGCCGAAGTATAGTCGCTATTTTCTTTTTGACAGACACCATGTTACCTAGTTAGCAGAGGAAAGTTCCGGTGAAGTTTGCCGAATGTTGTCGAGTGTTCAAGATAAAAGAACATCTAAATGCAATTCATGTTGTAGCAAGAAAATATATCACAACACTGATGTCAGCGTCAACAGTTGTGATACAAATTTAACAGCCAGCAAACTATCAAATTAATTATGTTTCATTATTGTTCCAAGCAAAGAACACAATTGGTTACATAGAAATAGAATTCTGTAGAATATGTGCCTAACGGTGAGGCACTTGATGATGCTTCATGGTTGTTTGTAATTGATTTACCTCACCACTAGATGGGAGTAAATCTTACACACTGTGACTTTAAACTAAAACCTTTCAGAATTAAACTGGTTCTAAACATACTAAGCTGTTTTTCTGACTGGTTTAAGCCAAGCTTTCTCTCAGTGTTGCTGTTAAGAATCCAGATGTTTGTGTTTAATCTTCATATTAACAGAACAATATTGAAGCCTGCTGTATCTACTACTAGCATTTGTGGCTGAAAAGATGTGAAATCAGTAAAAATCAGTAATAAGTGAGTGCCTTATTTTGCAGGAGAACTTTCACTTTCAATACTTGCAGGTATTGGCTGCTTGGTTTTTACTGGATAAATATATGATAGTTTGAACTTGATTAAATTTCTCCCCCTGCCTTGGTCACCCAGAAGCTACAAACTCTCTCATTTCTAAACAGAATCACACAGAGGAATGTGTACTACTGTCATCTTTGTAGTTTACATTAGTCAGGGGGATTCAGGGGTCTCTGTCAACAATGATCTCAACATGCCTGCAGGCTCCGTGCAGAAGCAACAGAAAAAAAAGAAAGAGCCTCTAATAAATACTAGAGTGCACAAACTGTGAAAACATGGTGTCGTTTTTTTTTTTATGACGAGAGGTGAAAAGAGAGAACAGTAGCTGGATTAAAAACTGTCTCCCTCCAGGTCTGCTTGAAGCATAAACACTAGTGGGACTTTATTGAACCACCGCAGGAGGCTGGCTGAGGTGAGACCTGGGAGGGGGGGGGGCTTATAGAGGCAATAAAGCCATTATATGCTCCTTCCTATCAAGACCACAGATGTGCTGAAAAAGAATGTCAGCTTAACTTGGTATCTTTATTGCTATCTGCTCTTTCAAAAGTAATTTGACCCAATAAAAGGTTTCATTTTATCATATGTAGTGCCAGTAATGCCGATTAAACCATTGTCACACTAAGTTCAAAAAGGTGTCTCATCAGAGAAAAGATATAATAGCCCTGCTTCCATCCAAATGTGATGCGAATTTGGAGCAAAATTTGAAAAAGTCATGAGAAAGAGATCCTGTTAGAGGACTTTTACTGTATGCAAAACAAGATTTCATTTTGTGCAGCTTTCAGACAGTAAACGAGCATCAGCTTAGCAGTAAAATGAACATTTCCATTCCATAAAGTGCAGCAGTGATCGATTGTCAACAGCGTGGGAGAAAAACGTGGTGCAAAACGCATGGATATGGAAGTTCAGAGCAGTGAAAAAACGAATATGGAGCAAAAATGCACAAAAAACATTTTCTGAGTTGAGGTCTTTATGGTTTGGTGTTATCAGTGTGATGCAGAGTCTGTGACTTGATTTAGAATTTTATTTTTTCAACAGTTCAGCAGTCTGATGGCAGTTGGGAAAAAAGCTGTTGCAGAATCTGCTGGCCCTGCAGCAGATGCTACGAAACCTCATTTATAAATTTGAGATCTGGGTATGAAATTAACTGGTGTCCCTTTTTTTGTTTCTTTTTTACATTTTTTTTGTTATCTAAAATGGATCTAAAGTCAATTCTAGATGTAAAAGCTCTACAAACAAATAATAATAGCTGCACTGCAAAACCACCTAAAAATGAGAAAAATGTCTTAAATTAAGTGTATTTACCATTAATTCGAGTAGGTAATAAGATAATTTGCCAATGTAATTAGTATTTTAAGTCTTAAAATAAAGATAATTAGATAATATGCACTAGAAATAAGACAATGCAATTGTGTGTTTCTTATTGTAAATGTAAATTGTCTTGTTCCATTGTCAAAGTAAGTCTCAATTACCTCCCTCAATTCAAGAAAAAAATGACTTATTTAGATTTCTATTTTGCAGTGTGCCCATCTAGCTAAGAGAAACTTCTTCTCACCTCCCTTTCTGTGTCAGTTGTATATGATTTTAACGCCTAAATAATTTTAAATAAATAGCAAGCGAAACCTTGTGTCAGCGACCATAAAGGTCTGCTCGTGAAAACAAATCTGTTGAGCTAATATCTAGCTTTGGGACATCCGTTTCCAGAATTAAACTGGTAAAACGGGGCACCAAAACAACAACAAAAAAAGAAAATACACAAATGTTGTACTTTCTTGTCTGCAGGGTGGAACTGTCTGACTAGAGCTCTAATCATGACTGAGTTCACACTGTCTCATCGCCTTCAAACAGTCACAAATATCATGGGGGGTCTTAAGTAGGGGTGTGGGAAAAAATCGTTTTGGCGATATATCGTGATATTCGGCTGCCCAATATAATATCGATCTTTCACTTCTTAGTATCGATTTTCCAAAAAAAAATGGTTACATAAAACATTGATGGGAAAATGGGCTCCCTCTGCACCACCACTCTGGCAAAAAAGCGCTGTGGAGCCCTTTAACTGATCGTGCAGCACCAAATCTGTATTTGAGGCCGTCACAGTGGAAGAAAACCCCAAACAACATGGATAATAATACCTAATCAATATTTTCTGATGAAAAATATACAGCACTTGCTGTTTTATCTCATCATTTGGTTTTGATAGCTGGAAAAAATATGGCAATATAGTGATACTGCACATATCGTGAAAATATCTGGGACATGACCCAAGTATCAGCGCGACATGTATCAATCACAACACCTTCATGCTACTCACCTCTAGTCTTAAGTGAAAGGGGTTTTGCCACTGCGAGGATTTCTGTGCTCACTGTTTCTTGTATTTAAATGTATATAATGCATATAAAAGACTTTCTTGGTCAACAGATGCTGGAGTGAAGCAACCAAGTTTCCTTCTGAGCAACAGAGATGAATTAAGGGGTTAGGTTTGGGTCTAAAGTTTGCCCCCGGCTCGCTTTTTGCCTGTTGGACACACTGAAGCCACTCTCTCTGACTCAGCCGTTCGTCTCATGGCAATCTGCTGCTGGGAGAGCTGTACGAGAGCTGGGGAGCTCCTGGGTGGCAGGGCAACGCACGGGGCCTCCCTGGCTGGCGCCTGTAATTTTACCTTCCCATTCATCAGCCACAGATATTAATAATAACAGCACATCTGGATTCACTTTACTGTCTGCTGTTAACCCTTTCCACAGCGCGACTGAGAGCTACTCCAGCTACCGAGCACAACTCAAACCTCCCGTGCCACACCCCCACTCTCATTCCTCTCACTGTCAGTCTTCATTTCTGCCTGAACCGCTGCTCCTCTGTTTCCTTTTCAACCGTTTTGTTTGTTGACAAGTTGGACAAGCTGACACTTTGTGGTCTGACAGTTGTGTGCAAACCAAAGTTTGGAAAGTCGTAATGTTTGTCTTTGTTCTCTAATGGGTATAATCGCCTTTAGAGGACAGTTTGTGATTCCACAAATGGTTAATGTGTTCCCTGAAAATAGCCTTGCATAATCCACTACTTTTTATGATCACAATAACTGACCCTTGTTTGCTTTAAACTGAACTGGAATATGGAGTCAATTTGGTTCCATTATTGTTTAAAACAAAGAACATGTTTTGTAAATGGTAATTTGAAAAAATACAACCCAGAAATGAAACTTTGAAAAGTTTGAGTGAAGGTGAAGAATCTGTACTTCCTGCTAAACATTAACATGTATTTATTGGATATTAAGGGAAGAGAATATTATCCGTAAAAACACATTTCGGAAAACTCAATCTGAAAAAAAAAAGAATTAGAAAATAAAAATCTGAAATATAACATCTGAAAAAGAAAAAATTCAAAAACTTTATTAGGAATAATCTATTAAATATATATATATATATATATATATAGAGAGAGAGAGATCATTGGCCCCTAGTAAAGGGGTCTTGACGAGACAGTTGAATGCCTTCCAGGTTCTAAACAAACCCGCGGACCAATCGGGCACACATCCACGAACCGCAGAGCACCCTGCAGAGGGTGTATAGCATGTCCACAGACGAAAATCACACTACTCCTCTTGAAGCGGAGGTTCAACAGCCAGCTGGACTCTCCTCTCCAGCACCCTGGCATAGGCCTTACTGGGGATGCTGAGAAGTGTTCAAACCCTGTTCTCATGCAGGTGAACCCTCACCCCAGCCTGCCAGTCCAGGGCCACTGTCCCCAACTGCCATGCAATGCTGAAGAGTTTGACAACATCCTGAGACCTAAAGTACTCAGGGCACACCTCATTTACCCCTGAAGATTCAGACACTTAATGCTCAGTGGTTCTTATTTTAAACATGGGTGTTGAAGACAGAAGCTGCAGTTTGTTAAGCAGGGGAATTCAGAGGAAGGGAATTCCTCTACATGCAGTCTGAGTTTTAGTGTTTTCTTCCTCTTTTGTTAGACAGTGAACTGAGTGTGTCCATGATACAGGGGTTAAACTTGCAAAGGCTTTAGTTCTTATTGTGGTGCCCCACAGGTTTCACCACATGTCCTTTTCTTGTCTGTCTACTTCTGAAATTTGGAAAAATAAAGGCCAATAGAGTACAGCAACAGTTTAAATTCTGGATTTCACAGCTGGTTCCACCAGAAAAATATATAGAATCTGTGTCATGATGGGTTCTCAAAGGAAGACCCAAATATGCAGAACACT
>JAGKQL010000031.1:35727768-35740131 GCA_018398635.1 Cyprinodon brontotheroides | reverse complement strand
TGAATTTGGTATTGATGACGTGAAAAATAATAACGGTAACTCCATTGAAATGATTCAAAACTAAAGTAACGAGCCAATTTTTTAAAATGTAAGGAGTAGAAAGTACAGATATTTGTGTAAAAATGTAAGGAAAGTCACCATAAAAATAAGTAGTAAAGTAGCAAAATACCGGTAGTGGCCCACGAAAGGCCGAAAGTGAGCCAGGCCTCATTCCTGATTCTCAGGTATGGTTGTTGCTCGTCACCTTAGAGAAAATTTCGCCATTTTACTCGGTAAATACCGTGCCTAAATGGTCGCGCGAGTGAATGCGCGCAGCGAAAAGGTGCATGGGATATAGAGTATATCATATTTAAATTGCGTCCACATATTGCAGCTTTTTTCTTGCTTTTTTTAAGTTATGGAAAAAAGCAGGAGGTCTGAAGACTAGAAGAAGTTGTCGGTCCCGTAGTTTTTGGGTATTGGGTTCCTTCAGAAACTCTACAGGATCCAGTTCCAGATCCAGATCTGACTGATTAAGTGTCGTCTAGAAAACCAACAGGGGGCGTCTCCGCTCCCTCCCTCCCTCCCTCCGCTGACCCGTTCCAAGGTGGAGGAGGTATCGGAGATCTCCTCCTAAGCAACAAACCCACATTCACAGTGGGGCGCGTGGATGACATCACGCTGCGTGCTGAGGATAAAACGGAGGCGGCGGCTTTGGCGCAGCGCTTTTCTGAACAGGAGCTCAGCGAATCAGGATGCCGGAGCGCAGGGACACCGCTGATCGTTGCCACGCTGTTCATCGCTAAAACCGGCTTCCACTGATGTTCTCCCGCTGCGAAGGAGTTTCATGATGGGGCAGTAAAGTGTGAGGGATTTTGGACACGCAGTTCTTTGGATACAGCCGGCGCGTAAAGGTGCTCCGCTGTCTCCTGCAGTTTGACATGGATCAGTCTCAGCAGTGCGCAGCCGTGTGTCTGTTGATGCTGTCTCTTGGACTCCTGGTGGACAAAGCGATCTGTCAGCACTTCCTCCTTCTTCGCCCCATCCCCAGTGACAGTCTGCCGGTGGTGGATTTAAAAGAGGACCCGGATCCGGTCTTTGACCCCAAGGAGCGGGACCTGAATGAGACCGAGCTCAGGAGCATGCTGGGGGACTTTGACAGCCGCTTGCTGTCCGTGTCGCTCCCCGTGGAGGACAAACACCCGGGATCCGACGAGTATGATCACTTCGACATCCTGAAGGCGGGCGGAGTTCTGCCCAAGGAGATCCGGGCGGTGGACTTCGATGTGCAGATCGGCAAGAAGCACAAGCCGAGCAAGAAACTGAAGCGGCGGCTGCAGCAGTGGCTGTGGGCTTACACGTTCTGCCCGGTGGTCTACAAATGGACCGACCTGGGCAGCAGGTTCTGGCCCCGGTACGTCCGGGTTGGCGGCTGCGTGAGTAAAAGGTCCTGTTCGGTTCCGGAGGGGATGGTCTGTAGACCCGCGAACTCGACCCACCTGACGGTGCTGAGGTGGAGGTGTTTGCAGAGGAAAAGCGGGCTGAAATGCGCCTGGATCCCGGTGCAGTACCCGGTCATCACGGACTGCAAATGCTCCTGCTCCAGTTAAAAAGGACGCTGTGAACTCTGAATGATAAGCTCAGCTCAATTCATCCTCCTCTTTATTTCCCCACCTGCACTACAGAGTGTAAGAATGTATTTCTGTACATGTGTGGCCATGCATCTTTTAACATCCTGTACAAAATCAGTATTATTTGTAATCAGAGTCTACTTTATTTGTGCAAAATAATGTTTTTTTATATATATATATTTTGTATTTATGGAGAAGTGGCGCAGAGCCACGCGCGGACTTTCTGTTGGATGAAGCAGATCAAGCAGAGTTGAACTATGATTATTGATACACGCATCAGCGACTCGTTTTATTCTGTAAATTTGGGAAATGTACTATTTATTCTTTATATTCGTACAATAAATCTACACTGATATGATTAAAAAACTGCCTTTTTTATTTATTTTTCATTCAGACTGATGGAAATCAGCTGTGCGCACATATTTACGCACGCCTTTTACGCACGCATTTTACGCAGCGCTGATTGTCTTTCCGCTGTAACACAAAAGCAGACATAAATGGTTAAAATACAAGTATTCCATGTGTGTTAATTAGGCTTTAAGTGTTATTTCATAATGCCTGTTTAAGGTCTGTTATGAGCTGCGATTCATGCAGTTATTGAATGAAACAGGAACCTTCCCAGCTGAAGCAGGAACCTTTCTGAGGTCTCTGCATGGATCTTCCCATTGGAGCCAAAAAAGGAGCTTCTTTCTCCTCTGACAGGAAGAAAAAAAAATCAACCTAAGATGGAATTTAATACTGGATCTGTAGGCATTAAATAGAAATGTTATGCAAACAGAGAAAAACAGACACACATAACTTAATTTACTCTTGACCTTTGACCATATTTTGCTTTAATGTATTCTGTGTCCTTATAATTTTTATACAAGTGGCAGAAAAAGTCTATAATAAAAGCTGAATGTGGTTAAACAGCTCAGATTCAGGGTCCTGGTGTAGTATTCATTCTAAAATCCAAAAAGTTGACCTTTTGAATATGGCAACCGGTTTCCTTGACAAATGTAAGCAGATATTGCTGGTGAAGAATCTCAGCCTTCCAGGTCATAATCATTCCAAAAAAAGTTTTTTAAAAAATCCACTAGACTGTTTCCAAGTTTTAAGACATTTTGCTTTTGGTCTACTCTGAAAAGCCTGGAACTCAATGATTGTTTTTTAACTTTATGTGATATAAGCAGACATTTCTGATAGTTTTATGCTTTGTTAACTTATCGTTCATTGAACTGAACACTTTGTTGTATGAACTTATTTTTATGAAGTTAAATTTGTGAAATTATTGCAGTCTTGAAAAAGAAGGTAAGAAATCAAATATCAAAGAGTTTCTCTTTTTCGTTACAAAGATGCTCTTATTTTTGTTTTTTGTAAAGAATACAAAGCATAAGAAAATAATAAATTTTATAAACTTTGTGTTAAACAGTTTTTTATTGAGGAATCATACATTAAAATTGAGACATCAACAATACACATTTGTCCTCTTTTTTTATGTGAACAAAAAGCATAAGGACAATACAAAATCAAAACCAAACGAAAGAAACATAATTAAACAAGAACATTCTCTATGATGAAGGCATAAGATAATAGTTGTTGTTGAGAAAACTGAACAGAAACTCCGAGCACAATCCAGCCTCAGCTCTATTGGAAGCATATCTGATAAGGTTTTGACCAAAATGGGGTTAATTTTGTACACAAACAGTAAGAATGAAGAAGTGTGGCTTCTTCAATATGGCATTTGTCACACAGTGGGGATGTATTAGGGAACATTTTATGTAACCTTGCAGTAATGAAGCCTGTGCATGATTTTAAATTGAATAAGACAATGTCTAGAGTTGGCAGAACACTTGTGAATATTTTCTAGTGCAGCCTTCCAGAGTTCGTCACTTATCTCCATTCCTAATTCCTGCTCCCAGCCTGTTCTAAGGCCCTGCATGGACGGCGAGGATCTGGATAGTAACAGAGGTTATAAATCTGGGATATTAGATGTCCTTCTCCACCACCCAGCTTGAAGAGTTTGTCAAATTCATTAGGTAGTATATTCTCTAGAGTGCGCATGTGTTTTTTGACATATGCCCTAACCTGCAGGTATCTAAAATGATTGTGTTTATGGAGATACATTTCATAAACTTTAACCTAAAAAAAAAAGCCTTAACCTGAGTAATATAGCCTACAGGTATCAGTAGTTTTAATTCAGATATAAGTTATGGACTCCTCTCATTGGGATCCTTGAATAGATGCTGTTAGCCTCCCTTATAGTGCTGTGTGGCCACACCCATTTCCAAACAAGTCAGCCAATGACGTCACACTAATCTGCACGTCTTCAACACTTTCAAAAAGTCAACTAAAATATTTTGAGTTATCAACAATATTTTATGCAACAGTTTCCCTACATACCTCATAAAAAAGACAAGTTGTTCAAAAATGAGTTCAGTTTGAATGAAGTCTATTATTAACCATCAATCTTCCACTCAGTGAAATACTTTGAAATCAAAATTCTAAGCCAATATTGTTATTGGAATCCCAGGACAAGACCTTATTACCTTTGTAACATTAAAAGATATGGATATTTTATGGCAAGAATTAATGTCAAAGTAATAACAAGAAATGCCAAATTTCCAGAATATATTAAGAATAATAAAAAAAAAAGTACTTCTATAAGAAATTCATGAAAAACACTCTGAGAGGGAAAGAAACATTTTTTTATACAGCATAACCTTAGACGCATTAATGCTGACACTGGCACTTTTTAGTTTATTAACTTAAATATAATTGCGAACTAGGCTTATTAAATGTTTAACTTTACTTTTTAACTTTTCAATTTTGCCTTTTTTTCCTGACTTGTTCAACTTAATTTAAAGTAGGTAATATATCATTCAAGGGCTCATCTAAGTGGTCAAATGCCAACATGTGATGTACAGACATGTAGCAGGATCTTTGCTGAATAGCTGGATATAGATCTTGTGCTTATAGAATGGTATCTTGCCCTATAAAGGATTAAACTAAATATAGTGTTTTATATGTAACAAAAAAAAAAAACAAAGTCCAATTTTTGGAGCTGAAAATCTATTTTCAGTGTAAACCTGAAATACTGTTTTAAATAGGAACAAAAGTTGATGTAAGTTCAGAAAACTGGTTCTAATATTTAAGTGCAAAATGATTCAGATGTTGCTGATTGTTTTAACAGGTTAAAGTTCTGCTAACTTTTATGTTTTTGTCAGTTTTATAAGTTAGCGGCCAAACTATTTTTTTTTTTTCTGTGCAATGCAAAACAAATATTTTTTCTATTCTTAATTTTTTAAAGTAACAACAACTGATAACCGATAGGAATTCAGGCATCTGCTTTGTCTGTTAATGCTTCTTTAGTTCCTTTAGCTCTATTTTTTCACGTCCTACCCTGGAAACAAGAAGCAAAAGTGTTAAAGTAACTAACAATACTTAAATAGATCCAACAGATGCTTGAATTCTGTTTTTGAGTGTAGAGAGCAGAGAATTAGCCTCTTGAAGCAACTGCAAAGGTAAGAGGTTGGAAATTCAACCCTTCCCTGAAACAAAAAAAGAGCAAATTCTCAGATGATACATTTTCCCACCAAGGGACAAATAAGCTCTAAACAAAATGCATAAGATTCAGCAGTTTGTGTAGTGGGAATTCATCTACATTCTAGGTCACTTCCCACCGAAAAGTCACAATTCCAAAGTTACAATCAAACTGAATTCAAAACTTAATTATTTAGGTTGTAGCCTGAAACGCGTAAAAATAGCTTTTTTAAATTAAGGTTTGTTGATTTAAAATTTTAAACATTCAAATACATATGTGTGCCACAAAAAGTGGAGTCTACCGCTGATCCCATTGCATTTTCAGCGTGTATTCTCATTATCAGTTAAGTATGAAATCGTACAAAAAGTTATACTGTAGTAATTTAAATTCGTTTTGGCGCTTTTCTTAGATGGTATTTTTCCTGCGTATTTTCGATGCTTGCTTTTTCCGAGACAAAGATATCCTTAGCATGCGCATCTTACGCACCATTCAATAACATAGAATTCTAGCATAGAATTATCCCCTAACCCTGAATCTCTAACCCCGTGGACCCTAAGATACAAAAAACAGCAAGTAACCTCGGAAGTGGAGACATATCAAGTAGCGGCCATTGCACTGTTTTCCCAGTTTTCACGTCCGTCAGCGGATCTGCTTTCGTAGTCTCATCTCGGCTGCGCATGCGCACTGATGTGTCTTTTTCTAGGAAAAACGTAAAGTGTCCCCTACCTAAATGACTGTGCATAACTTTTCGTACGATTTCATACCGAACTGATAATAAGAATATGTTGTCATTGCTTTAGATTATTTACTTCAGAAAATCTGTATTTTCTTCTGATGAAACGTTTTCTTTGTCAATTGCATTATAATGATGTGATTTTATAAGTGAAATTCCTCCTAAGCAGACAAATCAGACACTTTAGCCAAAGAGGAAGTGCGTGAGTTATCGTCAGGATAAGTTCTATCAGTAAGGAAGGACGTAGGAAGAGGAAGCAGGATGCTTCCTATCATAGTTCTGTTAGCATAGAGACTCAAACTCTATAGCCACCGCTAGGAGCTATACAGTTTCCCATAATCCTTTGCGTGACAGGATGTATAGTTCAATTCAGTTCAAAAATAATTCATTAATCCAATAATTAAATGTTGCAGTAACTCATAGGGATTTTAACCAGCTTTTTGAGCTTTTTTTTAAAAAGTCATTCGCTCTAAAGCTTTTACCCCAGTAGAGGATGGAGAAAGAGATCACACTCTCCACAACAGACTGATGAAGATATGAAGCATCTTGTTGTAAACACAGAAGGACCTAAGCTTAGGTCTTGTCACACCATGGCGATTAAGCCAGCATATGCCCGATATTCCACAACCTCCTAAAACGCAGGCATACGATGAACTTTCTATGTATTTTTCAATCTTGGGCATAAACATACAGTATTCATAACGAGTCCAGAACTTATGTGCAACTTATCCATAACGCACGGCAGTGTAATGCCCATGAAATGATGCACAAGCCAGTGTCCTGAGGAGACGGGCGGTCTGCATAAAAAGATCATACAATTGATCATGGTATTTAACCTTATCTGGTTTTTATCCCCCCCCCTCAAAAAAAAAGAATAAATAATAAAAGAAAAGAATGTTTGCAAGTCTCAAGTAGATGCCTGTTAGGAAACATGTTCATGCACATTCTCAGAGGCACCCAACTACGTTGACATCCATTGGAGCTGTCATGATCTGGCCTGTTTGCTCTCCCTTAATTAGTAATTCCTTTCACCTGTCGTTTTCCCTCCCCTGCCTCAATTATAATTTATTCCTCTCACCTTGTTTCCTCTGGTTTATATTCAGTTCAGCCTGGAGCATTCAGGGCCAGATCATTATTTGTCTTTCTGTTAGTCTGTTCTGTTCCCAGTTTTTAGTTCATGAGTTCAGCGTCTCTGGATCCTAGCAGCCAGTGGAAAGAGGGTTTTGTGTTTGTCTCGCTCTCCCGCATCGCTCCAACTGCCCTCCCCCACTACAGTCCCTCTGGGTTTTTTGCTCTCTAAAATGTGGGGAGGTTCAGTTTTATTCAGTAAGCCTGGCCTCCAGGAGGGAGACCAGGCTTAAAGTCCTGTGCATTTCAAAAGCCTCTGGTTCTACGCGCCCTGTCTCTGCTTACTCCTCTTTCCCCCACTGAGCCTGCCTTGTCTGCACCTGATCCTGCCCAAAATTCGATCTCTGTTCGCTCCCCGTGCGGGACTAACTGGTCATGCTTCTGTCCCAGTCAGACCCTCCTGGGAGCTTGTGGATGCCTGGAAGTTCTGGATCTTGCCACCTGTTTCTCTGTTCCTGCCTCGGGATCTGGGATCCTGTTCTCTGTCTGTTCCTTGTCTGTTCTGGATCCCTGACTCAGGATCGGCGACCTTCAGCATGTCCTCTGGGACTGCAGGCACTTGGGGACATTCTTGGACTGGGACTGTTAAACCAGAGTGTTTTGTGATTGACCGGTGCCCCGCTCCCGATCCTGCAGTGTCCATGAGCCACAGCTCAACTTTAGCTTTTGTTAAATTAATAAACCTTTTTGAACTTTCCTACTGACATTTTCTCCTTGAATACTGGGTCCATCTGTCCTCGTTTCATGACATGGAGATAAATTCTTGATAAGTTACGTGCAAGTTATGCAC
Source organism: Cyprinodon brontotheroides (assembly GCA_018398635.1). NCBI lineage: Eukaryota > Metazoa > Chordata > Actinopteri > Cyprinodontiformes > Cyprinodontidae > Cyprinodon > Cyprinodon brontotheroides. The sequence goes on along the minus strand of JAGKQL010000031.1, from coordinate 35,732,347 downwards.
AAGTTACTTATAGGTTTTGGATAATCAGATACCATGACTTATGAGTAACTTACACTGAACGTATGTCAACCATCAGATACCTTACCTGCAAGTTATGGCCCATGTTTGGCATATGTTGGCATAAGTTGGGAAATTTTGAACATGCTCAAAATTTCTCGACCTAGTCGCAGAATGTCGACATGTTTCAGCGTACTTCAGATGCTCATAACTTATACAAAACTTACCCATAACAGATTGCTTGTAAATCAGGTATACACTGGTCTAAATCGTCATCAAGTAATCATCAAGTAAACACCAAGGTATTCATTCTCCTCCATCACCTCCACTTCTTCTTCCATGATGTTAACAGGATTCATCTTAATCCTGTTTCTTCTGAAATCTACAATCATCTCCCTCGTTTTGTTGACCATTACTTTAACACCATGCCACAAAGCGGTTCACCAACTCTCTGTACTCAGCTTCTTGCCCATCTTTGATGCACCCAATGATTGCAAAGTCCCAGTCTCAGTATTTCTGCAGTTAACATGACTCTGTACGGTACTGGAAGTCAGTTGGCACAGAGTGATTAAGGAATTGAGAGAGTACCGTCCCCTGTGGTGCTCCTGTGCTGCTGACTGCTTGATCAGACAGCTGACCCTTTAGTCTAACAAACCGTGGTCTGTTTGTCTTGTAGTCTTAAATCCAGCCGATTGTTGATGCCTCCACCTGAGTCTTCTGAGTTTTTTTCACAATAGTAAGTCAGGTTGAATTGTGTTTAATGTTCTGGAGACATCAAAGAACATGATCCTCACAAAGCAGTCTACCTTGTCAAAATGACAGTTGGTTAATTGATGTAGGTGTATGATGGCATCTTCAACTCCAATTGCAAGGCGATAAGGAAACTGCAGGGCGTCCTGATAGCTGGTTGTTTGCTGAGGTTAATCACCAGAAGTCTCTCTAGGACCTCCATGATGTGGGATGTCAGGACAACAGGCCTATAGTCAGCGAGGACTGTTTGTTGAGCAAATCCCACCTCAAAGAGTTTAACAAAAATCTATTATTTCTTACCGTTGTCTGTTTAACATATGCTAATGTCCTCACCTTAATACGTTCTGGAGAGCTTCAGCTATTCTCTCTATTTATGTAACTCCTATTTTTCAAGTTCTTTTCCTGAAGGCTGTAGTCCCAGTTGAAACAGAATCATTCACTAAAGTTCTGCCTTGTAATGACATCCGTAAGGCTGAAGGCTGTCTGGATTCTGGAGCTCCTCTTCTACCTAGAAAATTACTGTTGACCTTGTAAAAGGTGAAGCGAAAGGAACTCGCAACATGAGGTAGAGGCTAAAATTTAGCAATTTGGATCTGGCCTGGAGAAGTAAAGCGGATCTCCTGCATCATCTCAAATGACCAGCAGGTTTGTATTCAATTTATCACATTCATAAGGAAAGTCGGGTCAACAAATGATAGGCTAACTGTAACAGCTATGCTATGAGTTTCTGTTAGGTTAATACAGAGGTGGATAATCCAGGTTCAGAAGGTAAAAAGCCTCTACAGAGGTCTGTTCCAACCATTTGCATTTCCAGATCCACAACAGAGACTGGAGGCTAACCACCTGATTAATAAACTGGAAGTAGAGCTTTACCTTACCTCTGGTTTTAGATGCGAGACCACCATAGAACGCAATCACTCGTCCCCTCCCTCATCCAGTGTCCTGCCAAAGCAGCAGTTATTGTTACAGTTTATTACTACATGGGACAGCAACTTCTCTACTCCTTTATAGATGATGACATGCAGAGACAATTGTTTCCTACGATGGAGTATTAGGGCCAGGCTAGAGATTTTTTTTTCTTCTATTTCGAGAATAAAGTCATAACATTATGACTTTCCATAATGCTTCTAATGCATGTATATCTAGTACAAACCTGAGAGATTTGCTGCTATTTTTTTGGCATGATGTGAATCTGCCTTTGTGTCAGGGCTCCTGTCTGTGTGTTTGTTTTTGTGTTGTTCTCCCTTCCACCAACAGGAGGCGCCTGGTTCCGTTTCGCCTCCTAAACACACCTGCTGATGGTTACCTCGTTAACTGAGCGCTCTTAAGCTGCTGATTGCCACTACCTCGACGCCGGAGTGTGTGCCAGTTTTTGGTACTCTAGCCAAGCTGAGTTTACACTGAATAAGACTTAGTTCTTGTCAACCTGAGTTTAACCTTTTTTGTCTTTGCCTCTCGGCAGGAAGTCATCTTGCAAACTGGACCTTTTCGGACCTCCTCTCCCAGGAGGGATCAACTGAGTCTAAACTGAGCCAGGGATTCACACAGGAGGTTTGGATCCAGCCTCCTTTTTGAGGACGGTAAAATTACTCTCTGAGCAAGGGAATCATCTTCACCATGACCCGTTCCAAGTACAGTGCAGGAAATCTGAGTGGCAATCAGCGCTCTCCGTTCCCCTACACCGTCCGAGTTCTGGGTAAACCCTATTACGCCCTCCAACGAGAGTCAAACAAACTCTGGAAAGTCTCCTAGACAAAACCGCAGATTGGAGTCAAGGATCCTTCACTTCTCTGGAAGCGTGAGTCAACAACCAGATCCTCTGCTTCAAATCAACGAATCAAATTTCCCACTGAGCCTGAACTAATAGTCTGTCTTCCCCTCATCTTCCAGTTCCGGCTGAGCAGAGTTCAGAGCAACTTTGCACCGAGCTTAACTTCTTCAATAAAATCTGTCAAACTTTTCATCTGTGTCTCTCTGTTTGAACTTCTGCATTTTGGGTCAGACCTTTAATAAATCATGATACTTTGATTATTCTGGTCTTTCTCAAGGACTCAGATATGTGGCGTCAAAAACATCTACATTTCTGAAATAAAAGTTAAATTAGTCTGACTCGTTCTCAGTGCAATAAAGAAAAAGATTTCAAACTAAATTGGTTCAGTTTCATACAGTTTTGATAGAATTTTCATTTAAGTTGTAATTTAGTGAGATTGAATATTAACCAATACATTTAATTTCACATGTTGCATCTGCAAATTTACTCTGCGTAATTCAAACTTAACCCATATAAACAATCCTCCAAACAAAGCAGACTTAGTCCAGCTTAATTAACATGAAGTCAGGTTTGAACTCAAGACTGAATGTTGAATCTAGAAACATTGGTTCTTAGTCTTGGAGATTGTTGGGTTTTTGTTTTTTATAAATATACACTACCGCTCAAAAGTTTGGGGTCACATTGAAATGTCCTTATTTTTGAAGGAAAAGCTGTGTACTTTTCAATGAAGATAACTTTAAACTAGTCTTAACTTTAAAGAAATACACTATATACATTCCTAATGTTTTAAATGACTATTCTAGCTGCAAATGTCTAGTTTTTGGTGCAATATCCACATAGGTGTAAAGAGGCCAATTTCCAGGATATAACCTGCTTTACATGCAGAACATATTCTGGTTTGTAGATGATAAAAGGTCTAAATGTTTAAATAACTTTGATCCTAGAACTTATTGAGGCTGAATAAAGAGAGTGAATAAATGATGGTGTCTGAAGTGAGTTTTTCTGCCTAAAAATTCAAAATAAAGTCTTTCTTTATTAGATAAAACTGCTCATTGTCCCTTTGGTTCTCTGTAGTTGACGTTCTCTCCCTGACTGAACCCCCCCCTCTCCAATCCTTGGCCTTAGTCGGGTAGACTGTGGGGCACCAGGGAGCCTGTGTTTTGTTTTAGTTGTGTTTAGTCAGTAATGATGCTCCTTAACCTCAGAGGCAGATCTGCTTGAAGCGCACAGCTGACGGATCCCTGAACTTGTCACAGGATTCTGAGGCCGACCCAAAGTTCCACACAGTGAAGCCTAAACAAACTAAACAGACACTGCAAACCCGAGAAACTTAACTCAACTCAAAATGTATGGAAACAGATTACCTCAAAACTAAATCAACTTTTTTACCTAAGGAAGTATGATCAAAAATGATAATCCTCTGCTTAAAATTTAATACTAACTTTTCTACTGCATATTTATCACCCTTACTTAAAGATTATACATTAATTTTATATTTCCAGATTACTCTCAACATTTTTTGTTATAATTACAAATAACTTTTATGTTAGTCTTAAAGATCTAGAGGTACTGAAAATAGAATAAAAAAGTTGGTAGTTTACTGCAGGGGTCGGTGGCTCCAGAGCTGGATGCGGCTCTTTAGCGCCCCCCTTATGGCTCCCTGGAGCTTTTTAAAAAAAAATTTATGAAATTAGATTTTTGTTTATTTTAATATGGTGTGCAAGAGGTCAAACAAACATTCATTATGTGTTCCAATGCTGTACACATTTTTGTCATAAATTATTTAAACATTTCTTTCAACAAAAATTTGCATCGTATCCATAGAGATCAGTAGCCTGGGTGCCATTCCGAACTTAGTCCCGCCCACAACGTTTGAGGTCAGGAAGTTCGGTCTGGCATTGCTCAGCAGTAGCGCGAGTATGCTCGCACAATATCTGGCGGGCCAATCAAATTGTCAGGGCGGGCTTTATACGATGATGGACAGATGATCAACAGTAACGTAATCAACCACGTCACCAAAGCGCGCTTGGGTGACAACAACAATGGCTGCCGCTGGAGAGT